>SZWC01000601.1:154877-176432 GCA_023375785.1 Penium margaritaceum | reverse complement strand
TGGGCCCATAACCCTTTGTTGGCTCTAGTGGGTGTGGAGGCACCCTCAAGGATGCCTAGCTCTCAGTGGTTCACACTACCAAGGTTTGGGCAGCCAATGGACACCAATGGTGAAGAGTGTGGAGCACAAGGATCACGGATGTGAGTGGGCAGAACACGTCGCATTCAGTAGATCTGAATCAAAAACACGTTTTTGTTATTTAGCATAGTGAGATTACATCAGATTCTTATAGCGTGTGATCTTAGCTTTCCAACGCATCCAAGCATGCCCAAATCGGAGTAGTAGAGCCCCTGCTACGGCCGTCGAAGTAACCCTTGGTGGAGCCGAGCCGCCCACCATGCCCACGAACGGGAGTGACGGGAGGCGCTTCGACGGTGGCCTGTCGAAGCGCCCTTCCTGTCATCCCAACGCGGGGAGGGGCATCTCTTGGTCCAGGGGACCATCCACAATCATTCCTTCATGGCCCATGTGCCTTTGGAGCTCATTGGAGATGAACTAGGATCACTGGCGGTGGATTATCCCGCCACCTATGGCGGGTTCCAGATTCCACGCGCCCTACACCCGATTTTTGGGCTAGACTAATTTTCTGAATACTCACTCAAATCGAGCGATTCAAAGCTTGATCCTGCATGGAAAAATCCAAGGAATCCAAATCTAAATCAGATCAGGTGTTCGGCCACTCCTCGGTGGTTGAACCAGGGAGTACGATCTACGGTCACTCATGGCAAGGGGCACACCATGTCAACAGTCTCCCCCTTGTAGGCTGGACCATCCCCGCGACAACCATGTTGAGCGTCCCCAACCTCCAATGGTCGCTGTCCGTGAATGTTGCCCCACGGGAATATTGTTCACTTTTTCCGCATTCACGTGGTACCTCCTGCCACGTGTCGATCTGTGCGAGCTGCAAGCTCGCTCCAGTAATTGTTGACCACCCATGTTGGCAATCCAGATTTGGTCTCCCATGAGCTATGTTCATGTCTACAACCGGCCCAATGAAGGAGGTGCTCCCGAACAACGCACGGCCAAAGATTATGCTCTTGATGCCAGAGTAGGCAAAGGATCTCGTGTTGGCCGTCGGTAGTAAGGATTGCTGGTGGTGGCTTAACGGTTCCGCCTACCCTATATGGAGCTAAAAGGTTCACATGAAACACGTCATGTATCTTCATACTCGGCGGAAGCAGCAATCTATATGCCACCGGCCTGATGTGTGCCACAATGGAAAACGACCCAATCCACTTCGGTAGAAGTTATCGCACCCCTGGCGACTTCAACCGAAAGTTCTTAGAGCTAAGCACCTTTTTGTCACCAATGTTAAATGAGACGTCACGGTGACTTTTGTCTGCATATTCCTTTTGTTGTTGCCAAGCTGCTTAAAGGTGACCCTTTGTCTCCTATAACAATGCGCTCGGCAAAGGCTTGAGAAAAAAGAACCTGTGCTCCTGCACTCCTACTCCTCACCATTGAAGAGGGTACCAATGGATGCTGACCACTATTCAAACGGTACTAACGTTGTGGACTCATTCACTGAGTTGTTCACCACAGACTCTGCCGTTTCTAGGAATTCATCCCAATCATTCATGGCAGGGTCCACATACATGTGGAGCAGCTGCTTTAGAGTGTGATTCATGCGCTCTATATATCTGTCCGTTTGAGAATGAAACGCTGTCGCAATTTGTGACTTGCTGCCAAAGTAGTTGTGTATCTTTTGCTTGAACTTCAAGACACCCTAAAAAAAGAGACGAGAGGTCTCCTCTGCATTCACACAAGTGGTTGTAGGAATGAAGTGTGTCATCTTCATCAGAAGATCCACAACCACTAATTTTACATTGTGGCCACGGGCTGTGTCTGGAAGACCAGTAATGAAGTCCATGCTAACGCACTCCCATGGAGTCCCAGGAATAGGAAGCTGTAGGAGGAGTCCAGTAGGCTTTTTGTCACTAGCCTTATTCCAAAGGCATGGGTCCCATGCCATGCAATGCTTACACATTTGGACTCTCCATCCTGGCCACCAATAGTAGTCCGAGAGTGCTTGTTCGTTCTTTTGAGGTCCCACATGACCTGCGACCGGTGGCTCATGGAACTAGGAGATAATCTTTGCTCGAAGGTCTTCCAAGTCTAGCACAACTTGTTCTCCATGGCAAAAGATCTTGCGGTATCCACCAATCCGTACTTGTCTAGATTTTGAGAGCCTTGAAACCAAGAATCTACACAGTATCCCATGTGGATTTTGTCAACAAAACCGTCGTAGTGGACAATATCTCAAGGTGGTTGCCGCAGAAGTGTAGGGGGCTCTGGTGTTTGCACGGTTGTTGTCGCAATGGTCATAAAAAACCCATCAACCTCGGTGGTTGCTTTGTTTCCCAGAGGATGTTGGCTTAGTGGATCGGCGAGAGTGATGCGTCCTAGCTCATTTTCCCATGTGAACAAGAATCGGCTCAGGTGATTTCTCGAACGAGCCTATCGTCTTGATAGGTTAGGTTGGGTTTGGAAAAAACACCAATGGGTTATGGCCGGTCACGATCATCACACCCCCTTCAGTACCCTCAAGGTAGCAACGCCACATCTTGAAAGCATGTCCTACCACAAGGAACTCTTGGTCCCCAGTCGTGTACCGCATTTATGTGGGGATGAGCTTCCAACTCTCATACGCCACTGGATGACCGTTCTACATGAGGATGGCTCCAAGTTCTACTACCAATGCATCACATAAAATCTCCTATGGTTGCAATGTATCCGGAAGAGCTAGGAAGGGTGCTGTGGGTCAAAGCTCTTTCACTTTGAGAAAGGCGTTCTTACAATCAGATGTCCATTCCTAACGCATGTCTTTTCGTGTGAGCCTGGTTAGCGGTGCTACCAAGGTCGAATACCCTTGCATAAACCGTCAAAGCAGTTTACAAGACCGAATCTCTCCAACATTTTCCGGGCGTGGCCAGTCCACCATGGCTTGGACCTCTCGTGGGTCGAAACAAATACCGTCCTTGCCAACAATGTGTCCAAGGTATTTGAGCTCATATTGTGCAAACTTGGACTTGCTCACTTTCACGTACAACTTCTATTCTTTAAGGATTATGAGGACTTTGCGCAGATATTCTATGTGCTCTTCCATGGATTTGGAGAAAACGAGGATGTTGTCTAGGTAAACAAAGACAAACTGACCGAGTTGTTTGGCAAACATTCGGTTCATTTGTCCTTGGAAGGTTACCGGGGCATTTGTAAGCCTAAAGCATAACACTCGAAAGTGATAGTGTTCCATGTGTTTGCTTCAATCACTATATCACACAACTATTACATAGTGGTTGGTATCGCCACCACTATGCATGTCCGATTACGTATCTGGTCCAAAGATACAAGGTTTAGTGGGAAATCACGGCGAGCAAGTGTAGAATGAGGTTCAACAAGAGAGGAGAAAACAATAGAGAAGTTTGAACCCTTCAAAAAACAAATTTCTTAACATCTTTGTCTCAAAACATGAACCCACTCTTGTGATCCAGTTTCACCCCTTAGTGGTCCCCACTAACGTCACTCACGGGTGGGGAAAACCCGTCCCACGGCCCTGTCCGTTACCACGGCCGGGCCCATTGCCGCGACCACAACCCCACCCATGGCCCTATCCACGGTCTCCTACTCCATCATCCCCACGAGGTGCTACTGCAGCGGCTAAAGCTGTGGCCTCTTGTCCACCACCAGCAGCCTCAAGGCACTGAGTCCGAAAGAGGCCACGTTGCATACAGTTGTGGCAGAGTCTGTCGCAGAATGCTATGTTCCAATGCTCACGCACCACCTGTAGCTCGTCATTGTCACGGCTGCACTTGTGGTTTGGATTCTTGTGCCCGCCAGTCTTCTTCACTGGGGGGTTTGTAGGCTGCTTTCCCTTGGCCTCGCCTAGTTGCCCGGCTGCTCCTCAAGCCTCCGCAGCGTCCATGTCGTACTTGCTATGCACGGGCATTCTGTCGTGCGTCCAAGTAGTACTTCGGGTTCGCCGAATACACTTCACTCATGTAGTCCCGTAACGCACTCTAGCTTGTCCAAGCCTGGCTGGTTGCCGTTGTGGTGGTCTTGTCCTTCAGATTCTTGGTGGCAAGACCTTCACGCAAGTACTCTAGCAGCATACACTCTAGGTACTTGAAGGTTTGAGTCCCATTGCCCTTGGTGAAGTTTCCAGCTTCCTCCATGAGTGTAGTGAACTCGCTCAAGTAGGCTTCGAGCGAACTACCCAGCTGCCTGAAGTCCTTGATCTTGTGGAAGGTGCGATGCGCCTCCTCATGCTGGGTGTACTTCTTACGCATGATCGCACAGAAGGCCTTCCACGGCATGGGCTTCGACTTGAGGTGCGGATGCTGCTTACCCTACTCCTTGATCTCATACTTGAAGAGCTTGTCTTCAAGCCGTATTGTGGTAAGATTACTAGAGTGAATAATTGGAGCCTTGTGGAACGTGCTCCATGCGATTCAGCCAATCGTTCTGCTTCACGACCTTCCAGAAGATCTCCATACTGTGGAAGAAGGACATGTTCATGACCAGTCCCAAAGTCATCGAGGTAGGCAAGTCGTCGCTTCCATCTGTAGTAGCATCAGCACCTGCAACACGCTGGGATAGCTGCTGCATCTGTATCTAGACCACGCTCTGCAACGGCTTGTCGAGGTCTTCGCATCAACGATGTGCCTCCTGAGCGGCCTGGCGCTTCAGCTGGTGATCATGGTCGAGGTCCACGATGTTCTGCCCTACGTGGGCCAGCAGGTTGCTGAATGCAAACTATAGCTCTGATGTCTTCAGAGCATCGGTGGTAGCCTCCAGGGCCTCGCGTTGTCCGTGCACCTCTATCCACTACAAGAGGGTACAATTCGCGTACATGCCTCCAAGGAGTCCAACATTTTGGAAGAGGCTGTCGTCAGTGACGACGCTCGAGTGGGCGCTGGTCTGCCCCATGGCGGCCCCATCGTAGAAAGGGGGGATCCGCCTCCCCTCCTCAGGGTGGTGCCGCACCTCTGCTATCGGTGGTGATATTGAGTCGGTCCGCCGCCTCGGCAGCCAACTCAGCAAGCCTTTGGCGGTAATTGTGAATTGCCTTCACGACAATGTCGACCGGCTCGTTCTTGCGAGAAATTCCCCCATGGCTGTTTTTAGTGCCTTTGTTGCTCTCGGCAGCCTCGATGCTATCGGCAGCTTCAGGCGATACGGCAATTTCTCCCCCCTTTTGATATGTGGCTACTGTTTCCGACAATGGCATAAGTTGTGCCCCGCTTTTCTGCAACTCCAACACAACCACTGATCCCGTTGATTGACGGCGTTTACCGTATTGATGGATACATTCATTCAGAATTTCATGTATCCTCTCTACCATATGTTCCATAAACATTATGGTCGTTTTGAGCAAGACACCTCTGAAATTCATCACGGACGTCAACTTTTCTCCAAATCGTTGCTCGTATGATGATGTTTCAATTCGGGTGTAGCCATGATAAATGAAAGACCTTCAGTAAAAAATGGAATGCTTTGCGAATGACTCGACCTTCCCTTCCCATCTCCTCTACAGCCCAAACAAGCGTGGGAGATGGAGAGGGAAAATTGCATGACTATGCATTATCCACTCCACACCTTTGCGTGGAGCAGGTTACGCATTACCGCATTCGAAGTTCGAAACTTCAAATTGTGCTTGTTTGAAGTTCTGAACTCCGACGATCCTCGGGTCTTGAACACTGGAAAGAAGTAGAAAACCCCCTTTTTCAGACTGTCCCGTTGAAGGAGCACTAGGAAAGGGGTTTAATTGGTTACATGCTCCCTGTTTTATGGATTAAATGAGGAATACCCGGAGTTTCAGGTTTACGTGAGAAACCCCCGGTTTGAAAATTTAGTGAGAGGATGCCACGGGTCTGTAGATTACAAGAAGAATGCTCCCATTTTGAAAAAAAAAGTGTAATCTGATCCTGGTTAGTAGCAGTCTTCGTCATACTGGGGACATTATTCAACTTGTTGACAATTTCATGGTCTATTAATCTTAATCTCATCGACGGCTATATTTTTGTCAGTGGTCTTTCCAAGTACCAAACATGAGTGTCCTAAATTAATGTTCAAACGTGTTTCATCAGCATGTCCAAGGGGTGAGTATGATTTCACAAATCTTGGCCTCAAAATTTGATGCTTCATTTATTTGCACAAATAGGCTGGCTAAAAAGAACAATGCATTCCATTTCCTTCCTTAATAGGTGCTTGTCCACGATTGAACACAGGAGGCATGTTTCACATATGTTTAACATTCCATAAAAATCAGGTGATGACATTATGCCATTAATATAAAGAGTCATGGCAGCTTTTCATTGGGTTTCCCAGCACGTCGCACGTCCAAGCTAGAAAAAAAAAGGTTCCGTTCCATGTCCTTTTGTAACAAGTGCTTGTCCACAAGTGAATACTGGAGACATATGCAACATATCTTTCAAGATTTTCCAAAATTCACTCAAGTGAGGGATATTATGTCATTAATCTACAAAGTCACGGCATCCCATCATTAAGTTTTCAAACCGGGACACGGTTCATTTAAACTACAAACATGTGGCATTTCTCTGGGATGTGGTGCATGCTGGGGGCATTCTACAAGTCCAGCCTTAGAAAAAATCTAGATGCCAAAAAAAAGTAGAACATATAAAACGATAAGTTGGAAATGAAAAAGTGAATGAATGTGTAACAAATTGGACAAAATCCTTGGTTAGCTAGGTCAAATGGCAGTTGTTGAGGTCTTTGACCCTCAAGTCATCCCTTCTAACCGCCCACAGACCAGGAACTCCTGCTCAATCTACGTGATGCCGGTTGCACACTACACTTCCCCCGCCTAAGATTGAGCCGTCCTTGCCATCTGTATGTTGGAATCAAATCCCAAAACTCAGTTGCAAATTTGGCAGATTGGAAAAAATCCTTAGCCAACTAGGCTAACCACGGTGCCTGAAGGTACGTCGGTGACGTAATAGTGAAGGCAGAGAAGATGTATCAGATGTGGTTTTGTACATTTGGTGGAACATTGTCAACAACCTACGAGTGTTGGATTACTGTGGTTGAACATAAAACCTATCTCGAATCATATGGAAGACATCAAGGAAATTCACTAACCATTTTAAGCTATACACAAAGAGGTTGAACTGGTTTACAAGGAGGTCAATTATGGTGTTGAGGTAAACAAGGTAATAGTCATTGATGTCAATGGTTTGAGTGAAGCTTGAGACCACGGATTCCGTTGCAAAAATGAGGAAATACTCAACAAATTTTTCATGGATGAATATGGACAGCAGGAGGTCCGAACCTGTCAAGAGGAATCTGCGCGGTGCAGTCCTGACGTTTGTCTGATCGTCTCTTGGTGGTTCACGTCTTCTGTTTTGGGCGAATCTGACACTGAGCCTGAGCTTTGTGGTCCCCTCACGCTATGTGAGCAGGAATGTAGCTACATCCAGTTTGCGAAGGGAATAACGGCATTTTGCATTAGTTTTTGAACATAGAAATGATCACAACATCTATAGGGCTAGTCATGAGATTTCCAACGCACTAAACTGCGCACAATTTGGCCAAGCGTAGCCCAAGTTACGCTTGCCAAAGCGCAAGTCTCACTCACCACAGAAACGCCTAATAGTTACATGGTGCGCACATGCCATGGCGCCTCTCTTCACGTGCGAAGCGCCTTTCTCAAGGCGCAGATCCCAATGCACGTAGTGTAGGGATCCCCTTCACTGTTTTCATGTACCTCCCCCACTTTTGGGTCGAGTTTGGTGATGGGGTGTGACACGGTTTGAAGCCTGCCCGTGGACCTGCAGTCAGAATTTTTACTGTCCCTGAGTAACAAAATGTACTACTGAGTTTAGAACGCCAAGCCATGATTTTGGCAAAGTCCCTCAGCAACAACCTGCACTACAGGACTCGGTGGATGATCCACCGAACTTTGGAAGGCCATTTTCGAGTCGCAGCCGGCTCCCAGAGCCGCTGTGCACACCCCAACTTTGGAAGGCCATATCTCCCTCGATGCTTGTCCGATTCCGGTGAAATAACTTTCATTGGATTCAAGAACTCGTCAGTTTTACGAAGCAATCATCCATTTTAGGATCCAAGCAATCCTTGAGCCTTCAGATCCGGCGGCGTGGAGTTTCCACTTTCTAGCGGCTCGTCTGCGCCTCCCGGCGCCGCACTTGGGCATGCGGAGGGGCAATTTTTCAACATTCTCCCCCTTGCACATGCCATGCCCATTGCTCCTGCTGTATCTCACTCATCTTCCGCTGTGCCCTCCAACCCATCACAGCTGGTCATCCCAAGTCCGGCCATGCTCATCGCGTGCCGGTCCGTAGGTTGTGCTTTGGTCAAGCAATCTACATGCATGTTGTGCGTGTTGCAGTGTTGCAGCACCACCTGCCCCTTCTCGACCATGTCCCGTGCGTAGTGGTAACACAGGTCGATGTGCTTCGTCCTCCTGTGCTGCGTCGGGTTGTTGGTCAGAGTGATGGAGCCATTGTTGTCCTCTTGCACCATCGTAGGCTCTTGCTGTGGCACGCCTAGCTCCTCCAGCAACTTGCAGAGCCACACCATCTCCTTGACCACCTCGGCCAGCATGATGTACTCTGCTTCCACTGTGGAGGTGGCGACGTAGTCTTGCTTCCTACTGCACCACAAGAACGCTGCACCCGCGAGGAAGAACACGTAGCCGGATGTGGGCTTCCGCTTGTCCACATCCCCAGCGTAGTCTGTATTTGTGTAGCAGACCAGACGCAAGGGGTCTACATGCCCCTTGCCGTCGAACCTCAGGCACGCCTGCCGCGTTGCCTATAAGTAGCGGAGGATGCGCTTGACTGCCTACTGGTGTAGTGGCCCTGGATCGGCCACATACCTACTCACTTGGCCCACCGCATAGACCAGGTCCGGTCGAGTCGCCACCATGGCGTACATGAGGCTGCCCACCGCCGATTAGTAGGGCACCCCTGTTACATCCTCCTACTTTTCTTTTGTTTGCGGTGCCATTGCCGCACTCAGTTCACAGGTCATGGAGACCAGACTGCAGACTGGTTTACAGTCCTCCATGCCGTACCGCTTCAGCACCTCGGCCACGTATTTGGCCTGTCCCAGCCCAAGCGTGCACGCCCTCCGGTTCCGGATAATGCTCACCCCGAGGTAGAGCTCTAGCTCCTCCATGTCAGACATCTGGAACCTGTTGCTAAGCTGCTCTTTCAGCTACTGTAGGCTCGGCAGGTCTGAGGAGTACAAGATCAGATCGTCCATGTAGAGTGCAACGATCTGATGGAGCTTCTTGTTGCATCGCACGTACACGCTGTGATCCGTCTCAGAGCGCTTGAAGCCGAGTTGTGCCATGAAGCTATCCATCTATTGGTACCAGCATCGGGACGATTGTTTTAGCCCGTACAAGGTCTTCCGCAGCTTGCACACCTTGCCCTCTAGCGTCTCCACCCACTCCGGCACCTCCATTTAGATTTCTTTGTCGATGATGCCATTGAGGAAGGCCGTCCTTACGTCCATCATGTGGAGCTCCATGTCCTTCGCGGCTGCCAACACAAGGATCGCCCGAATGCTTGTGAACTTGGCGACGAGGGCAAACGTCTCATCGTAGTGCTTGTCCTTACGCTGTGCATACCCCTTCGCCACGAGCCGTGCCTTGTACTTGTCAACCACACCTTCCTTTATGAACTTGGTCTTGAAGAGCCACTTGGTGCCGATGACCTTGGCGTCTTTCGGCCTGTCAACCAGCTCCCACGTGTCATTTTCAGCAATGGACGCCAACTTCAACCTGATGGCGGCGTCCCACGCTTCCCCTCGGTCCGCACAAGTGCCTCTTGCACAGTTGTCGGCTCTTTTGATGCAGCCAGCATGCACCGTGTTATGCCAATCCATTGATCGGTGCCTGCGTGGAAACGCTTTCCCGCTCTCCGCTGCCTCCCGTTGCGGCGCGACAGTTTTGGTGGCGTCTCGTCGCTCTCCTACGATCCTTCCGACTCTGCTTGCTCCAATGAATCATCGACCGGATGGCTCCCCAAGGATCTCTCCCGCTCCGGCAAAACATCGACTGGATGGGCGACGCATCAGGAAGATTTTTCTCCGACGCCCGAAGCGAACTCCGCCGGGAGTGCACGCTTTGGCCCCCATGGTGCCTCCTTTGACGGAACATTCAGCCGGATCTCTAGCATAGCTTCATTGTCGTCGGAGTCCTCCATGTCGACTGCTGCACCTGCTACACCGCCACTCTCCGACGCTGCGTCTTCGACCTCCACGTCCGTCGGCTCCTCCTTGTAGTCAAGGAGCTGGAACCACTCCACCCGTTTCGGAGTATTCCTGACGCTCATGCCGTTGCTGCTGCTGCTGAAGCTCTTCTGCTAGTCCAATGTGACGTCACAACTGCGGATGATCTCTTGCGTGCACGGGTCCCAAAGCCAGTACGCCTTTTGCGTGCTCTCATAACCGAGGAACAAGCACGGCTTTGCCCGTGGTTCCAGCTTGCTGTCGCATCGTTGCGCTGCTTGCATCTTCACGTGCGCCTTGCACCCCAACACCTTCAGGTGCGCCACATTTGGCTTGCGCCCCCTCAAAACCTCGTGCGGCATCTTACAGCCGCCCTTACCTTTCAGCACCGCTGTTGGGGTGATTTTATGGTGTTGTTCGCTCACACACAGCCTCCGCCCAAAACCCTCACGGAAACCCTGCATCCACAAGCATGGTCAGCACCATGTCGAGCAGCGTCTGGTTCTCCTGCTCAGCCACTCCATTGGACTGTGGCGAGTACGGCGTAGTGGGTTCCCACTTGATGGCCTAATGCTTCATCCACCCGTTGCATTCCACGTACTCTCCGCCATTGTCGCTGCATAGCGCTCTGATCTTCTGGCCAGTCTGCCTCTCAAACGCTGTAACATACTCGTTCAGCCGGACCAAGACCTTGCCTTTTCGCTTCATGAATTACACATAGAGCTTTAGGATGCAATCATGAATGAAGGTGATGAAGTATCTCAAGCCGTTGTTTGATGACATTTTGAATTGTCTGCACTCGTTGATGTGCATGACCTCCAGCAGGTCCTTTGCGCAAGCCTCGTTCTCATTGAACGGCTTGCGCCGCACCTTGTCCAAGATGCAAGGCTCGCAATTTTTGTGTGCTGCTGCATCTGCTACCGCGTCTTCTGCACCGTCAATGATGAGACCGTACACCATGTCACACTTCGCCATCTCCTCAACAGTTGCGGGCGCCGAATGCCCCAACTTCCAGTGCCAGAGCTTGAGATCAGCGTTTCCTCCCTTGGCTATGTTGACGCCGCGCTCGTGCAAGTCTACTCTGTCTGATGCCATGGGGTCCACCTTGATCTCCACGATGTAGAGAATGCCATCGCGCTTTGCCTCTAGCACGACCTCGCCGTCGACGTCGATATGCACCATTGCGCCTTTCCTTCGGAAGAGCACCTCATACTTCTTGTCCCTCAAGCAGCTGACACTCAGGATGTCAGACAGGCCGGGGACATGCTGGACATAAAAAATTGTGCACAGCTCCTTCTTACGACCCACCACGACCTCCACCTCCATGTCGCCTTGGCCAGCCGCCGGCTCGACTTTGTCGTTCGCGACCACCTGTTGACATGATGCGCCCCTTGCCATGAGTGCCGTTGATCGTACTACCTGGTTCAACCACTGAGGAGTGGTCAAACACCCAACATGAGGTTAGATTGTGACTCCTTGGATTTTTCCATGCAAGATGGAGCTTTGAATCACTCAATGTGAGTGAGAATTCAGAAAGTTAGCCTAGCCCGAAGTTCGGGTGTTGGGCGGGTGGAATCTGGTACCCGCCATGGGTGGCGGGATAATCCACCACTTGTGATCTGAGTTCGTCTCCAACGACCCCCAAATGCACCAGGGTCATAAAGGAAGCAACCAAAAGACTCTCCTTGACCAGGGTGAACTTCTCTTTGACTTCTGGATGAGGAAAGGAGATTCGATGGGTCATCGTCGAAGCGCCTCCCGTTGCCTAGCATGCAAGGCAAGGTGGGTGGCTCCACCAAGGGTTATATTGATGGCCGTAGCAGGGGCTTTACTGCTCCATTTTGGGCGTGCTTGGATGTGTTGGAAAGTTTTCATCACAGGCTATAAGGATCTGATGTGATCTCACTATGCTAAGAAACAAAAACGTGTTTCAATTCAGTTCCACTGGATGCAATGAGTTCTGCCCAATCAGATCCGTGATCATAGTGCTCCACACTCTTCACCAAAGGTGTCCATTGGCTGCCCATAGACATTGGTAGCATGTACCAGTGAGAGCTAGGCATCCTTGAGGGTGCCTCTACACCCAATAGTGCCAACAAAGGGTTATGGACCCACGTGCCTAGAAGGACCCTAGCTCTTCAGCATTCACGTGACTGTCGCTCGCCATGGCAATGACCGAGCAAGATAGCATCGGCGCCGTCTCCAAGTTTGATGGGAACGGCTTCCCTTTGTGGAGGTGGCAGTTTGAGATCTACCAAGATAACAAAGGCTTGATTGAGCTGGTCAACGGTAAAGAGACCGCCCCTCTGGATATCGCGACGCCGGAGGAAGTGGAGAAGTACAAGAAGCGCAACAAGAAGGCGCTGGCTTTGGTGGTGTTAGCGCTAGCCCCGCCGCTGCGCGCATTGATTCAAGGATGCACTGAGGCTGCGAAAGCCTTGAAGAAGCTCTGCACCATCTACCAGTCCACCAACCTTGCGAACCAGCTCTTTGTCACCCTCCGAGCCAATGAAGGCGATGACATCATGGAGATCCTGCAGCAGATTGAGTCCCTCACTGCCGAGTGCGTATCCACCGGATGGAAGGTTGACCCTCATCTACAAGCCATGATCCTCCTTCTGGCCTTGCCAGACAGTTGGAGTCCCATGATCACCGTTGTAGACGGCTGGTCCGCCGATGAGGTAAAGTACCCGAAGGTGGCTGAGTACGTCCGCAACGAATTGATGCGGCGTGGTGGGAGAAAGATCGGGGCAACATCAAGTTTTGCCTATGCCGTCCGCCCTCAAGGTGGAGGTGGAGGCAAGAAGGAGAAGGGTGCCAAGCAAGGCACCAAGAAAGGTGACAACAAGGGGGAGTGCTACAACTGTGGCAAACAGGGCCACTTTGCACGCAACTGCCCCAACAGGAAGTCGGACCAGCCAGGGAAGACTGGAAAGAAGGACGATCTCGCAATGATAGCGAAAGAGTCCGCCGACTTGACACATCCAGGATTCTCCGTGATTGACTCCGGATCGGGCCGCCACACACAATGCAACCAGGTGGCATTCGTCACCTATAGCGCCACGGAGCGGTAGATGCAATGGCCAACGACAAAACGGAGTTGGCTGCCTGTGAAGGCAACGTCCGCATCGAGATGGATGTGGACGGGGAGGCTGTCACGAGCACAATTCATGACGTGCTCCACATGCCCAACTTTGAGGTAAATCTGTTGTCAGTGAGCCGCCTCACCAACAAGGGGCTCGAGGTGCTCTTCAACAAGAAGGAGGCCATCATCCGCAAGGAGGGGAACGGCCAGGTAATTGCATGTGGAAAGCGAGAGGGCGACTTGTACCTGCTTCGTGCAAAAATCCTTGACAGCTGGGCGGGGTCCGACGTCGCCCACCTTGCGAAGAAGGACGATGGAGACATGGACCTGTGGCACCACTGCCTGTGCCACATCACTCCCTCAACTGTGAGGGGCATGACAAAGAAGGAAGTAGTGCGGGGTTTTGAGGTCAAGAGCCTCGGCACAGCCAAGAATGCCGTGTGTGACCCGTGCGTGGTCCACAAGGTGACATGGCAGCCGTTCGATGGCAAAGGGACGCGTGCATCGACGAAGCTGGAGGTATTCCACACTGATGTGTGCGGACCATTCGAGAGCTCCATCGGGGGCGCTTGCTACTTTGTGACCTTCATCAATGATCACAGCCGCAAGCTCTACCTCTACATCATCAAAAGGAAGAGTGATCGCCCCACATGTATGCACGAGTTTGTGGCGGCAGTGGAGCGGCAAACATGGTTGAAGGTGAAGGCCTTCCGGAGTGACAACGGTGGCGAGTACAAGGGCTGCTAGACATGGATGAAGAGCAAGGGGATCATGTGGCAGAAAACTACACCACACACTCCGCAGCAGAACGGCGTCACCGAGAGGGCAAACCGCACCATCCTCAACATAGTCCGGTCCATGTTGAGCGATGCCGGCCTTGCACAGCGGCACTGGGGCGAGGCGACATGAACTACGGCGTACATCATGAACCTGACGCCGACGAAGCTAAAAGACGTGGAGTCCAAGGTGTGGAAGACGCCACAAGAAGTGTGCAGTGAGAGGAAGCCAACTGTGGCACACCTCTGCACGTTTGGTTGTGTTGCACATGTTGTTGTTCAGGCACGCGAGGGGTGGGACAAGCTGGACCCACGGACTCGCCGCTGCATCTTTGTCGGGTACAAGAGTGGGAGCAAGGCATACCGGTTGTTCGACCCGCGAAGCCAGCAGATCATGAAGAGTCACGATGTCATGTTCGATGAGGAAAGCCGTTGGATGGACAAGGACACGGGTCTCTCCAAGCGTGGGGAGTGGCTACCACTCCTTAAAGGGGAGACGCCGGAGGACGCAAATGAGGGTGACATCCGAGCGGCTCCAACCGGCGAAAACCATCTGGGAGATGGGGGAGCGGCTGATTTGCTTTCAGCCGAGTCGGACAATGAGTTCAAAGCACCGGCAACAGTGGAGCTGAACGAAAAGATGGGGAGTGAACCCGCATCTCCACGGTCCCCGAGAGAGGGGGAGCAAGTGAGCGGTGTGAGTGGTTCCGCGAGAGGGAAGTAGCAACAACAACAGCCTCAACAGCAGCAGCCTCGGAGAAGCAGACGCGCAAGGAGGATGGCAAAACGGTACGATGCCACGGAGGGCATCTGGACTGGGTTCGCTCGAGCGTTCTTTGTGCAAGAGGAGCCCGAGACTGTCAAGGAGGCGTTGCACCGGAAGGATGGGGCTGAGTGGGAGGGAGCCATAAAATCTGAGCTTGCCTCCCATGAAGAGAATGGCACTTGGCAGCTGATCAACAGGCCGGAGGGGACGAAAATCATCGGCTCCAAGTGGATCTTCAAGAAGAAGCTCACCAAGGAGGGGAAGGTGGAGCGGTACAAGGCGCGGCTGGTGGCAAAGGGGTACGCCCAATGGAAGGGTGAACACTACAAAGAAACCTTTGCACCAGTGGCGAAGTTCGCCTCCATCCATTCCATCCTCTCGGTGGTTGCGGCACGCGACTACGAAGTCCACCAAATGGATGTGAAAATTGCGTTCCTCAACGGTAACCTGGACAAGGAGGTCATCATGGAGGTACCAGAGGGTGTGGACGCGACGTTGGAGAAGGTGTGCCGGCTTCGCAAGGCACTCTACGAGCTGAAGCAAGTGCCACTCATGTGGTACCTGGAAATGGACGGCTTCATGGCCAAGTTTGGTTTCAAGTGCTACGAAGCGGATGAGAGCGTGTATGTGCGGCAGTAGCCGGGGTTGCACCAGATCGTGGTCCTTTATGTGGATGACCTCATCCTCGTGTCATTGGACATGGAAGAGTTGGTGAACCTGAAGCGAAAACTGGACGGTCGGTTCAAAATGACCGACATAGGCAAGCTCGAGTACTACCTCGGTGTCACCATCAAGAGGGACCACAAGGCACGCACACTGGAGATGGGGGAGGCAAAGTACGTGCAAGAGGTGCTCCACCGCTACAACATGGAGGAGTGCAACCCCATCGGCATACCCATGACCACCACATGTGAGCTGAGCTCGAGCATGGGGCCGAGCACAGATGAGGAGAAGGAGGAGATGGCAGGTGTGCTGTACCAGTCCGCGGTGGGGAGCATCATGTACGCCATGGTGGCGACGCGGCCCGACCTGGCCTTCGTGGAGGGCCAAGTGAGCCGTTATGTTGCTGACCCCAGGATGCTGCACTGGCAAGCGGTGAAGCGGATCCTTTGATACCTCAAGGCGACAAAACAGTCGCGGCTTGTGTTTGGAGGGGGAGCGCATGACGACTCCCTTGAGTTGGTCGGCTACTCCGATGCCGAATGGGCTGGTGATGTGGATGACAGAAAATCAACATCTGGGTACGTGTTTTTGCTTGGTGGTGTAGCTGTTTCATGGGCAAGCAGGATGCAAGACTGTGTTGCACTGTCCAGCACCGAAGCAGAGTACATTGCACTCGCGGAAGCCGCAAAGGAGGCAGTGTGGCTGCGGCGGCTACTAAAGGAGATCGGCGTGCCGCAAAGGAATCCAACGGTACTCAACGTTGACAAAATGAGTGCCATCAGCCTGACCCAGAACCCGTGCTACAGAGGAGGACCAAGCACATCGAGATCCGGCACCATTCTGCACGCAAATTGGTGGCGAAGGGAGGTGCGGCTATTGTGCATTGTGGCACTAAGCGCATGCTCGCCGACGCCATGACCAAGGCACAGCCCAAGGACAAGCACGACGCAAGCTGCATGGAGTTTTGTCTACGCTGTGAAGATCAAAATGCTACAGGTTCCAAGGACAGGGCATCAAGGCCGCGGTGCAAGGGGGAGATTGTTGACATGGTGTGCCCCTTTCCATGAGTGTCGTTGACCGTACTCCCTGGTTCGACCACTGAGGAGTAGTCGAACATCCAATCTGACGTTAGATTTGGATTCCTTGAAATTTTCCATACAGGATCAAGCTTTGAATCGCTCGATTTGAGTGAGAATTCATAAATTCAGCCTAGCCCAAAGTTCGAGTGTTGGGCGGGTGGAGTCTGGTACCTGCCATGGGCGGCGGGATAATCCACCACCAGTGATCTGAGTTCGTCTCCAATGACCCCCAAATGCACCAGGGAGATAAAGGAAGCAACCAGAAGACTGTCCTTGACCAGGGTGAACTTCTCCTTGACTTCTGGACGAGGAAAGGCGCTTTGACGGGTCATTGTCGAACCGCCTCCCGTTGCCTAGCATGCAAGGCAAAGTGGGCGGCTCCACCAAGGGTTACTTTGACAGCCGTAGCAGGGGCTCTACTGCTCCATTTTGGGCGTGCTTGGATGCGTTGGAAAGCTTACATTGGAGGATGTAAGGATCTGATGTAATCTTACTATGATAAGTAACAAAAAAGTGTTTCAATTCAGTCCTACTGAATGCGACGTGTTCTGTCCACTCACGGATGTGACAGCCAATGGACACCAAGCCCGAAGCCCGGGCCGTATGCATACTTCTGAATAGGTTGCATCTCCTTCTGTGCCATGTGCGCAGATGCTACTCTGATGGATTCTCAGAACTTCACGGCGACGTCCAAGATGACGATCCCGTGCGCTGCGGAAGACGTGAATGATGGAGGCTATCAGACTCGTGGGCCCATAATCCTTTGTCAAGAGGAATCCGCACGGTATGGTCCCGACGTCTGTCTGATTGTCTCTTGATGGTTCACATTTTCTGTTTTGGGCGAATCTGAGACTGAGCGTGAGCTTTCTGGTCGCCTCACGCTATGTGAGCAGGAATTTAGAGACAGTCAGATTGCAAAGCGAATAACGGCATTTTGCGTTGATTTTCAAACATGGACATGATCACAGAATTCATAGGGCGATTCATGAGCTTTCCAATGCACTAAACTGCGTGCAATTTGGTCAAGCGTAGCCCAAGTTATGCTTGCCGAAGTGCAGGTCTCACCCACCACAGAAACGCCTAACGGTTCCATGGTGCACACACGCCGTGGCGCCTCTCTTCACATGCGAAGTGCCTTTCCCAAGGCGCAGATCACATTGCACGTGGTGTAGGGGTCCCCTGCTCTGTTTGAAACCTGTCTGTGGACCTGCAGTCGTAATTTTGATGAATTTTGGTGAGTAACAAAACGTACTACTGAGTTTCGTACGTCGAGCCATGACTTTGGCAAAGTCCCTTAGTAACAACCTGCACTACAGGGTCCGGTGGATGATCCATCTAATCAGGTGGATTATCCACCGGACGCCTTGGCAGGCCTTCCAGAGCAATTTCTCCACATGGTATTTATGTTACTCGGTCCGGTCCATTATCCACCGGACTTAGAGCCACAGTCGGCTCCCAGAGCCGCTGTGCACATCCCAACTTTAGAAGGCCATATCTCCCTCAATGCTTCTCCGATTCCGGTCAAACAACTTCCACCGGATTCAGCGACTCGTCAACTTTACGGGGCAATCATCCTTCTAGGATCCGAGCAATCCTCGAGTCGCCAGATCCGCCGGTGTGGAGTTTTCCCTTTCTTGCGGCTCGTCAGCACCTCCTGGCGCCGCCCTTGGGCATGCGGAGGGCAATCTTTCAACAAAACCCGTACCCACATAACTCTGGATAAAATTTCCATAGCACTGAATTTGAAATTTACTTTACCATGTAGAGAACTTCGCTCTTTAGAAAGAGCAAATTCCTGCCCACAAGTCCTAAGAAATTAACAAATTATAAAAGAAATTGATGCACTTGCAATGTCGACATCACATGCGTGTGGTGTTGGAGTGATAACATTATCATTTCTGTGGAACAGTAAGAAATCCCTATGTCAATGGGTTTGTAATTGATTGAGGAGAAGGGGGGGGGGTGATGTTGGGATTGTGTTGAGGGTACAAGACTCCCCAAGCACTGAAAGATAACATTATTGGCCTTGCTATCGCCGGACCCAGCAGGTGCATGCGCAACAATAAAAAACTAAGCCCCTGAATGATTTGAAATAGGTTTTGATTTTTTTTTGCATGAAAAAGAGGGGATTTGCAAACTGTGAAATAGATTGGAAATCCAAAAAAGGTGTAATCATATATAGCGACCACCCATTTCTCCTTTATTTGGCATGTGAATCCCTTATAGCTATGCAGGGGTTCATGTTTTGTGCAAGCCCTGTCCACACAAAACTTAAAAAAGAAAAGAACTGTGAAAGGCGGGTTGCGCATCAAGAATAAGAAATGAAGAAGGATGGTTGCTCGATCATGATCTTGCGAGGAGTTAAGAGTCATGATTGAGAAACCATAACCCTCGTTCCCATCCTCAATTGGCGATGCATGTCACTCATCAAGGATGACGAGCAAACTGGATGTCGCAGTTAAAAAAAATGGGCCGGATATGGGTTCCAAAGATTTCAACTTATGGACATGTGGCTTGTGCATAGCGTTTGTGGGAGAGGTAGGGAGGAGAGCTGCATCAAGTTTTTTGGATGCGATCGGAGTGTGATGGGTGTTGATGGAGAGTAGCAAAGGATGTATGGGATCCTTAGGCCTCACTATGGACCGCCTCTGCCAGATTGTAGTGGGGGACACACTGTTCAGAGGGCTTACGACGCAAATTCCAACCTTGCTTTGACGGGGCCATCTCCATCCCAGGTTGCTCTGTCGGTGGATGGCGAGCATGGAGCGGAGGGAGATGGACAGGGTAATGGTCTTGCTGCAACAGGCGGTTGGGGATAGGAAGGGATGTAGTGCACCACACCATCATGGAGTAAGTGGAACTGCAGCCGGGGTGGGGACTCATCAACATTGATGTCAAAAGAATGCTTACAACTCACTCAGGCACGCGGCCATCTTTGAGGCATTGCATAAGAGGGGGCTCAAGCGGCTAATTCTGAAGCTGGTAGTTCTTTACGACCAGCCCTTTACAACCAGGGGAAGTTTTGTCTAGCATTGTGTAGTTGACGAGGGGGGTGCGATTGGAGGACCCGATCAATCCCCTCCTATACTCCTTAGCGTTGCAAGACATGCTCGAGGTAGCACAGGTAGCGATGGATGAGAAGGACTGAGTCTTTACCTACCTTGATGATACCTACCTCTAGGGGCCTCCAGGTGCACTGGCGACTGCATATGCAGCCCTTGTGATGGGCCTGGGAGCCTTGGGGAAGGAGGTATAGTACTGCAAGTGCTAGCTCTTCCTGTCCACAAGGGTAGGGACGATGCCTGTAGGATTGGCAGGCATAGCAAGGGCAGCAAAGGGGATGATGGTACTGGGGGTTCCGTTGGGGAAGGAGGAGTACTGTAGGGGACGGATGGATGCAAAAACATTTATGGTGGAGGACACGTTGAAGGGGATGACGTAGTTACCGAATCTCCAAAGGATCTTTGGCATCCATCTGGAGTGCAATACCCACCATCTGCAGCATTTGACCCTCCTCATATCACCCTTGGAGTGGTAGTCAGAGCGCCTCCAACNTGGGAGGGTCCCTGGGTTGGTAGAGTGTGAGAGTGGTAGTCCAAGGTGCTGCTTCCATAATCGTTTGGGAGGAGTGCATGAGGCACAGCTAACGTCTTTCAAGAGGAGGATTTTGGAAGAGAGGAGGCATTCGTGTAGCTGCAGTGGATGGCATCATTCCAGGGAATGCACAACAAGAATTGGCTACTAGCGTATCTCCACTCCATCACAGATAGACTCTATATAGCACCAGAGAACTGGAGGGTGGCCTGCAGGTCCAAACTGGGCCTGCCGATTGCATACGTGTCGCACACTGCTCTCTGCAGGTGCTGGGTTTGATGCCCCATTTGCCTTGTCCCTCGGCATGCACTACGGTGTGTGGATGTTGACCCAGTTATGGAGGCGCACGATACTGTGAAGAGAAAGCTTACGAAAATCATAAGAGAGAGTGTGTTGGACAGAGTCAAGGTAGGGAACTCATGGATCATGCGAGAAGGGTGCGCAGACATCACGATCCTAGACCTGGTGACCAGGCATATGCTCGTCCTTGATGTGGTCGTTGTACATCTGCAACGACTGAGTTTAGGATGACAATCGGCAGAGAGGGAGGAGGTGGCACTGGAGCAGGCAGTGAGGGCAAAGGCGATGAAGTACGAGAGGTAGATGAAGGTGGCAAAGAGGGATAGGCTGGCTTTTGGCCTTTTAGGAATGGAGACACTAGGTGCCTTCTCAAGAGGCCTCAAAAGAGTGTTGAAGGCCTGCACCAAGGAAACACAACTCAGGCTAGTGTGACATGGATGTGCGGGAGGGATGGCCTTCCCTGTGTAGATCCTCCTCACCAGCATTTGAGAGTGGCTCTACAGCATGCACAGGCACAATGGATCCAGAAGAGAGCCATGGTATGGGCCAAAGATACTGCACTCAGAGGAGACACGGCAAGGGCTAGGCAGACCCTGAGGAGATGTGACGAGGGGATGGAGTTGGCGGATGTGGACAGAGTAGACAGAGAGTAGAGAACAAGAGAAAATGACTCCAACATTCCATGCTCTTGCTCTATTTGCATGATGTTTGCGGGAATTCTTGTTGCATGCCTCTTACATGCATCCCATACATGACTCTGCATGACCTCTTGCATGATTGACATGAAATCGCCTTGCATGCGGACCCTGTCATATGTTGTACCCATCACCTTGATTTCATTTAATGAGAGCCTTACGTCTATGTCTGTGTCCATATCTATGTTCATGTCCATGTCTATCGCTTTGTTTACGTCTCTGTGAATATCTATGTCTATGTCTATGTCTATGTCTATGTCTATGTCTATGTCTAGGTCTATGTCCATGTCTATGTCTATGTCTATGTCTACGTCTATGTCTATGTCTATGTCTATGTCTATGTCTATGTATATGTCTATGTCTATGTCTATGTCTATGTCTA
>SZWC01000601.1:127815-145144 GCA_023375785.1 Penium margaritaceum | reverse complement strand
TTTCCCCATGCATGCTTACCGCATGTACAACCCGGATAGGATGGACATACTTGTTGCATGCAGACATGACTCTATCTCTCTTGCATGAGGACATGAGTTTCTTGCATGCGGACCTGACCCTCCCTTGCATGCAGACCCTAGATGCATGATGTGCTTGGACTGCCCATCTCATTTAATGAGAGTGCTATTTCTATGTCCATGTCTATGTCTATGTCTATGTCTATGTCTATGTCTATGTCTATGTCTATGTCTATGTCTATGTCTATGTCTATGTCTATGTCTTTGTCTATGTCTATGTCTATGTCTATGTCTATGTCCCAGTGGGGGCACCCGATGCAGTCCGAGCCGCTCTTGCCATCCCCTTGCTATGGTGCACCACGCACCCCCTCAAGGCGGGAGGCCGACTTTTGCTTCAAGCCATGCCCAGCCTCATCTTACGCACGTGGTCGCAATAGCGAGCTACCTCAAACGCACACTGGGTGCTAGAGCTGATAGGCAGGTTTATGGCGGGAGAGTGGGAGGCACTATGGAGGGAGGCAGTAGGGCTGGCGCAACCGGCAGGTCCCCCCTCCCCCCTTCCCCCCATCGGCTACGCCATGCAGAGCAGGAGAGGAGGTAGCAGGGGGCCTAGTGGGCGGTGACCAAGTATCACAAAGGAAAACACGTCAAAAGCGTGCTACACCCTTGGCAGTGTGGAGCTGGCACCGCCCGGCCCAAAGGTCTCGGCCCAGCTGTAGACCAAGCATCCCCAGCCCCAACACCCGATTCCGGCATGGTGGGAGAGGTGGGCGGGAGAGTGGCGAAAAATTTCCCAGACGCGAAGGGGCGAGCGACGGGCACTGATGGAGAGTCCAAGAGGCTTGGGAGGGGGGAGGGGGGGGAGGGGCCTTCAGGCCTGACCCTGGACCACCTCCGCTAGATCGTGGTGGGGGACACAATTCTCACGAGGCTCCTAGCGTAGATACTGACCTCGTTGTGCCGGAGCCGCCTCAACCCCATGGCAAGGCGGTTCTTGGCAGCGAGCATGCTCATTGCACTGGCGAAGCCTAACGGGGGGGTGTGGCCGATCAAAGTGGGGGAGACCATCTCCAGGCTACTCTGCACATGGATGGTGAGTGTGGAACGGAAGGAGATGGAGAGGGTGATGGCGCCATTGCAGCAGGTGGTGCGGGTCTGGGCGGGGAGCGATAAGGTGTACTACGCTATTGCAGAGTAGCTGGAGGTACAAGGTGGATGGGGGCTCATCAGCATCAACGTGAAGAATGCCTACAACTCCCTTTAGATCATGTCTATCTTTGAGGCACTACGCAAGAGGGGGTTTGAGCGGCTAGTACCGGGGATGACACTGTGGTACGACCAGCCCTCGGACCTCTACTACAAAGGAGGGGTCCAGTCCAGCGTTCTTCAGTTGACGAGGGAATTGCGGCAGGGTGATCTGATCACCCCGCTTCTCTACTCTTTGGCCCAGTAGGATGCGTTCAAGGTGGAACATGCGGCGATGGGAGATGTGGGGAGGTTCATCGCCTACCTCGATGATACCTAACTGATGGGCCCGCCTGAGTCCTTGGCGTAGCATATGGAGTACTGTCGGTGAGGTTGGGAGTGCTCGAGATGGAGGTGTAGTGCTATAAGTATCATTTGTTCCTGCCCACGAGGGCGGAGCCTATGCCTGCACGGCTGGCGGACATGGCCAAAATGACGGAGGGGATGGTGGTGCTTGGAGCTCCACTCAGTGAAGGCAACGGTGAAGGCAGTGGAGAGTACCTTAGAGGGGCTAGCGGGGTAACCGAACTTATAGGCGGCCTACGGCATCCTCAGGAAGTGTACCAACCGCCGCCTACAGCACGTGCCTTGCCTCAAACCACCCTCGGATTGGTGGACGGAGCATCTTCGGCGGTTTGATGAGGGGGTGAGCATGTGCTTGAGATGCATGCTGCGGTTGGAGGCGATACAGGGGGTACAGGAGCGGAGGACGGTGGTGCATGTTGAGATCCAGGCGNTCGTATGTGTGCAACAGACTTCAATCTTGGTAGGCGGTGTGGCGGCTCATACATATCAATCCGTGTACATATTCTGCTTTTGTGTGGATGTGAGTGCGCAGGGCATGCCGACCATGAGACTGGAGACAACGCATGATGAACTCGTGCTTCACACGCATCAGACGCAGCACCCCCCATATGCTGCTGCTCGTGACTCACATGCCTCGGCTCCAGCTCAGTCGCATGCCCATGCTCCATTCGTTCACATGGGCACTAGGTGTTACCAAACCTAGATTGGGCTTTGACTCTGTAGGGATATACTTGATGGGTTTGCAAAGAGACCTAGACTAGTCCTTGATTCTTGCATGACGTAGGCTAGGAAAGCCCTTGTGGGCAATTGACCAAGAATTCGGTCTAGGGGCGAGATTCGCCCTCCACTAGCGAGAGCGAGCTCGCTCGGCCGGCAGGCCTCGCTTCCCGGCCAAGCGACGAGCGAAGCACGAAACTCGTGCTTCGCTCCCTGCCCCTCTTTTCTGATTGGCCTCGACACTTGGTGTTGAAAACTTTTAGTTATGGCCATGACAGTTGTGGATTAATCTCCTTCCACACTTCACCATTTTCAGTGATTCAACTTGCATTGTGAAGCTCTCTTCCTTCTCATGGTATCAGAGCAGGTCCGTCAGCCTGCGGGTATGGGAGCGAAGGGGAATTTCTGAATCGTCCAAAACGGCCGCAAGAGGCAAAAACGCATTTTCGGCGATCTAGCAAGTCACGGACGTGCGCGATCGGAACAGGGCAGGTCAGAAGACCAGGATGGAGGTAGAGAAGGCGCCTAGGGCCTGCGAGGCCAAAGGAAGGTGCAAAGGAGAGGAAGCGGCGGCAAGGGTGGACACCACGGGCCACGTGGCCATCGGTGGTCCCCGTAAGGAGCCGCGCACAGTCCAAGACAAGGGGGCGCAGACGCCTTGCGTACTAAGCTGAGAGGAGTAGGCAGGACCAAGGTCACCATGAGTGGTGAAGGGTCCGCGAGGCGGAGTAGCGGGGGTGGCGGGAGTGCAAACACGGCTACCTCGGCAGCGGCTGTCACATGGAGTGACCTGAACAAGATTGCACTTCACAAGGACCTGACACCCCCACCACTAGGAAAACGCGATTGCCTTGCATGGAAAGACGTGTTCCTCGCATGGGCGGCCGACCATGGGCTCGAGGAACTATACCTCAACCCACCGCCGGAGGAGGTAGACGACCGTACCCTCCTTCGTGCCTTGAATGCTTTGACGCGCGCTCTTCCCGACGACCAGTCTTACGCCGTTCGTCACTTTCGATATGGCGGACGAGGAGAGGATCCAACTAACCCTCGCAGTGGAGCTCCCCGTCCTTCTGAGGCGTGGGAGCACCTAGTGACGGGCAAGGAGGAGCAGGGAATGGCACTGGTTATCACGCTGCGTGACAAGCTTCGTCGTCTTTACCCAAAGCCCGATGCGCCCATTGCCGAGTACTGGGATGCGGCGATGGACATCAGGCGCCGGATTCTTGGACTTGGTGCTTCATGCACCGTTCTGGAGTGGCTGGATCCAGTGCTGCTCCAGCTTGGTGAGCCATACAAGGAGTTTTGTCGTGACCTGCTGCGACGCCTTCGCGTTGCAGACATTGAGAGCACTGACCTGTCAACGGTGTTCGAAGAATTAAGGAACTGTGAGGACATCCTCAGAGGCGAGGATCGAGAGGCTGGCACTTCCACTGCCACTGCCTTCATACATCAGACGTCTGGGGCTCTTCATGCCATGATCGTGCAGGGAGGGTACAGTGGTGGAGGCGGACGTGGCGGCCAGAGCGGTAGAGGTCCCAGAAATGGAAGAGACACTGGCATCCGTACCTACAACTACTGTCGTCAGCCCGGTCACTACCGGCGTGCCTGTCCCGTGCTCCAGCGCATCATGAACCCACAATAGCAGCCCTATCAGCAGCAGTTGCATCCACCTACCATGGGACCACTGTCCTTTCCCACATGGGGAGCACCCAGTCACCTTGGGCCACGTGCGCCCACACCAACAGCTGCAGCCACATTTGGACCACCTCAGCTCCAACCGACTGTGTAGCCGATGATGCAGCCGATGATGCAGCCGGTGATGCAGTTGATGATGCAGCCGATGATGCAGCAGGCAGTGCAGCCGTCCATTATGCCTCCCGCGTACTACATACCCCCGCACTCCACAGTGGCAGTTCCCGCACCTGAGTGGGCACAGCGCGTGTCTGCCAACACGGCAATGACACAGGAGCTATCTCCACCGCCCCCGTATGCTGGATGGCTCCCTAGCACAGAGCTGCAACCATCCGAGCCGACAGCAGCACCGCAGGCAGCAGGTCAACGGCTCGGTCACAAGCATATCACTACATCCCATGCACTGCCCATGCACGAGTGGTTGTATGACACAGCGTCTTCCCATCACATGTCACCTCATCGCCAGTTGTTTACGTCATTGTATGCCACACATGATGTTGAAAGGGTGAAAACTGGGTCGGGAGAGGTGCTTGCTGTTGAAGGTGTGGGGGCTATGGCTCTTTAGGCGCCAGGGGAGGTACTGTGGCTGACTGGTGTGTTGTATGTTCCCAAGCTGAAGGTGAATCTGTTTTCGGGAGGACAGTTAGACAGGCAATCGAATGTGTCCACTATAACTCAAAAACAACGATGCATGCTTTTTGATGCCTCTGGGTCCTTGCTGGCTGATGGACCATTGCACGATGACATGCTGTACAGAATCACTCTCTTTCCTCCTGTGCCCACAGCCCGAGCACAAGCACATGTCACAACCACAGTTGACGCACAACACACTGACCTCATTCACCGTCGTCTCGCACACATAAACACGGCACTGGTTGCTGACCTCATGAAACACACTCCTGCACACGGACTCCTGCCCACTGACTGTCAGCATGGTCTGAAACCAGGAGCATGTCTTGAGTGTCATGAAGGAAAATCACACAGACAGACTTTTCCCACCTCGGAGAGGGAGAGCACTTCTCCTCTCGCGCTGGTGCACGTCGATGTCACTGGGCCCATGCCCATGCCATCCGTGCAGTATGGCTCAGTGTATGTTTTGACCCTGACTGACGATTAGAGTCACTTTCGCTGGGCCTTCTTATTGAAAATAAAAGCTGATGCTCAGCGTGCAATTGTTGAATGGATAGCCCTGGCAGAACGCCAAACGAATCAAAGATTGCTGAAGTTGCGCACGGACAGAGGCAGCAAATTCCTTGGATCTCTTGCCTCTGAACTCAAGGCAAGAGGCATAGACCATCAGACCACCGCTCCCTACACGCCCCAATAAAACGGGGTTGCAGAGAGATGGCATAGGACCTTGGGAGATGCCTTGCGTACCCTTCTTGGCGAGTCCGGTCTGTCCTTTGGGTTTTGGAAAGAGGCAATAAAATATGTAACATGGGTTTGGAACCTCATCCCTCAGGGTCCACTGCCCAAATCAGTGATGCCCTGGGAGCGCTGGTGTCTAGAGAAGGCCGACCTGAGACCGGCACGGGTCTGGGGAACCATGGCGTGTGTGTGGTTCGCTCAGCCTCAAAGAAATCACAAACTCAGCCCACGAGGCAGATGGTGTGTGTTTGTGGGAGTATCCCATGCCTCCAAGGCATGGAGATTCTGGGATCCCACCAATCACAGTTTCATTGAAAGTCGAGATGCATCCTTCCTAGAACACATGCCATACAAGACGTTTCGTACCCTACGACATGCCCCTCAAATTCCATCTCCACACCACTACCCGGAATATGTGAGTGTCCCTGTCTTTGTACCACGTCCCGTGCGTCACACCTCACCTGTTGCACAACAGTCGCATGGTGCAACTGTGGCATCCCCAGTCCCCACAGATTTGTTGAAAACAACTAACCTGGCTAGAACAGCATCACACACAACACCCTCACCACCTGGCTTGGCACCAGTCCCACCATTGGAAAGTGTGGTCGAGGTTCGTCCAGCAGTCACTGAGCCTGTTCTTCGGTCTGCACGCAACTTGGCACGTGTGGATTACAAACGGTTCTACCACATGGTGGGGCCTGCCCCTGTAGACACCACAGCTGTAGAACCTCTCACACTGACAGAAGCAAGGGATCGACCGGATGCAGCACAGTGGGAAAAAGCTATGGTGGCTGAGTTGAATGCATTGTTGGAACATGATGTGTATCAGCTCGTTCCATTGCCACCAGGACGAAAAGCAATTGATCTAAAGTGGGTGTTCAAACTCAAGAGAAATCTGGCAGGCATGATTGAGAAATACAAGTCTCTTCTGGTTGTTTTCATCAAATCCCCGGACAAGATTTTACAGACACGTACGTCCCAGTCGGCAAGTATGGCACCAGCCGTACCTTGCTGGCTGTGGCGGCACATGCCGATTGGGAAATACATCAAATGGATGTGAAAAATGCTTTCCTGAATGGTCCCCTTGAGGAGGAACTGTATGTGAAACAACCAGAAGGGTTTGAGGATAGAACTGGTCGTGTATGGCTGTTGTTGAAAGCACTGTATGGATTGAAGCAAGCTCCCAGGTGTTGGAACAAAGAGATCCGACGTACTCTGGAATGCGGCGGATTCTCCCAAAGCATCTCTGATCCCTCTCTGTTCCTGCGGTGGCAGGGTACAGAGCCTGTTGCATTGCTTGCCTATGTGGATGATCTGTTGATCCTTTCCCCTTCACTCCAGCTCATCTCACAAACAAAGTCACTGCTCACCTCACACTACCGCATGACTGACCTTGGTGAAACGCGCAGCTTCTTGGGCATGACCATCACACGAGACAGACCTGCATGCACACTGACCCTGCATCAAGGACGCTTTGTTGCTCATCTGACTGCACGCTTCCATCATCTCGTGCAACACTTGCCACGGCAACAGTCACCCATGAGCCCTGACGTCTATGCACATTTGCTTGACACACGCACCACAGATTACGGACCTGACAGTGACCCAACACTCTACCGACAGATCACAGGCAGTCTCTCCTACTTGGAATCCACAACACGAATTGACATTGCATGCGCTGTGAACACCTTGGCCCAGTTCAGTCAGCAACCACGCAGTGCGCATCACAAGGCCTTGCTGAAATTACTCCGTTATGTGTTGGACACTGCCGATGTCGGTCTGGTCATCTCTCTCTCCTCAGCACCTCTCTTGGATGGGTATTGTGACAATGACTATGCCCGCGATCGTGTTGCACGCAGTCAAGGTGAGTATGTTTTCCGTGTGTGGGGTATGGCCGTTTCCTGGAGGAGTGTAAAACAGTCGTGTGTGGCACGCAGTGTGGCTGAAGCTGAATACATGGCATTGGGTGAGGCTGCTTGCGAGGGGATATGGCTAGGATGGTTGCTTGAAGAATTGGACTTGACTGCGCATGCCACACCACTGTACAGTGATAACTCAGCAGCACGACGGATTGCTGAGAATGACGGTGTACTGCACCCACGCACTAAGCATATCGCCGTCGAGCATCACTTTGTGCAAGAAGCAGTTGAAGCAGGGGTTGTTCAGGTGTGCCCCATTGCGGGCGACGCTCAGTTGGCAGACTTCCTCACCAAAGCACTTCCCTAATCAAACCTTACCTCTCAACTGCATCAACTTGGCTGCATGCCTACGGCACTAACATCCAAGGGGGCGTGTTAATCCATGTACATATCCTGCTTTTGTGTGGATTTGAGTGCGCAGGGCATGCCGACCATGAGACTAGAGACAACGCATGATGAACTCGTACTTCACACGCATCAGACGCAGCACCCCCCATATGTTGCCGCTCGTGACTCACATGCCTCGGCTCCAGCTCAGTCGCATGCCCATGCTCCATTCGTTCACATCGGCACTAGGTGTTACCAAACCTCGATTAGGCTTTGACTCTGTAGGGATATACTTGATGGTTTTGCAAAGAGACCTAGACTAGTCCTTGATTCTTGCATGACGTAGGCTAGGAAAGCCCCTGTGGGCAATTGACCGAGAATTCGGTCTAGGGGCGAGATTCGCCCTCCACTAGCGAGAGCGAGCTCGCTCGGCCGGCAGGCCTCGCTTCCCAGCCGAGCGACGAGCAAAGCACGAAACTCGTGCTTTGCTCCCTGCCCCTCTTTTCTGTTTAGCCTCGACACTTGGTGTTAAAAACTTTTAGTTATGGCCATGACAGTTGTGGATTAATCTCCTTCCACACTTCACTGTTTTCAGTGATTCAACTTGCATTGTGAAGCTCTCTTCCTTCTCATGGTATCAGAGCATGTCCGTCGGCCTGCGGTTATGGGAGCGAAGGGGGATTTCTGAATCGTCCAAAACAGCCGCAAGAGGCAAAAACGCGTGTTCGGCGATCTAGCAAGTCACGGACGTGCGCGAGCGGAACAGGGCAGGTCGCAAGACCAGGATGGAGGTAGAGAAGGCGCCTAGGGCCTGCGAGGCCAAAGGAAGGTGCAAAGGAAAGGAAGCGGTGGCAAGGGTGGACACCACGGGCCACGTGGCCATCGGTGGTCCCCATAAGGAGCCGTGCACAGTCCAGGGCAAGGGGCCGCAGACGCCTTGCGTACTAAGCTGAGAGGAGTAGGCAGGACCAAGGTCACCATGAGTGGTGAAGGGTCCGCGAGGCGGAGTAACGGGGGTGGCGGGAGTGCAAACACGGCTACCTCGGCAGCGGCTGTCACAGGGCCGAGCGACAAGCGAAGCACGAAACTCGTGCTTTGCTCCCTGCCCCTCTTTTCTGTTTAGCCTCGACACTTGGTGTTGAAAACTTGTAGTTATGGCCATGAAAGTTTTGGATTAATCTCCTTCCACACTTCACCGTTTTCAGTGATTCAACTTGCATTGTGAAGCTCTGTTCCTTCTCAATACAACATAGAGACGAGGATGGGGAAGCAGCGGGGGAGGAGGAGGGGAGGGCGGAGTGGGGCCGGGGGAGCTGCCAGAGTTGAGAGTGACAGCGTTGAGGGGGAATGGGGTGTAGGTGAGCAGGGAGGTCTCTGGCCTGGCGGAGTGCGAGAGTGCCTGTCCAAAGCGCTTGTTCTAGGGCCTGTCTGGGGCAATGCACGAGACGCTGCTGGCATCGCTCATGGCCAAGGTGGGGAAGGAGTTGGGGGGAGAGGAGGCCTTGCCGTAGCTACTGCAATTGACGTCACTGCAAGGGGGGCATAGTGGAGACTAGCTCCTCGCGCACCCCAAATCAGTCACAGACTGGCTCTACATGGCGCCGAAGGACTGGAGGGTGTCCTGCAGGTTCAGGTTGGCCCTGCCCATTGCGCATGTGTGGTCCACCCCATACTGCGGATGCAGGGATCGTTGCCCCATTTGCCCTTCTGCCCGAAAGCACACACTGTGATGTGCCGAGGGAGGAGCAACAATTACAGCCTGCCATGAGGGAGAGCGAGATGGGAGGAGTGACGGTGGAGCACACGGGGATTCTGCCGGAGGGATGCGGGAACATCAAGTGCCTCGACCCGGTGACTGGACACCTGCTCTTCTTAGATGTGGTGATTGCCGATCCGCAACGGCCGAGCCTGGGGGGCAAGTCAGTGGAGAAGGGAGGGATGGCGCTGGAGCAGGCAGTGCGGGCGAAGGAGGCAAAGTATGGGAGGTGGAGTGGGATGGCAGAGAGAAATCGGCTGGTCTTCGTTTTCCTGGCCATGGAGACGTTTGGTGCATTTTTGATAGGCCTCGATCGAGTGTTGAAGGCCTGTATTGAGGCGACACAGCGGAGGCTGATGCGGTAGGGGGGAGTGGCAGGGGTGGTTGCACCGGTGAGGGCCCTCCTCAACCAGCGGGTGGGGGTGGCCCTCTAGCGTGCTCAGGCATAAAAAATCAGGAAGAGGGCCATGGCGTGGGCCAGGGACATGACATACACAGGCGATGTGGCGAGGGCGAGGCAGGCCGTGTGGAGGAGGGAGGAGGGGCTGGAGCTGGCAGACATTGGCAGAGTGGAGAGAGAGTAGAGGATGGTGGACATGGCCCCCACGTGGCATGCATTTGTTCCCCTTGCTTGTGGTGCTGCAGGCCTCCCTCTTGCCGGTTTCCCCTGCGCATGTTCACCACTTGCATGACTTGGACCGGATGGACATACCCGTTGCATGCCAACATCACTCTCTCTCTCTTGCAGGTGGACATGACTCTCTCTTCCATGCAGACATGACACTCTCTCTTGCATGCGAATCCAAAACGCATTTTCTACCTTGGCAGTCCATTTCATTTAATGAGAGCGATATGTCTATGTCTATGTCTATGTCTATGTCTATGTCTATGTCTATGTCTATGTCTATGTCTATGTCTATGTCTATGTCTATGTCTATGTCTATGTCTATGTCTATGTGTATGTTTATGCCTATGTCTATGTCTTTGCCTATGTCTATATCTATGACCATCGCTGCTACCACCGCCGTCGCTACACCTGCGCTCTCGAAACCTCCACCCACCCCTCATTGCGCCTCCCTCTTCCCTCAACCATAACCCTTCTAACCTGGTCCACTAGGTTTGGGGGACCCTGGGGAGAGGGGACGGGAAGTACGCACCTTAACAGTGGTGTCACGTGTCCGTTTCACATGGCCCCACTTGACGGAGTCCCGACCCAAACCCCTAGTGGTGGGGGAGCAATAGGACTCTGTTGGGGCAAAGAATAGCGTGGATTTGTAGGCGAGATTTTGGTTTATCAGGAGGAGGAGAAATTGGCTCCCAAGAAGTTGCCATGTGGCAGCGCCACATGGGGAGGCTTCCATGGCGGTGCATTACATTCCCGGGGATTGCACACTCATTTTCCCTCCAAATTTTTCATTTCCTTCTTTTGCGTAGAGGGCTAGAGCAGACAAAAACAATGGCACTGCTCGTCTAGGCAATGTGGTAAACGAGGAACAGGAATGTCAAGTGGTTTTTGTGGTGTTCAAAGTCACTGTTGGGACAGGGGAGGGGGCCCGATGCCGACGAGCATTTTTTGGCCGTCGTCGGTCCGCCGGCAGCCGTTGGATGGATGGTGGGAACCAGGACCGGTGGATGTTTTGGCCGGTAGGTCCAGCGACTGGCACGCATGATCAGCTAGATCCTTTGCAGATCCAGATCAATGAGATCAAGGACTCAAACGGCGAAGATGAGCCGATGGCAAGGCTCCAAAAATCGGGATTGTGGAGAACGACCACGAAACAGAAATGGCCGACAGGCGCTCGCCGACACCCATGCATCTATTGATGCCCTTTTGTCTGAGTCTGCATGAAAGAGACATGTACATCGCAGAAAAGGAGTCGGACTTTGGGGAGGCCTCATCCATTTTGCTTAGATGGACCACGACACAGACTATGCACATCGTAGTAACAAGGGATATAGGGGGGAAACTCCAGGCACACACAGGACCCAGGGAGCAAGGGGAAGTGTGACGTCGGGTCAGCCCTAGTGACAGAAAATTTCATTTCACCCAGGACTGATCAACGACATCGCCTGTCAACAAAGCACACGACCTGCGCACGGGAAAGTGACTAGATACCGGCACAACTACAAAGTGGTAGAACAGCTCACCTCCAATGGCTGACAAACAGAATGCATTCTACGCTCCGGAACCAGACAATGCACCGAAGACAGGGAGGAGGATGGCAACAGGGCAGGGGGAGAGGGAGGGCTGGAATGGGGGGCAGAGAAGGGACCAAGCGAAGGACACGCGAGAGATGAGGAGCCCTATCAGAGTCGGGAGATGTACCATCACTGCTGGTTGAGAAGACAAGAGGGGGAAGGTTGTGGGTGGGGGAGGGGAGGGGAGAGGGCAAGGTCAAACGTATGGGGAAGTTTGAACCCCAGGAAATTCAGGAGAATGGGATAATAGAGGAGGAAAAGAGAGGGAAGAGAGAGATAGAAAGATTACTGGACCAGGCATTGGTACATTGGATGACCCCCGGGACAGCGATGGAGGTGGATGAGTGGGGAGAAGGGAGCCATGGCCAGCGGATTACTCTTGGGGAGGACATGGAGAGGGAATGAGAGGATGGACCAAGCGGAACGGGGGAGGGGGCACTCGGGGATGATGATCGGGACTATTTTCCTCACAGCTTCATGATCCCCATGACGCTCCACCAACCCCGGATTTTGGGAGGCCACCGCGTAGGCAGCCGCCCAGTGGGTAATAGGGAAGTGGGAGGCATGGGGGAGGTGGGCCCAGGAGCAGCAGCAGAAACAGCTACACCATCAAAAACAACAGTAGCAACAACAACAATAGAAGCAATGGTAGCAACATCAGCAGAAGTAACCATAGCCGTAGTAGTAGCACCAGCTCCAGCAATACCAGCACCAGCACCAGCACCAACCCTGGTTGCACCTGCATCCGTAACACCAGCACTAGCGACTTCAGCAACACCACCAGAAAGAATAAAGTCGAAAGCATGGGGGTCGTTGGCAGGGGCCACCATAGTGCATTTGGTACCAACAGTAGGAAGGCCAGCCTGTGTAACAGCGGGGCCAGCCACTTAGCACGACGGGCAACAGCAGGGCAAACCATAGTGTTCCAAGCAGCAACAGCAGGCGCAGGAAGTCCTGCCAGGGCAACATGAGCAGCATCATGAGGAGAAAAGGCAGCATGCACAATGACAGCTCTGGCAGCAGCAGCACACGCAGCAGCAGATTGGGCAACAACAATGGTACGGGTTGCATCAACAGCAGTTATAATGGCTCCAACTGGTGGAGTGGCAGCAATTGCACTAGTAGCAGCATTAGATGTTCTCGCAAAAACAGCAGTTTGATCAGCAGCAGCAGTAGACCAAGCAAAAGATGCAGAAACAATATTTATTTGAGCAGAAGTAGCACTAGTTTCTATATGCTAGGAAGCACCAGTAGCTGTACCAGCGGCAGCACAAGCTGCAGCCCAAGCAGTAGCACCAGGAGTAGTAGGTCATGCTTATGGCCTTGGCCCAAGTGCTCGAGCAATAGTTGCAGCAACAGCGGGACGATTGGGTGGAGACCGCAGCCGCAGCACAGTGGGAGGGTTCTAACACAATAGCAGCAGCAGGATGGGGAGGTACATAATCAAGAACAGCAGCAGCAAAAGCAACAAGGGAAGGGGCCGTTGACATAGGAGAAACAACAGCCCATACCTATGGGGACGAAGTCACAGCCGTACCACCATCAAGACAGAAAGGAGCAGGTTCAATCTCAGGACCAACAGCAGGACCAGGACAGGTGGGTACAGACACAACACCAGCAGCAGCTGGACTGGTAGGCATAGGTGCAGCAAGAGGTTCAGGTACAATGGTAAACCACGTGCAGAAGTGCTATCTTTAGATTTTGGAGCTGTAGTAGCAGCAGAACAGAAATGTTCAACCATAGCAGGAGGAGCAGCAGGACAGAAATACACAGACACAGGCTTAGTAACAGTAGCACACGCATGAGTAGGACCAGGTCCAGAAGTGGTAGAAACAGTAGCAGCAGGACAGGCAAGGGGTGGAGGATTTCCAGTTATTGAAGCATAGGGATGGAAAGCAGGGATAGCAGGGGCAGTAGGGGCAGAAACAGGTAGGACAACAGCAGGTTTGGATAGGGGAGTCACCACAAACTTCCAGTGTTATGCTTTCATAGCCTATACAATAGAGTGCACAGCCAAAACGGCTTTTGCAACAGCAACACATGGGGGACACACAGGTAGGGGGCCTGTGCCTCCCCCAGCAGCCTTGGCAGTTGATGACACCAAGGCAGCAGGGGGTGCAGGCACCCTTGTATGACCATGGATAGTACACGTGGAATCGCCCCTATAGTGATGACAGCAGAACTGAGAAGAGCAAGGCGGAGGGCTGGGGAGAGAGGGTAGGAGGACGTGCAGGACACCTATTGGGAGGGGACACAAGCTGACCAGTGCTGCAGCAGACGCACTAGAGGATTTTGGCAGTGGTCACTATCATCACGGTGACCGATTGGACTGTGAAAGAGGCCAAGCAAGTGGGATGGACCATGGAAAAAATCATCAGAGGGATGGATGCCGGCTGGGGTTTGGGGTGGGAGGAGGCACGGAACAGGGTCCGACGAGCTGCTGGTGATCTGGTCACAATGGACACAACCGCCTGGGAGGGGCAGTGGATGGGGGCTCCACCTCCGGACTTGCAACCCCGGGCATACAGGGAGTAGCACCACAATACCTTGCATGGATACAAATGTACCGCCCTCTGTACAAAAGCACTCACACATAGAGCCCATACCTTGCACAAGGAGGAGCCTCAGGCAAATGGCCTCCATCCCGGGACCCTCATCATCATCCATGACGGGCCACGGATTGCCGATGAGATGGAGCATACAATGGCATTGATAGAAGCATTGGCTGATGAGGTACTCCACACCTTGGTGCATGTCCACGCATCCTTTGCTATCCCCCTCTCCTCGAGACGTGGCAGGGTCAGTGCATTCGTGGGGACCATATGGTCCCTCCATCTCATCTTTGGCCCATGTCGCTCTCGCTGAAGCCATAGACAGGGCAACAGCGGAGGCCCGAGCAGTGGCTTTCATTACAGCCTGGACTTGCCAGGCATGAAGTTTGGCAGACAGAATGCACCACGCTAGATGGGGAGGCCGCCAGTGTGTCTGGGGAGCAGCCCGCACTGCTGACTTGGTCCAGTGGCGGTTGCAGTAGTGGAGGCAGGAGGACGGTAGGAGTCGTCAAAGAGTTCCTCTCGAGGCAGGGAAAAAATGGAGCTGGATAGGGGAGGAAGTTGGATAAGTTGGGCGTTGGACCGGCGGAGGACGCCACAACCTTTGTTGCTGCCAGGGTTTTGAGCTTAGCAGGCCTCACACACCATGCCATGCACCACGTCATCAAACGCGGAGACCCCGGGATGCAGCTAGACATGGACAGGAGGAGCATTTGAGAGCCGGCAAGAGAGGTGGTGCAGTGTGCTTACCTGTCGGTATCTGTGGAGGGAGCTGCAATCGGGCAATGTTTGGCAGGGATTGGGGAGTTGGAGAGGACTGCGCTTGCAGTGGATGGGCCTTTAGGACCAGATTCGTCCTTGAGGGTTATCTCCCCACCTCACGCACCCCCTTGAACAGTGGCGCGGATGAGCTCTGTGGAGAGAGCTTCCCTGAGCCCCGCACCATGAACCTGTGGTACCAGTGAAGATTATCCTGGCTGGGGAGATCACAACGGCTAGCCAGGCAGTGGAGACAGAAAACTGGGCATCAAGGACGATTGGGAAGGCTTTCAGAGAGTGACCTCTCCACGGAAGGGGAGGGGGAGGGCGAGGGGGATGAGGACCAACACTTGTAGATGAGCATAAGAAGCCAAGACCTTGGGCTTGCAAGGAAGGGATTGCTGAGGAGGAGGGACAGGACGAGCAGCAGGCCAGGGAGGCATTCACCTTGCCAGTGGCTAGGGCGGCTCGAGCGGCGTGTCATGCAATGAAGGAGCTACAATGGGTCGCTGACCAGGTCCGGTCTCTGGTCCTTGCTGTGGCAGCGACAGGGGGCTGTATGCGAGAGCGGAGCATGCTACCCTTGCGTCCATCACTGACGGGGCTAGCCTGGTCCCTCCTATTGTGTCAGCCACTTGCGAGGTTACATTACACGCAATAGCTGCCTCTGTAGTGGAGTGCAGCTTGCGTGCTGATTTCGCCAGCGCACTGGTGCTTTCCAACAACCTCTCAGTGTGGGACGTGCTTCTCGCTTGCACAAGGACCATGTGCATAGCAGCATAGGCTACAACAACATCTGTAGTAGCTATTAACGCTTCCATGGTAGCCATATGATGTGGCCGTCCAGACTATGCCCAGCTTAACCTCTAAGCAGCAAGATGGGTGGCGGATGGCTGACAGGATAAAACATCATGCAACTTAGAGGGGAGCCGTGGAGGATCAAGGTGTGAGGGGGGAGCCGATCGCTGTGTCCAAGATGGACATGGAGGAGCAAAGGGGCCTAGGGTGCGTCCCATTCTTCCAAAAAGAGGTCAGTACCCCAACCAGAGAGGAGAGCCCAGGAGTGGACTCAAAGGAGGACAGGAGGGGAGCACCCAGTTGTATGTTGGAGGTTGGTGGCACCACAAAGGCCGAGAGGAGGGGAGAGATGAGGTAGAGGCAAGACAGCCCAACACCGGGGAGGAGAGCAGTAAGGGAGACCAAGACGTGTGTGGCCTGTCGAGGAGGGAACAGCAACAGTAGAGGCTAGACAGAGGCACACTAGGCCATGCAAAGAGAGGTGGAGGTGGTGTGCGGGAGCTCTAGCGGACTATGATGGACATGGTACATGGCCTCTTTCTATGGTATGATGAGATGATGCAAGGGCACTTGGAGGATATGTATGGACTTGTGGCTGGGCTGTGCTTCGCACTGGGCATGTGGAGGAGTCACAGAGAGCAGCATACTCCTGCATCCAATAGCTCTATCAGGTGGCACACCAGCTATAAGGGTCGATTCAGGGACAGGCGAGGGAGAGGGAGAGCGAGAGGGTAGTAGAGAGGGAGGCAGTCCATATTGTGGACATGGCGTGGGATTATTTGTTTAGAGAGGACAGGAGAGGCACTTGCATTCCACTAGAGACAGTAGGGATGGTGGAAGCCCAAAGGACTGAGATGGCAGAGGACAGATAGTGAGTCCGGGCATTACAAGACCATGTGGGACAGTTGGAGATTGTTAAGGGATTATGGACAGAGGACATGGAAATGGTAGGAGGGGAGCTACTGGTGGAGGAGATAGAGGGAGGGGTGGTATACCAGTAGGGGGAGAGGGAGACCTGGATGACCCCCCTTCCCTTCTATGGAGGGAAGTGGAGGACTAGGTGGTGGAGTTAGAGGAGACTCAGTAGTGGGAGGCATAGAGGAGGATAGGAAGCATGAGCCAGGAGGAGGACAGAGTGGAGGGAGATGCCAGCACACCGGACGCCTTGGAGTGGACTTTGACCACGTGGGGCATAGGAGGAGTGAGGACGGAGGAGACAACACCTAGAGGAGGGAAGCCATAGATGTCAAGATGATGTAGGGCAACAAGGAGGAGACACACCTGTCCCCAAGAAGAGGGTGAGAGAGGCTACGTCGAGAGGCACTGTTGGTGCGCAGAGTGGCAAGAAAGGACCTGGCTACTAGGTCGGAGGGGCATAGGGAGCATTGGTGGAGGGCTCACCGGATGGAGCAGAGGAAGGGGAAGGGATTGATAGATAGACGGGAGGAGATAGAGATAGGTCTAAAACGGACAGAGCACTAGACGACCAGGGGAGAGGAGGAGGGGAGGGGCAGTCGGGGACGGCGAGAGAGCAATTGGGAGGGGGAGTAGGGGTGGGCCAAGGACAAGGCATAAGTGGCACAAGGAGAGGAGACGATGGTGAGGGGGAAAGAGGGATAGGCACGGGGGGGAAGAGCGGATGATGGGGAGGGGAAGGAGATGGGGGAGGA
>SZWC01000601.1:114625-127744 GCA_023375785.1 Penium margaritaceum | reverse complement strand
AAGTGGCACAAGGAGAGGAGACGATGGTGAGGGGGAAAGAGGGATAGGCACGGGGGGGAAGAGCGGATGATGGGGAGGGGAAGGAGATGGGGGAGGAGGAGGAGCGGGAGGGGGAGAGCGTGACGGTAGCGAGGCGGGAGGAGGGGCGGTGGCTACACGCAAGGATGGCGGCCAGAGCTAGATAGGAGGGGACTAACAGAAGACTAGTAAAAAAGTCGGTAATGAGGACTTTGAGATGGAGGCGGGGGAACCAAAGGAGCGTTGTAGACGGGATGAGAAAGTGGATAAGTTCTTGATTGGATCATGGTTGTGTTTGATTTCTCTGACATGGAATACCAGGTGGATCGCCATGCTTTCTAGTAGGCAAAGGCGAGCAACGACTGGGATTTGCATTTTCTTATACTCAAACGGGCCCAAAAAGCAGGGTTTGAGCTTTGAAGAATCTTTTCCACAAAGTTTGATACTTGATAACATGATGAGGACATGATTTCCAGTATTGAACATGTCATCAGTACGATTTCAGTCTGCTAGTTGCTTCATAGCTACTTGTGTTTTTGTGAGAGTCTATCATATTTCCTCTCAAACTCTGGATAAATCTCGATGGTGGATACAAACCGGGGGAACATTACTCCGGCTTTGAAGTCCTACCGGTGTGGCAAGAAGTTTGCCGTAGACCACTGGTGGAAGTGGTGGAATTTTATGCGAACTTGGCAATAGAAAGTTTGGTACCCAATCAGTGTCGTGTAGCTTGCATAAAGTATGGAGAAGTTGTTCGAGCATCTGATTGGTCCGCTTAGTTTTTCCGTCGGTTTGAGGATGAAACACTTTTGACAGCTGGATCCGGCTGCCATAACGCATCATCAACTTGTGCCATAATTGGCTATTGAAGCAGTTTTCTTTGTCACTGATGATGGTATGTGGCACGCCGTGCAGTCACACTATCTGTTTTAGATGTTGACGTTCCGTTCCTTCTACGGTGATGGTAGTCATCGTCAGAATGAAATACGACATTTCAAGAAACCGGTCCACCACCACAAGGATAGCCTCCTAGCCCTCTAGAGTGGCAAGCAACCCCATCACAAAATCCGTTATGATGTTGACCCACATCTTTAGTGGAAAGGGAGGAGGTTAGAGTAGTCCTGGTGGCCTTGTGCAGCAAGATTTTTGTTGTTGACAGATGTCACATGTTTTGCAGAATTTTTCCATGTAGGTATGCATCCTGTCCCTCCTGTTATACTTTGCCAGCCTCTTGAGTGTCTTCACCTCATTGAAGTGTTCACCTGGACATGTATTGTGGAAATCCTCCAATATCATTTGTCGTAACTCTTTGTTTGGTGGTGCAACCACCTGGCAAGTGAATCGCTGTTGCCAGTAGGGATTGCCGAACCAGAATTTGGTCCTGTCATACCCGTCAAACTTCTCATAATCCTTCAAAAACAGCCTCATGAGATACGGGTCTTGTTTGGTGAGCAATGTATTGATCCTGGCCATCAAGTCTGGTGGCAGAATCAAAGATCTTCCAGATTGCTTTTTCCAGGTCAGTACTCGATCTTGAGATCAAAATTGGACTTGAGGAACTCAATCCATCGATTTTGTCAATAATTCAAATTAAGCTAAGTCTTTCAGATATTTGAGTGTATGATGGTTGGTAAGGACTATGCATTGTCAGCATCCCATGTAATACTGCCATATACTGAATGCGTGTCTGACTGCGAGCATTTCTTTTTGTGTCTTACATAGTTGAGTTCCGGTTTGCACAGTTTTTGTCATATGTACACTACCAGCTGTTCACCACCGCCATTGTCTTGGAGGAGAAAAACTATCATTGCTCGACCAGAAGTGTCGATGGCCATGACATAGTCATCGGTCAGATCCACTAATCGGAGGGTCGGGGCCAAGGTCAGAGCACTTCTCAAACATTTGGAAGCTTCTTGTTCATTCTTCTCCCAACTCCAATCTATAGTTTCATGAGTGAGATCAAAGAGAGGTGCTAACACTCGGGCGTAGACCTTTACAAATTGACTGTAGTAGTTGCATAATCCTAAAAAATCTTGGATGTCCCAAACATTGGTCTGTGTTGGCCAATCAACGACCACCTACACTTTCTTGAGATCCATGGTGATCCGTTTGCAGCCGATGATGTAGCTGAAGAGTCCGATCCAACGGTGACCGAAATCGCATTTAAAGAGTTTTCGATATAGATTTCTCTTATTGAAAATTCTTTAGAATTTTTTGGAAACTTCCATAACGCTCCTTTGATGTGTGACTATACACCAGGATGTCATCAAGATGCATGAGGACGATATCATGCAGGTATAGTAAAAAAATTATTGTTTATCTAGAAGTGTTGTTGGGGTATTTGTGAGTCCAACCGGCATAACCGTGAACTCAAAGTGCCAATATTTGGTATAGAATTCTGTCTTCTTGACATCCTTATCAGATACGTGGATGTGATGAGGTCTGCTACGTAAGTGGATTTTGGTGAAAATTGTGGCCTTCCAAAGTTGGTGGAAAAGTTCGTCTACTCACAGAAGAGGATAGCAGTTTGACACACATCCGTATCTCTCTGGTGTTAATTTTTACAAAAAAAATACAAGTCATACGTAGTGTGACGTAGATGGCTTAATGAAACCCTAGTCAAGCATCTCTTCTAGCTGTTGTTTTAGTTTGGTCAGCTTGTGGTTGCTCATTCGATAGGTCCCCTTCACCGTGAGTCTGCTTTCCGCCTTAAGGTCTATGTGGTGGTCGATGCTTTTAGTCTGATGTAGACCTTGGGACACTTTTTCACAAAAAAAAAGTCCAAACTTTACGAAAAGTGGTGCAAACTCCTCCAAAACAACAACGATCTTGTCAGGTGTCGGGCCGATTTCTTTGCTTCTGTTGCTACAGTTTCTTCCACTTCATGTGCTTCTATGTTGAATAGCCATACTTGTCCTCCATGTTGCAAATGTTTCTTGGCCACATCTAGTGATATCGACTAGCATTGTACAGCTCATGCAACTTCCTCTGCTGCTTCTACCTCTACTGCTTCCCATAACCAACGTTGTGTTGTGGACCGTTCAACCACAGGCAGGTGTCGTTTTCTACCATTAATGATGACGTAGACAGATCCACCAGACTAGTTGACATGTGGATTGTGTCTGTACACAAAATCTCACCCGAGGACAATTTTTTGTTCGCTCATTAAGCAAGTTTTCTAGACTGTTACGTCATGCAAATCTTTGATTTGCAGTTCAAGAGGTTCTTAAACTTGGCAAATCTGTAGCTTTCTGTGGAATGATTTTCCTTAAAAAATGCCCTGGTTTGGTCTGCAAACCTAGCTTTCAAACCACATTGTTGCTTACAAAGCTATGAGAAGCTCCTTCATTGAGTAGTGCCCATACCATTTTATGAATTTTAGAACCTCTCGGTTGTACTCATAGTAATATCTCTGGTTGGTTGTCCTCATGCTCCTCATTGAACTTTGCGGTAGTAGGAACTCTCGTCTGCACCGATGTGAACAGCTCAGATGGGCGATCGGCCGGCACAGATTTTTCTGACCAGACAGGAGTTTCTTCATCTTCTCCTCGCCTTTGCCGTTTCCTGACTCCTCATTTTTTGGTAAGACTTCCCCCCTTTTTGGCCTGATGCCACTGTTTTGGACTGTTGTGCAAGATGTGCCCTTTCTTTTTGTAAGCCCAGCACCTCTGTTGATCATGTTGATCACGTTGATCAACGGTGTCAATATCTATCGGAGAAGAGGTTTTCAACTGTGACTTGCCTTTGCCACGATAGAAAACATGGCACTGGCATCGCCAGCTGTTAGATTCCTACATTCGAGTGTTATAGTCCGTGCTGTCCGTGCCATTCACTGATGCAATCATTTGTGAAGGGTCGTCTTGGATGCCAAATATGGTGATTGCTTGCCAAATATTGCACTTGAGGCCATTGTTATAGTAGAATCAGAGTATGTAAGGGATGAGATCACTGCCGGTGATGATTTCTCAAAAACACAGGGTGTACTCTGTCACGCTAGTCTACTGAGGCAAGTATTTAAGCTTGTGCTTTGCATCAGACTTCTTGTTCATTTTTCCAAAGCGTGCGAGTATGGTGCACGCGAAGTCCATCCAGTCCATCCAGAGAGTTGTGCCACATTGAATTAATCTGCTCTAGAGGTAGATAGCCTGCGGTCGATGATGTGAGAGCGGTCGCGCAAGCTGTTGATCTAGCTCTGCCGATCTCCTGCTACCATGGTCTCTACATCAGACCACCAACTCAAAATCGTTTCATACAAAAGCAAAGCCACATGGTTAGCTTTCCTTTTTTGTTTTTGTGGATCATAGCAGTCGTAAAGTACACCTCTAAACGTTTCAGCCACATCCTGACTATTGATCCTTTTGATTTTGTAGGCTTGAATGACTCGGGGAGTGTTGGCCAAATTCAGGATTTAATCCATAGTTGAAGATTTCTCTTGTTGAGCATTGCTTCTTGTGTGACCGAATTCCAAAGTTCCTCTACTGCCACGCTGAGTTGGAGCAGATAGGTGTTGAGGCTCTCGAGTCCAAACAACTTCTGGTATAGGTCTTTGTTGACCGGTGCCTTCCATCGTGCCAGGTGCCAACCCAATGTGCAACGACGGAGGCAATGGATTTGTCGAGCCTAAGGGGACCGTCACCGGGTTGGCCATTGGGATCGTCAGTGCTGTGCTATTCACCGCAAAAGTTGACGTTACTGCCTGGTGTACTTGGAGAGCGTCGTTGATTGTGTGTGGTTGATCCTCTATTGACAGAGTCTTCATCATTAACTAGTGGTTGTCCCCGGGTGCGCTCATTCTGTTCACCGTTGTCATCACAGGGACTGCGAACTTCTGAATGGTGGACATGCAATGAAGGCTCGTGCAAGGTTGTCGCCTTGTAGTTAGTGCTTGGTTTCCCCTCTAGCGTCGCTGCGCTTTGATACCAAGTGTTACCTCGAGCAGAATGTGGATGGTTCACAAGGATGATGTGCAAAGCAGAGGACAATTCAAGGAATTGGAAAAAATGGATAAATTGTACTTAGCAGTAAATGTACTTCGATGTAGTCGAACAAGTGTCGACGTCGTCAAGCACATATATATAATTCTGAGAATTACAATGAGGCATGTGTTCGGTCTTTGACACTCCAGTGAAGCGATGTGTGAAATTATGTGTTGTGAGTGGTCACATGGAGAAACTCTATCAAGAAGTTGGGAGTTTTGAAAATACCAAGGCGCATTTTTATGAAAGTCCAGTGCTATTGAGAAGTTGACCAAACAGTATTAAAGCATTGATACAGTTCATGATACCTTTTTTTACCCTTCTGGAATGTGGTTGAAAGTTTTAGAACCTTTAGGAGTAAAACACACGAGGTGTTACATCGCTGACGTACACGTTGTTATGCCGAGAGGAACGTAGGTGCTTCATAGGGATGAGGAGCGAGGCAAGGAAGATTTGAGAATCTGGGATAATTGGATAATTATGTTAAGCAACAAGTGTACTTTGATGATAAGTGTTGAGCACGTCGAGTAAACATATACAATGCCAAGAATGGGAATGAGGCATAAGTCGGGTCATCAGCGTTTGAGCCAAGCGACGCGTGCGAGGTTGCACCGTGATTGGCTGATATGAGAAGCTCCACTTTCAAGTTGGGGGGCTTTGAGAATATCAAGGCGCTTCTTTATAAACGTCTAGCGCCTTCACACAGTTGACCGAAAATTATCGAAACGTCTATATGGTTCACGAAACTTCTGTCCATCATTGTGGAAAGTGGTTGAAGTTGTCAGAAACTTCTGGAACGGAACACTGGAGGTCGGGGCAGTTGGAAAAAATTCCCTCGGCCGAACAATGCAAATCTTGACATCGGCGCACGTGGGCCATAAATGCAATGTCAAAAACACTCACTCGTGGAGGTTAGGGACTCTTGTACGTCAAGGAAACAACAATTTCCCCCCATTAAGCCGTGATGTCTTGACGCGCTAGCAGACTTAGGCCGGTGACGGCAAAAGTAGCCGTCATGCAAATGATTGACGTCTCGGAGTTTGTCGTATGGCTCCCAGCTGTTGTGCGCGACATCATAGCCGTGCCACTTGACCATGTTTTTGGTTGTTTTTCCACGGCTTCAATGCCCAAAGATATCTTCAATCACATATTCTATACCCTTTTCCACTTATACTGGAGGTGGAAGTGCAACGTCTCTGTCAGGGAAGTATGTGTTAGGATCCTGATAGTGCTGATGTGGAAGACATGGTGGATCGTCATGCTCTTAGGGTTACCAAGTCGAGCAACGACTGGGGTTTGCATTCGCTCAATCTAAAACTATCCCAACCAGTTGGATTTGAGCTTCATGAAGTCCTGTCCTTGAAGTTTGATGTTTGCAAAGCTAAGGAGGACGTGATTGCGAGTGCTTAACACATCATTCTTGCAATGTTGGTCAGCTGCCCGCTTCATACCTACTAACGTCTTTGCAAAGGTGTACTTTCTTACGAATTAAGTGTACTTTATCACAAATTAGGTGTACTTTCTTAAAAATTAAGTGTACTTTCTTACAAAGTAAGTGTACTTTCTTACAAGTTAAGTGTACTTTCTTATGAGTTAAGTTTACTTTCTTACAAGTTAAGTATACTTTCTTACGGGTTAACTTTACTTTCTTATGAGTTAAGTGTACTTTCTTACGAGTGCGGCTGCTGTCTGGTGGCTGTCCTCGAGTTTCGTGTGGATGCTTGAACGGGGCCCATGGAAGGCTCATGCAGCCATCGAGGGATGGAGGGCGTCGCACAGGTGCATGCGATGTTGCCCAAACTTAACCTAAGCTTTTCACAAGGCACAAGACACTATGGCCAAGGCCTAACCAATGCACTGGCGGGTCAGCTCATTGGCTGTGGACTGGTCGTACCCCGCCCTCCCTGCGAGATAAGCGGTAGTTAATGGGTTGGACACTACAACGCTCAGGTTGGCTCTCTGTCGGAGGACCCATTCTGTCACCATTATGCTACGACGATTGCGAGGACAATGGTTTAATGTGATGCGATGCCCTACAAAGTTGCAACAGTTGGTTGTGAATAACTACCTCTGCTTCTCAAAAGTGAAATTTGGAGTGAAGAGCAGACATCGCAGTGAAAAGGATTGTATACGTGCTCATTTATGTATATCTTATTACTATCATCATTACTGTAGTATTCTTTTTCCAATGGTTGGTAGACCATTCATACATGTATATCTTATAACTATAATCATTACTATATCATTCTTTTTCCAGTGTTTGGTAGACAAGTCAGTTGCCGTGTTTCCTTCCAGATGCTTGTGAGGATGCTTGTGAAGTCCCGGCGATGAAGGTCAATCGCGGGGATATCTGTAGCGGGAGGGCCAGTTCGGCCCTCCCTCCTCGCTGAAGCGAGTGGTGGTTGCGCACCACCCCTCGCGTCAGCGAGGGCTGGCCGGCGGCCAGCACTTTGCTGGCCGCCGGCCAGCTCGCTGCAAGCCGGCTGGACGGCCGGCGGCCGGCCAATTGACTGGCCGGCCACCGGCCGGCCAGCCACCAGCCGCCGATCGCGGCCTCAGCCCGATCGGCTGAGGGGCCACGAGGGCCTCGAGGGCGAGGCCTCGTGGCCTCATGCCCTCGGCCCCCCTCGCCCTCCTTGCAAATGAGCAAGAGAGGACAAGGGATAGGGGGAGCGAGGGTGAGTTCGAGAAAGCTGGCGCGAAATCGCCAGCGTGCCTCGCACGTGACGATTTTGCGCCAGAACGGCAAAATGGAAATCGAAGTTCGTTCACGACAAACTTCGACATAAAATAAACGGAATAACTCGTGCGAACACACGAGTTCGAGGTAAAAATCCCCAATTTGGGTCCCAAAACCAGGGGTTTGGTTGAAAACGGAAATGGGCCTCCGGAGACTCGAAATACTCGAGTCTCCTTGCTCTGGGTCGTTGATGACGATTACCCCTCAGTCCTGCGAAGGGGGTAAACCCCTGACGCGGACTGAGAACGCCATTCTGCGAACTCCGACGACGACTTTAAGGCAGGAGCTAGAGACACGACACGTTACAGTGGTTCTCAGAGCCAGACGACCCTCGCGACCAAGAGTTCGACGGAAACGGCAGTTACGACATAGATAAAACGCCGGCGGCAGCTGCAAGCAGTAGTAGAAATGCCAGAAGGGACTACGACATCTACGCTCCACCATTTGAAGTGCCGTAAAGTGCATTAGGAAGCTAGAGAAAAGCTCATTTTTTTGGGACTTCTTCTCCACAGCATCTCCTCACCTCCAGGGGACCTAGGGGAATTTTGTGGGACGGGGTGGGGAGTGCCCACCCCGAAACCACCAAGTTTTTTCCTCTCTTCAAGGTTCCCCTCCTTCCCTCCTTCAACCAAAAATTGGGACAGCGTTTCTTCCCAAGGACAGGGTCTCTCAAAGCTTGAGAAAGCCCTAAGAAGAGGGAGGACTACAGCTTGGGGACTTTTGGCGGCTCCCCCAACGCCGCCGGCTCAAGGAGGACGCCGCCAAGGGGCGCAAGACATGCCAAGAAGATGCAAGAAGAGACCAAGAAGACCAGAAGACAAGAAGACAAGAAGACAAGAATTCAAGAAGAAAAGTAGTCCTTTTGCTCTTGACCTTGTACTCACTTGCGTTCTTGCTCTTTTTCCTAGTTTTGTGAGCAGTACTCACACTTCTAGTTACTCCCTTGTATTGGTAATTTTTGTTTTCCTAGATCCTAGTTGCTTCCAAGTGCCATGCGTCACGGCTTAGGGGGACTAGTTTCTAAACCCATGACCTTGTGCCGACGTGGTGACCTAGGAAAATTGAAGTTTGAATTGAAATTGCCTCACCGATTGTGAGAGCTAGATTGTAGGAGTCGATTCCTCCTTTAAGTTTTGGGGTGATCCTCACAACGACCTTCACGTGCTAGTTGCACAAACGACGAGATGGCAAGTGCCGGACCGTCCAAGACAAACAAGGGCAAGGTGGTGACGGCCTCACCACAAGCTCTCGGCGGACTCCAAATTTTGGGAGCCGTCGCCACGAGCACGGTTGCCAACCCAAAGGCAACCGTACCGCCAAGGACAACCGTACCGCCAAAGGCAACCGACGCCAACCTCAGCGATACCGAGAAGCGTGCAGAGGCCGAAAAGGTGCTCGACGAGCACGTCGACGCACACGTGGACGACACCCACGCGACGGACGATGCGATGGAGGAGGATCTCCCGAGGGGATACCCCGACAAAGAGCACGACGTTGACGAAGGCGAAGGCGACGAGGATCGCGACCATCGCCATCGTCGTGCGACGAGCTCGACCCGATTGCTCGAGAAGGGAAAGACGCCCGCCGCATCGCTTGAAGCTACCGACAGCAGCGAGACTGCCGAGAGCAGCAAGGGCGTTGAAAGCAGCCACACGGGAAGTTCCCGCAAGAACGAGTCGGACGACATCGCCGCAAAGGCAATTCGCGATGACCGTTTTAGGCTCGCGGAGTTTGCTACCAAGGCCGCAGGCCGCCTCAAGATCACCACCGATGGTGGAGATACGGCACCACTCGGAGGAATGGGGGCGGACCCTCCTTCCTACGATGCGGCAGCAATGGGGCAAAGCAGCGCCCACTTGAGCGTCGTCGCCGACGACAGTCTCCTCCGAAAGGTGGGACTCCTTGGAGGCGTGTACGCGAATCGTACACTCTTGCAGTGGGTAAGGGTGCACGGACAACGCGAGGCCCTGGAGGCTATCGCCAATGCTCTGACGACATCAGAGCTCAACTTCGCGTTCGCAAACTTGCTAGCCCACGTCGGGCAGAGCATCACGGACCTTGACCGTGATCGCCAGCTGCAGCGTTTGGCCGCCCATGAGGCAACGTGAGGAGGCGTAGCGCGCCTTCCACAAGATCAAGGACTTCAGGTAGCTGGGCAGCTCGCTCGAATCCTACTTTAGCGAGTTCGCCGCACTCGTGGAAGAAGACGGAAGCTTCACCGAGGGCGATGGGACTCAGACCTTCAAGTACCCGGAGTGCATGCTACTAGAGTACTTGCGTGATGGTCTTGCCAGTAAGAAGCTGAAGGACAAGACCACCACGACAGCCACTGGCCAAGCTTGGACAAGCTGGAGGGCGTTGCGCGACTACATGAGCGAAGTGTATTCGGCGAACCCGAAGCACTACTCTAATGCACGGCCGAACGCACGAGCACAGCAAGGCCGCGACATGCGCATGGACGCTGCAGGGGCTGGTGGGTCAGCTGGACAGCGAGGCGGGGCCAAGGGCAAGCAGCCTGCAAACCCACCACCCAAGAAGGCTGGTGGATACAAGGGCCCCAACAACAAGCGCAGCCGCGGGAATGACGAGCTGCAGGCGGCGCGTGAGTGTCGCAACACATCCTTCCGCGAAGAGCTTTGCCACAACTGCATGCAGCCGGGCCACTTTAGGGCTCAGTGCCCTCAGGCTGTTGGGGGTGGACAAGAGGCCGCGGCGGTAGCTGCAGCAGTAGCATCTCTTGGGGATGGTGCAGCAGGAGGCCGCGGACAGGGCCGTGGACAGGGTCACGGTCGCGGCAATGGGCCCGGCCGTGGTAACGGACATGGCCATGGGACGGGTTTTCCCCACCCCTGAGTGACGTCAGTGGGGACCACTCAGGAGTAAAACTGGATCACGAGTGTGGGTTCATGTTTTCAGATGAGGATGTTAAACAATTTGAGTTTTTGACGAGTTCGAATTTCTCTATTGTCTTCTCTCCTCTTGTTGAACCGCATTCTACACTTGCTGACCGACATTGCCCACTAAACCTTGCATCTCCGGACGAGATGCATGATCGTACATGCTTAGTAATGGCGACATCGACCGCTGTGCAAGAGTTGTGTGATGCAGTGATTGAAGCAAACGCCCTCAAAGCAATGAGTTCAATCACGTTCGTAGTACCTTTAGTCACCGATTTTGACCCAGTCAAATTTAAAGACTAGAAGGTGCTAGCCGAATTCACACGTGCCCACAAGATGTGGACTCAAGTGGGTGAATCACGGGAGTTGCGACGCCCGTCGTACAGATTCCATGTTTATCACAAACTCGGCTTGCCGTCATCGAGTTTGTTCACTCGGAAGAGTGGGGACAACATTACGATGCAGTTCAAAGGACACCTAGCTGGTGCTCCCGTGAACGTACTTGCTGAAACTGGAGGGGACGACTCTTTTGTTAGCCTGGGCTTTCCGCGACAGGTTGGCTTGAGGTACGAGCCATCGAATGGCGCAGTTGTTGTCGGTGACAACAGTGCGGTACCCGTGATCGGTACTTGTCAAGCAAAAATTTGTATTCAAGGGTATAAACCGAGTGTCACGTTGAAGGTACTCAACCTTCTTGACCCGTTTGACGTGGTGCTAGGCGATCCTTGGCTCCGTGAAAACAGGGCACTAATGTGCTTTGAATCAAAGCGTTTGATCCTCCGAAAAGGACTACGCCGCTTTATGTTGATTCCGAGTACAGAATTATCACCGACCCGACTCAAAGTCCATGGCAGCTTGTCTGCAATGCAGATCAAGAGACGTATTCGACAAGGTTGTCAATTCTTCTTGGCTCAGCTACAAAAAGTGGAGGATGACATGACGGAAGACATGCCACACGAGATCAGATCTCTATTGGCAGAGTTCTCGGATGTATTCCAAGACCCACCGACTAGGCTTCGACCAGATTGACACATGGGCCACACAATTCCACTGCAATCAGAGGTCACTCCTCCATTCAGACCCATGTATCGCCTTAGTCTAGCAAAACGGCGAGAGGCCGAACGCCAAATCAAAGAGTACCTTGCAAAGGGGTGGATTGAACCCAGTAGCTCGCCGTACGGTGCGCCGATCCTTTTTGTGAACAAAAAGGACGGTGGTTTACGCATGTGCGTGGATTACCGGGCGTTGAACAAGCTGACAGTGAAAAATTGATTCCCCTTACCGCGGATTGAGGACCTTTTTGACCAACTCCAAGGCGCAAAAGTATTTTCGTCCTTGGATTTGTCTCAAGGGTACCATCAAATCCGCATCACGGAAGACGATGTACCCAAAACCGCGTTTTGAATGCACATGGGACACTATTAGTTCCGAGTGTTATGCTTCGGACTTACGAATGCCCCGGCAACCTTCCAAGGAGATATGAACCGAACGTTTGCCAAGCAACTTGGACAATTTGTCTTGGTTTACCTGACGACATCCTGGTTTTCTCCAAATCAATGGAAGAGCACATAGAACATCTGCGCGAAGTTCTCGCAATCCTTTGGGAACAGAAGTTCTATGCGAAAGTGAGCAAGTGCAAGTTTTCACAAGATGAACTCGAATAGATTGGACACATCGTCGGCAAGGACGGCATCCGTGTTGACCCATGAAAGGTCCAAGCCGTTGTGGACTGGCCATGTCCCGAGAATGTTGGGCAGATACGGTCTTTCCTCGGTCTTGCGAACTACTTTTGACGGTTTATGCAAGGATATTCGACCCTGGTAGCACCGCTAACCAGGCTCATGCAAAAAGATGTGCGTTTGGAATGGACATCTGAATGCGAGAACGCTTTTCTCATGGTCAAAGAGCTCCTATCCACGGTGTCCCTCTTAGCTCTTCTGGATCCATCGCAACCGTGGGAGGTTCGATGTGATGTGTCGGTAGTAGGATCGGAGCCATCCTCATGCAGAACGGTCACCCAGTTGCGTATGAGAGCCGGAAGCTCATTCCCGCGGAAACGCGGTACACGACTGGGGATCAAGAGCTCCTTGCGCTAGTACATGCTTTCAAGATGTGGTATTGCTACCTCGAGGGTGCTGAAAGGGGTGTGACGGTCGTGACCGGCCATAATCCATTCGTGTTTTTCCAAACGCAACCGAACCTGTCAAGACGGCAGGCGCGTTGGAGTGAATACCTGAGTCGATTCTCGTTCACATGGGAATATCGGCCAGGACGCATCAATGTTGCGGATCCACTAAGCCGACAGCCAGTGGAAATTAAAGCAACAACCAAGGTTAGTGGGTGTTTTATGGCCATTGCAACAGCAACAGTACAACCACCAGATGCCCCTGCACCTCTGCGGCAACCACCACGAGAGATTATCCATTACAACGGTTTTGTAAACAGGATCCGGATGGGATACTGTGTGGATTCTTGGTTTCAAGACTCT
>SZWC01000601.1:68539-97192 GCA_023375785.1 Penium margaritaceum | reverse complement strand
AGGGAGTGAAAGAAGCGGGTGGGGGTAGGTTGGGAGTGAGGAGGGTGGGAGCTAAGGAGGGGGGGACTAGAAGAGGGTGTGGAGAGGGGAGAGGGAGGGAAGAAGGGACGGAGGGACAGGGAGGGAGGGGGGAGGGGGGGGATGGTGAGAGGAAGTGGAGGGAGTGAAGAAGGAAGTGTGGTCGAGAGGCGGAGTGGGGAGGAGGGTGTACATGGAGTTCAGGGTGAGAAATTGCTAGGAAGCTTCCTAACCCTGTTTCTGTTGATGTAGTGACACTGTCCAGCCAGCTAGCGCACCAGCAAGCAGGCAGGTGCAAGAAACAGCAAGGAGTAGGTTAGAGAGACACATAGCACGCATAGTACCGCGTAGACACATCATACATATTACGCATGGTAATAGGTTAAAGTCTCATCAGTACCAACAGATTAAAAATGCAGGGAGACATGACAATTGATAGGCCCACAGTATAAACACCTGCAGCGGCATATGGCGGGTGACAGGCGCAATAGTGTCAATCGTTCCTGAGATAAGCTCAAAATCGATGTTTTGGTCGGAACTCTTCGAATAGGCATCCCAACTCAACATCATCTGAACCTAGAGATGTAGAATCTCGAGCCGGACGCTTTGATTGGTCACACGTACAAGTCCAATTCGACCTGTGGACATACAATGCAAAACATGCAAATGGCTCGAGAGTCAGTCCACCATGAAAACTCTAGCGTCTGCAGAAAAACTGTAGAGCACCCCAGCAAGCATCCTGGGACGTCGTGGCAGTCGTCTGGCAGTTGCTTGTGAGAAAATGCGTGGAAGCTTCCTAGCGATATTGCCGTTGACTAGGTGTCAGTGCCTAGTCAGACGGTGATGGCAGTCACAAGTCATGCACACAACGGCAAGGGTCTGGCTAGGGGACACAAGGCAAGGTGTCAGAATGCTTCAAATAGCATTTGCAGAGAGAGAATGATAAATGACAGGTCCATGGCATAAGTACCTGTCGCGGCGCACGGCGGGTGTCGCACGCGGCAGTGCAAGGTCTGTCATAATACGAGCCCAAAACCACTGTTTTGGCCGCAACTCAGCGCAGACAAGTCAGAACGCTACGCCGTCTGAACCTACACATGCAGAATCTCAAGTCGGACACTACGACTGGTCACATGCATGCATCCGACAACAAACGGTGGACACACAATGCAAAGACCTGCAAATCGGGCCCAGAGCCAGTCCATCGATAAAATCCTACAAGCTGCAGAAATCCTACAAACTGCAGAAGGTCCTAGACAGCATCCAGGACTCTGGGGCGACCGTCGATCAGCTCAGAATAGGTAGTCCACCACCAGACGACGCCCCGGTGCCACCTGGGTCCGCATCAGGGATCTGCACGAGCATGGACACGGCCGAGTGGTCACAGTAAACTGTACAGGACGACAGGAACAACACAAATCACAACACTCCCCCATGACCCGATGGTACGCATGTCCATACACGTGCAGTACTGAAACGAGTGCAACAACGAGTGCAAAAACAATCGTGACACAAACACAGACACACCCTGTACTCAACCACTCTCAAGCAAGGGGCGCAGCCCAACGGAATGAATGGCCACCAGAAACTTCCCGCACGCCAGTGCCTTCGTCAAGAAGTCAGCACACTGCATGTGAGTGCCGACCGATATGACAGAGATCACGTGTCGCTCCACAAGATCACGCACGAAGTGATCCTCATTTGCAATGTGCTTCGTGCGAGCATGAAATACACCAGAGTTCTTCGCAATGGCAAGAGAACTCTGGTTGTCACAACGAAGCACAATGGCGGGCACTGACTGACCCAGCTCAAGGAACAGGCGCTGCAGCCACAGCAGGGGCTGCCTCAGCAGCCCCTGCACCCAGAGCAACATACTCTGCCTCCGATGAGCTACGTACGATGCAGCCCCGCTTCCCACTGTGCCAGGACACAACGGTACCACCGAGCAAGAACACATAGTCGGTGCGACTGTGTCCATCTGGGCTTTAGGCCCAGTCGCTCTCGCTGTAGCCGTCAAGAACCACTGAACACTGCCGGCAAAAGCAGAGTCCGAGGTACGGCGTGGAAACCACGTACCGCACCACTCGCATAGCCGCCTGGAGGGCTCTAGCACGTGGAGCTTGCAAAAACTGTGCAAGGAGGTTGACGGCAAAAGCGATGTCGGGGCGTGTGGTAGTGGCCAGGTACATCAGAGATCCGATGAGGCAGAGGTACAAGGTCACATCCATTGTCTACCCCAGCTGTGTGGGATCGTCCACCTTCAGGGCGTCCTGCCCGTCAGGCGTGAGAGGTGTGGAGGCCGTTGGCACTGCGCCAAGGAGGTCACTGAAGCGCTCCCCCACAACGCGTGCGTATCGGGCCTGATGCAACATAAGCGTCCGGCGTCTACGGTCTCGTACAATCTCCATGCGAAGAAACACCGCTGCAGGACCAAGGTCCTTCATCCTATAGGCAGTCTGGAGGACCGCCTTTGCCTCCTTCACGACCTCCATGGAGGGAGACGCGATCAGGAGGTCGTCCACATAGACCAAAATGGCAGTGAACTGCTCAAGCGCATGTCGGATGAATAGAGAGGGATCTGCCTTGCTCTGTACATATCCCGCACTAGTTAGAGTGCCTGTGATCTCCCGGTTCCTGCATCAAGGAGACTGTTTGATTCGGTACAAGGACTTGCGGAAGCGCCAGACCATGTCACCGTCCGCAAAGCCTGGTGGCTGGGCCACATAAATCTCCTCATCCAAAGAGCCATGGAGGAACGCATTGTTCACATCCATCTGGTGCATTTCCCAGTCATGCTGAGCCACCACACCAAACACAACGCTAGCTGAGGTCATGCAGCCGACAGGGGCAAATGTGTCAATGTAATCAACGCCCTCGATCTGAGAGTACCCCTTGAAGACCAAGCGAGCCTTGTGGCGTTCCCGTGAGTCATCCGGCTTCACCTTCTTGCGAAAGACCCACTTGACCTGAATCGCCTTCCTCCCCGGTGGAAGGTCGACTAGCTCGTAAACTCCGTTCTCTTGGATGGCACGAAGCTCATCCGCGCAGGCGGCACGCCAAGCGTCGGCATCCTCTGATGAGAGGGCATCCCTCAATGTGCCCGGATCAGTCGCCAACGAGGGAGAGCTCTGAGTGGTGAGTGCACACGCCTCAGATTTGGGCCTGACGACCACAAGGTCAGCTGCTGCATCGCAAGTGGTATGAAACTCGCGAGTGACGAGATCGTGCCCTATAGGACACGCTGGATGTACCTTTGTGTGATCTGTACGGACACTCATGCCGGGGGCCTTTGTGCCGGGATCGCCACTCGCAACGTTGCGAGTGGAGCGCCTGAGTACGGGACCTGACACTCGCTGGGCTTCCGAGCCCAACGGTCGAAGACGACCACCGGGCTTACGCGAGTAGCCTGGACTCGAAGGGCTGACCGCAGTCTCAGAGACAGGCACGACCACATCCGGTGAGGACTGAGGCACAGGGGCAGGTGATGAAATGGAAGGAGAGGCTGGTGAACGGATGGGAGACGCAGGACTGGGAGTGGCAGCAGGACCGCCCGGAGACGCAGGTTTGGGAGTGGCAGCAGGACCGCCGACAGAGATAGGAGTACCGGTGGACAGAGGGACAGCATCATGGCTGTCTGTGGGGCGTTAGAGTGTAGGAGAGGAGACAGGCTGGACGGGAGAGGTCTCTGGGCCGACAGCGATGATCGCCGGGTCATCAAGAGCCGGAGACCGAGAAGTGGAGGGGGCTCGAACGGACACATCAGCCGGACAAGAGGTGCTCGTAGGCTCAGACTCCCCCATCTGTTGAGAAACCTCACATGTAGGAACGTGTGTGACAGACATCGACACAATCGAGGTCAGATCGAGGTAGGTGAGAGACTCCAAGAAGAGCGCGTCGCGGGACTCAACAATGCGACGACGGGCGGGGTCCCAAAAACGCCAGGCCTTTGACCGCGGGGTGATACCAACAAAGGTACACAAGCGACCCAGCGGAGAGACCTTGAACCCCTGCTGATCCTCCGTGTACTGCACGGAAGCCACTGAGCCCTAGACACGAGCAAGATGCACATCGGCATGGTGGCCAAACCATAGCTCATACGGTGTAACGTGGTCCGGAAGAGGACCGTGCGAGAGGCGGTTCCAGACCCACATCATGTAGGCGAATCCTTCGAAGGCGAAGGATTCCGGAAGACGGCACTCAGACCACATAACACAAACCGCATCCTCCATGGTGTGGTTCCAGCGCTCAAAGACACCATTCTGCTGAGGAGTGGAAAGAACTAGTGAAAAATCCCGCGCTTGGCAAAGAAACTGTCCATTTTGCCAAGAAATTCGCTGCCACGATCCGAGCGGAAGGTATGCAGCGAGTGGCGAGACTAACGCTCAGCCATCACTAGCCAGAGACGAACCGCGAGAGCGGCATCACTCTTCTGGCGCAGGCTGTAGACTCACCGCATCCGGGTGAAGTCATCGGTCAGGGTCGGGACATATCGGCCCTGATAGGATAAGGACTCGACAGGGAGAGGAACGAGAAGGTCCGAATGGACCAGTTCGAGGGGGCGAAGGGCTCAAGAACGGAAGTCAGGGTAGGTGCGGCGATGCATCTTACCCTGAGCGCAGAACAGACAATCGGTCTTGGGCGGCTTCTCGAAAGAAACCGCGTCAAGACTGAGGGCGGGCTGTGTCCTAATGAGCTTCGACACAGTGTCGGAGCCCACATGACATAGACGTCGATGTAGCAGGCGTTGGTGCTCAGTAGACAAGACACCAGTGATAAACACATGAGCAGGAGGGGAAAGGGAGCAAGGAGAAGAAGAGATCCGAGGAACACAATACAAATCATCCACAACAGAGACACAAAGAACAACAGTGTGAGTATCAAGAGCAGTCACTGTCGCAAAGTCGGCGGTGTGCTCGAGAGAGAGTCCCATCAAAGTGCAGGCACGCACAGAGAGCAAGCTGAGCTCAAGGCCAGGCACAAAAAGCACGTCGGAGAGATACAAGGGGCAAGACGGACCATCGAAGCACACAACCCCAACACTCTGGACTGGCAAGGACTGACCAGACCCTAAGGGAATGGAACGAACAGACGCCACAGGACCGAGGACAACGAAGTCACTACGACGACATGTCATGTGGTGAGTGGCATCGGAATCAATGATCCAAGTGCTGCCCGAATCACGACTGGAGGACGTCATGGTGCAACGGGCAATGGAACACTCGGCTGCAGACGGACGCTTGGCAACAGAGGAGGGAGAACGACGAAGGGCGCACAGGTGAGACTCAGAAATCCAATCTGTACTATCAGGTCCATCATCATCACATGCCAACTGTGCTCCCCCACACGAGTCATCACGAGAGACGAGAACAGACAAACAGACATTCTGTGAACCACCCGACTGTGACGACACACTCGTACCTCCCTAAGAGCGAAGCACAAGGAGCTGACGGAGCTCGACGATGGTGCGGTCACAGGGGTCCGGTTCTCCGCTGCTCGCCGATGGGGAAGAGGGAACTGCTGCGGTCGTGGTCGCCGCGCGACCAGAGGCTGTGCTGCTCCACGTAGACCATTGTGCATGTACAGCCTGAAGACCACGAGTGATCCGCGCCCAGTCTAGCGGTTGCAGGCACTCGGTGTAGCGGTGAGCGCCTCCACACTTGTAGCAGTGAACAGTGCGTCAACTGCTACCGCCTGATGACTGCTGATGTTGTGACTGCTGTTGCGGTGACTGTTGCTGGCCTAAGCCACGCTTCTTTCTGCTCTTCTTCCCCTGTGCTGCTGCTACCACACCCTGCGTCTGAGTCAGGATAGCTGGGGTGGAAGGGGAAGAGGAGGGCGTGCCAAAGGATGGAGAAGTGAACTGCGAGAGAGGCATCGGTGGTGACGCGATGACCGGTACAGCAAGTGAACTCTCCTGGTGGGCGACGGCTGCCTCACGAGCGGATGTCACCTGGGGGAAAAGCTGATGCGTCCAAGGAAGAAGCTGAAGGGAGGTGAAGAAAGGCTCGAGTGCGGCGTCGCTGTACCTTGTGAAGATGTCGGCATGCTCAAGACGGACTCCGATCATGAGCGTGCGAAGTGCCAACAATTGTGTCCCTCCTACGGTCCCAAGGCGCATATAGATGCGCATGGCACACCGCCAGTAAGCGGCTCCGTGCTTGGCTAGTCCCTTATGAAGGGAGTGGAAGGCGCGGATGTGAGCCGCGCGGGTGGTGTGCGTCTCTGCAGCAAATAGGGACAATGCCAGCTCCCAGCCCCGACGTGGGTCAGCACCCGCGCCTGTGCCGGCCTCTCCAAGGAAGGGGCGAAAGTCAACAACAGTCTTGCGAGGCATGGCGTAAAGAAGTCCGCGCATCGCCCGAGCCATTGTCAACACCTGAGCACGGTCCGTAACCTGGTACTGACTGGCCAAACTCCCTCTGAAGTGCCCCAGACCTGGAAAAGGGTCTCCCAACAGTCAAAGACGTCCTCGCTGACATATCGTGGTGGCGGTGTCTTGAAGTCCTTAGGTTGCTGCTCCATAGAGAGAGCAACCTCAGGATGGGAAAGACCAGGGATGGGGAAGGCATCGGGACGAGGAAAGTCGCCGAGGCATGTCTCACGCAAAGATCGGATCCCCGGGAACGGGGAACCGGAACGCCTCTGTAGCTGGCAAAGACGCTCTTGAATTACGCGAATCTCCCTCTCAAGAGTGTCATCGTTCATGCTTGGCATATCAAGGTCCTCCTCCAAAGGATCAAGAAGTGGCGGATCCTATCCTGCCGTTCTCCTCAGTGTAGATGCTGACTGCTGTGTACAAGTTGTGACACCGCCGACTCCCCCGGAGGTGTGCTGTGGGGCTGTGAACTGATTCTGAAGAAGATCAGTGAGCGTGCGAATGGCGTCAGTCTGCTGTTGCTGTAGGCGACGCATCTCATCCTGCTGACCTCGCAGTTCCGCAATGGCCTGCGAGCGTGGGCTCATGACCACGGAGGAGGAGGAAGAAGGATCTGATGGTCCTTTGCTCTTGTCACCAGTCGGAGCCATGTCAGCGCTCAGTATGGGGCCGAACGTAAAAATGCTCCGAACGAAAAACAAACAGCGTTTCTTGAGGAGTTGAAACGTTAAAAAAAATTGAATTTTTGATCCCAAAATTGCTGACATCAGCATAGGTGATGATGACATCAGCGTTTCTTACGCTAACAAAAAACGATAGCGTTTTTTTTCTCGCAAGCGTATTTTAGGCCAGCATTCTTTCTTCTTTTTTTTGGAAGGTCACGCAAACTCCGCGTGACCGGTGGGGGTGACCTCGTCACCCCCTGCTCGCGGTTGTGCAGGGGCTGCGTAGGCCAGCGTAGGCCAGCACAGTGCCACGCAGCCCTGCGCAGTGCTGCGCAATTTCTACGCAGCAGATGTAATGTTGCTGTTGCGCTGCTACAATGCTGTTACTGTGCTGCTCCAATGCTGCTGCTGCGCTGCTGTTGCTTCTGCTACTACTTCTTCGCTGCTGTTGTGCTGTAGTCGCTGTAGTAGCTGCAATGCCGACCTGCTTTCGTTGCTGCTGCTGCGTTGCTATTGTTGCTCGCGACTGCTAATGCCGCCGCTGCTGCGAGCTGCTGCCGCCGCTGCGCGCTGTCAGTGCTCACAACCGCCGCCGCAAGCTACTGCTACGAGCTGCCACTCCCTTTTTTGTGTGTGTACAGGCTGGCAGCCAAACATGGCTGCTGCATCCACCCGATGGTGGTGGTGGTGGTGCTGCTGCTGCAAGAGCTAATAAATGCCGCAGCTCACCCGATGTGGTGGTGGGGACTCAGTGATGATGTCGTTGTCAAAGAACGGCAGCAACAAGTCCGAGGATACGGCCGCGGCGGTGACTCTCATTGTTGCTGCTGGTGCTGCGTCTCTACGGCGCACCTCAGCGAGAGGAGTCTCGCTGCTCTGATACCATGAGAAAATGCGTGGAAGCTTCCTAGCGATATTGTCGCTGACTAGGCGTCAGTGCCTGGTCAGACGGTGATGACAGTCACAAGTCGTGCACACAACGGCAAGGGTCTGGCTAGGGGACACAAGGCAAGGTGTGAGAATGCTTCAAATAGCATTTGCAGAGAGTGACAAATGACAGGTCCATGGCATAAGTACCTGCCGCGGCGCACGGCGGGTGTTGCACGCGGCAGTGCAAGGTCTGTCATAATACGAGCCCAAAACCACTGTTTTGGCCGTAACTCAGCGTAGACAAGTCAGAACGCTATGCCGTCTAAACCTACACATGCAGAATCTCAAGCCGGACGCTACGACTGGTCACATGCATGCATCCGGCAACAAACGGTGGACACACAATGCAAAGACCTGCAAATCGGGCCCACGGCCAATCCGCCAATAAAATCCTACAAGCTGTAGAAAAACTGCAGAAGGTCCCAGACAGCATCTAGGAATCTCGGACGACCGTCGATCAGATCCGAGCAGGTAGTCTACCACCAGACAATTCCCCGGTGCCACCTGGGTCCGCATCAAGGATCTGGACCAGCATGGACACGGCCGAGTGGTCATAGTAAACTGTACAGGTCGACAGGAACGACATGAATCGCAACAACTGGTGGATGGATCTACCAACCTTTAGTGCTCCGGCGGCAGCTAGGCCCGCATCACGGATCTGCACGAGCATGGACACGGCCGAGTGGTCACAGTATGCTGTACAAATGGACGGAAATAACTCACATCACAACACTCCCCCATGACCTGATGGTACGCATGTCCATACACGTGGAGAACGGACACAAGTGCACAACAGGATGCTCAATATTCCATGCTCACACACCCCACTCTCAGCCACTCTCAGGCAAGGGGCGTAGCCCGACAGATTGAATGACCACCATGAACTTCCCGCGCGTAAGTGCCTTGGTCAAGAAGTCAGGCCGCTGCATGTCTCTGCCAACCTAGACGACACAGATCACCTGTTGCTCCACAAGATCACGCACAAAGTGATGCTCAATAGCAATGTGCTTCGTGCGTGCATGAAACGCACCAGAGTTCTCTACAACGGCAAGAGCACTCTGGTTGTCACAGCGCAGAAGGATGCAAGACACAGGCTGACTCAACTCACGAAATAGACACTGTAGCCCCAGCGCCATAGCAGCCCCAGCCCCCAGAGCAACATGCTCAACCTCTGATGAGCTACGTGCGATACAACCCTGCTTTCCACTACGCCTTGACAGAGCGGTACCACCAAGCAGGAACACGTAGCTTGTCCGACTACGCCCATCAGGAATCCACGCCCAGTCACTGTCTGTGTAGCTGTCGACTACCACGGAACATTGCCGTCGAAAGCAGAGTCCAAGGTACAGTGTGGACACCACGTACAGCACCACTCGCATAGCCACATGAAGTGCTCTCGCCCGAGGACATTGTGAAAACTGTGTAAGGAGGTTGAAGGCAAAGGCAATGTCGGGTCGTGTGGTAGTGGCCAAATACATCAAAGAGCCAATCAAGCACAAGTACAGGGTCACGTTCAGTGTCTCCCCCAGGTCTACGGTTCATCTACCTTCAAACAATCTTGCCCGTCAGGTGTGATGGGGGTGGAGGTTGTAGGAACTGCACCTAGGAGATCAGCAAACTGCTCCCCCACAACGCGAGCGTAACGTGCATGATGCAACAAGTGTGTTCGTTGCTGACGATCACACACGATCTCCATCCCGAGGAACACAGCTGTAGGACCAAGGTCCTTCATCCTGTAGGCAGCCTGTAGAACTGTCTTGGCCTCCTTCATGGCCTCCATAGAAGGAGACGCAATCAGGAGGTTGTCCATGTAGACCAGGATGGTGGTGAAGCTCTTAGTTGTTCGTCCGAGAAAGAGGGATGGGTCATCGTCACTCTGTACGTAACCGGCACGTGTCAATGTGCCGGTGATCTCCAAGTTCCAACACCTTGGTGACTGTTTCAGGCCGTACAAGGCCTTGTGGAAGCGCCAGATCTTGTCACCAACCTCGAATCTAGGTGACTGGACCATGTAGATCTCCTCCTCTAAGGTGCCATGGAGGAACGTGTTGTTCACGTCCATCTTGTGCAGCTCCCAGTTGTAGTGAGCAACAACCCCAAACAGAGCGCGAGCGGTGGTCATACGGCCAACGGATGCAAAGGTCTCAGTGAAATCTACTCCCTCAACCTGCGAGAACCCCTTGGCCGTCAAGCGAGCCTTGTAGCGATCCAGTGCGCCATCAGGCTTCACCTTCTTGCGAAAAACCCACTTGGCCTGTACAGCCTTCCGCCAAGGCGGTAGGTTGATAAGCTCATAGACACCATGCTCACGGATGGCTCTCTGTTCATCCTCACAAGCAGCACGCCACATGTCTGCATCGTTAGCTGAGAGTACCTCCTTCAACGTACCTGGATCAGGCGTCGTCGAGGGAGTGCTCCAGGTGGCTAAGAAACACGCCTCCGGACTTGGTCTGACCACAACAAGGTCGGTTGCGGCATCACAAGCGACCAAGAACTCTCGAGAGACCAACTCGTGGCCGACAAGACATGCTGGGTGCACCTCAATGTAGTCTACCTGGACACTCAAGCCAAGGGTCTTCGTGCCATGCTCACCTCTCTGAACACTACGAGTCCCGCGCCTAGGCACTGAGCCAGTAGTCCACTGAGCCATAGAGGCCAATGGTCGAAGATGACCACCGGGCTTGCGGGAGTAGCCCGATGCGACGCTCACCTCAGGCTGTGGAAAAGGTTGATGAGTCAGAGCTGTAGGGGACATGGGTGTATGCACGGGAGGGGGTCTGATAGAGGGGGCTGACAGTGGCACAACATGAGATGTGCCAGAGGGGACTGACGCACGTACGGGATGAGGTGTGGCAGTGGGGACTCACACGGGTACGAGATCGGGTGTGCCAGAGGGGTCTGATACCGGCACGGGATCAGGTATGACAGAGGGGACCGACAATGGCACGAGATCGGGCGCGCCAGCGGTGTCTGACACTGGCACGGGATCACGTGCGCCAGAGGGAACTGATGAGGCTACTGGACCCATAGCCACGATGGCCTCATCGTTAGCAGCCGGAGACCGGACCACAGGTGAGGAGGCCCGGACGGACCCATCCCCATGACTAGACCTCCCCATCCACCGGGAGGCCACACAAGTAGGGGTGTGGTTGACGGTTAATGACAGAATGCTGGACAAGTTGCGGTAGGTGAGAGCCTCAAAGAAGAGAGTATACCGAGACTTGACAATGCGATGGCGAGCAGGGTCCCAAAAGCGCCAGGCCTTTGACCGCGGGGAGATGTCGAGGAAGGTACACATGCATCCCCGAGGTGAGACGTTGGACCCCTGCTGGTCCTCGGTGTACCAGACACAGGTGAGGGATCCCCAAACGCGGGCGAGACAAAAATCAGCACGATGGTCAAACCAGAACTCGTACGACGTGACATGGTCTGGAAGTGGACCATGCGGCAAGCGGTTCTAGACCCACGTCATGTAGGAGAAGCCCTCAAAGGCAAAGGACTCCGGTAGACCGCACTCAGCCCGCATAGCGCGAACCGCATCCTCCATGGTGCGGTTCCAACGCTCAACCACACCGTTCTGTTGTGGTGTAGCAGGGGCAGAAAGCTGGTGAAAGATACCGTGCACGGTAAAGTAGGCATCCATCTCGCCTAAGAACTCGCCACCATGATCTGAGCGGAATGTGTGCAGGGTATGACGAGACTGAGGCTCAGCCATCACAAGCCACAGGCGGACCGCCAGTGCGGTATCACTCTTGTGGCGGAGGTTGTAGATCCACCACATTCGTGTGAAGTCATCGGTCAGGGTGAGAACATACTGGCCCCGATCAGAGAGGGACTCGACTAGGAGAGGACTGAGAAGGTCCGAGTGGACCAACTCTAGTGGGCGTAGAGCCCGAGAGAAGGAGTCAGGGTAAGAGCAACAATGCATCTTACCCTGGGCGCAACAAAGACAGTCGGTCTTGGGCGGTTTCTCAAAAGAAGTTGCGTCAACACCGAGGGCTTGCTGAGTTCGAATGAGCTTGGACACAGTGTCCGAGCTCACATGGCAGAGGCGCCGTCACTAGTGTTCTCTCCCTTGGTGCCCAAGGGAGAGAACACCAGTGACAAACACACGTGGAGAGGAGAGAGGGGGAGAAGAAATAGAGGGAATGCAACGAGACACACGATGTAGGTCATCAACAACAGAGGCACGAAGTACGATAGCGCGTGTGTCAAGAGCACTCACTGTGGAAGTGTCATCAGAGTGCTCAACAGTGAGACCCATCCTCGTGCATGCACGAAAAGAGAGCAGGGTGAACTCAAGAGCAGGGAAAAAAAGCACATGAGAAATGTAGAAGGGGCTGGACGGACCATCAAACCGCACAACCCCATCTCCCTACACAGGCAACGACGGACCAGAGCCTATGTGAACAGACCAAACGGACGCAACGAGACCGAGCACAACGAAGTCAGTATGACGACAGGTCATGTGATGGGTGGCCCCACAGTCAATAATCCAGGTGCCACTTGGCTCACGACCGGTCGTCGACACTAAGCAACGTGCCACAGAATACCTTGCCTCTGCTAGACGCTCAGTAGAGGACTCAGGACAACGACGAACAACACAGATCTGTGACTCGTCAAGCCAATCGGTACTGTCAAGTCCATCCTCATCGCAAGCCAACATGGCTCCACCACAAGCATCATCACGGGCAACAGACACAGTAAGACAAGCTGTGTCGGGACCACTCGGCTGTGACAACACACTCACACCTCCCTGAGTACGAAGCACCACCAGCTGACGAAGCTCCACAATCGTGCGATCTCGAGGGTCCACATCACCGCTAGCGCCTGTTGAAACGGATGTGTCTGCTGCACTCATGGTCGCGGCACGCCCAGTCCGTGTGTCACTCGAGGAAATCCGCTGTGCGTGTGCCGCGTGAAGGCCGCACATGATTCGAGTCCAGTCAAGGGGCTGCTCACACTCTGTGTAGCGATGAGTGCCTCTGGAGTTGTAGCAGTGGACAGAACGTCCAGTGCCTCTACTCGCCGGCTGATGCTGCTGGTGCTGTCCCTTCCCGCGTTGCTTCTTCCCCTTTTTCCCCTGTGTGGCCGCTACAATGACCTGAGTGTGGTCGCTTGGGGTAGAGGAGGAGGAAGCGGTGGGGGTGGGACTGGTGAGTTGGGACAGAGGCGTAGGAGGGGTTGCAGTCACTACTGCAACAAGTGGACTCTGCTGATGGGTGATGGTAACTTCATGAGCTGATGTGGCCTGGATGAAGTAGCGATGGGCCCAAGGAAGCACCTGTAGTGACTCTGACAACTCATAAAGAGCCACACGATTGAAGCCCGTAAAGAGCTTCACGTGGTCCAAATGCGCCCCCATCATGATGGTGTCGAGTGCCCACGACTGCGTCCCGCCACCGGTCCCAAGGCGCGTGTAAAGGCGCATCGCGCGCCTCCAGTAGTCAGCTGCAAGCTCCGTAGGACCCTAACGGAGGGAGTGAAACTCACGTAGTTGGGCTGCCCTTGTGGCATGGGTCTCCGCAACGAGAAGTGTCAGGGCCAGCTCCCAGCCCTGACGTGGATCTGCTCTAGTCCCGGTCCCGGTGTCACCGAGGAAGGGTCGGAAGTCGACCGCAGTCTCCTGCGGCATGTCGTAGAGGAGACCGCGCATCGCTCTTGCTGCTATATGGACCTGGTGAGCGTCTCGGGTCTGGTACTGGCTGTGGTAGTAGGGCCAGACACCCTCAAAATCGGCCCACACCTGAAAAAAGGTCTCCCAACAATCAAAGCCCTCGTCGCTATCGTAACTGGGTGGAGGTGTCTCAAATTCCTTCAGTTGCAGCTCCGTGGGGAGGGCGACCTCAGGCTCGGGAGGCGGTGGACGGGGTATGGGGAGCCCACCTATGAGGGAAACACCACCAAAGGTGAACGCTACTGAACAACGTGGCTGATCCTGACGGCGAGAAGGTGGAGGAGTGTGAGGCTGTGATCCCATATGTAACTCACGGATGCGCACCTCAAGCATACGAATCTCGTGCTCACGTGAGTCATCCTCAATCTCCTCCTCATCCCAGGTGTGAACGTGTGATGAGTGGTGCTTAGGCCGCGACGCTATGTAGGGTGTAGACTGCTGAGCAAATGGTGCGGCTCCAGTAGATCCTCCAGGTGGCTGTTGTGAAGCCATCAAACGACCCCGTAGTAACTCCGTGATCTCCTACAACGCGTCGGACTGCCTCTGCTGCTGCCGGCGCATCTCGTCTTGCAACGGACGAAGCTCGTCGATCATGAGGGAGTGCAACTGCGGACTCATAACGCCCGAAGAGGAGGAAGAGGGATCAACCAGCCCTTTAATCTTGTCACGGACCGGCGACATTACAATGCTCATTATGGGGCCGAACGTACAAAAAATGTTCCGAAGGAGAAGCTGACAGCGTTTCTCGAAGAGTTGAAACGTTCAGAAAAGATGATGTTTTGAGCCCAAAATTGCTGACGTCAGCACAGCCTATGCTGACATCAGCGTTTTTACGCTAGGGAAAAAAGTTAGCTTTTTGTGGAGGTCACGCGAACTCGCGTGACCGGTGGGGGTGGCCTCGTTACCCCCTGCTCGCAGCTGAATAGGGGCTACGCAGGCGACGCAGTGCCACTTAGGCATGTGTAGTGATGTGTAGTTTCTACGCAGCTGCGCAGTACTGCTGTGCACCAGTAGTGCTGCGCAATCCCGTCGCTGCTGCTGTGGCAGATTTGCTGCTGTGCTATTGTAGTCATTGCCCCTGTTGCAATGTTGATGCTGCCGCTGTTGCTGCTGCCATTATAGCAGCTGCAATGCCACTGCTACTTCACTGATGTTGCTGCGCTGCTAGTGCTGCTCACAGCTGCTATTGCCGTCGTTGCTACAAGCTGATGCCGCCGCTGTGCGATGCAACTGCTCGCAGCCACCTCCGCAAGCTGCTGCTGCGAGCTGCTACCCCTTTTTTCTTTTATGTACAGGCTGGCAGCCAGACACGGCTGCTGCTGCCACCCGGTACTCTTGCTGCTGACCGGCGTGGCTGCTGGATCTTATCACTGCCGTAGCCCCACTTACTGCGGTGGTGGCGATTGCGTGGTGACGTCGCTGTTGCTAAAATGACCTGCGACGGGTCCCAGGATGTGGCGGCGGCGGTCTCACTATTATTGCTGATGCTGCGTCTCTGCGGCGCAGCTCAGCGAGAGAGGTCTCGCTGCTCTGAGACCATGAGAAATCACTAGGAAGCTTCTTGACCTTGCTGCTGCTGATGTGGCGACACTGTCCAGTCAGCTCGCGCACTAGCAAGGAAGCAGGTGCAAGAAACAGCAAGGATCAGGCTAGGGAGACGCGCAAAGTCTCATAAGCTCCAATAGCTTAGTAATGTAGAGAGAAATGACAACTCATAAGCACACAGCATGAATACCTGCCACGGCACACGGCGGGTGATGCACACGGCAGTGTCAGTTTCTCCTAAAATCGGCTCAAAACCATTGTTTTGGCCGCAACTCTGCGCACAGGCATCCAAACTCAACACCGTCTGAACCTAGAGATGCAAAATCTTGAGCCGGACGCTAGGACTGGTCACACACACAAGTCCGACATCGATTGGTGGACAGACAATGCAAAACATGCAAATCGGTCTTGAGAGCCAGTCCACCGCAAAAACTCTAACGTCTACAGAAAAACTGCAGAGCACCCCATCAAGCACCCGGGACGTCGTGGCAGTCGTCTTGCAGCTGCTCGTGGATGGATCCACCAACCGTCAGTGCTCCGACGGCAGCTGGGCCCGCATCACGGATCTGCACGAGCATGGACACGACCGAGTGGTCACAGTAAACTGTACATCTCACATCACAACACAAGGGGGGGGAGGGAGTGAGCAAGGAAGGCGGTGAGTAAGTGAGAGCGGAAGGGAGAGTGAGGAAACCAGGAGAGGTTGCATGGGAGGAACAAAACGAAGAAGGGAGGGGGCAGGGGATGAAAGGTGTCATTGAGGGGGGTTTTCGAGCACCACGAACATGTGAGATCTGCCCTGCTCCATGTGATGTGACAGATGATGCACGTAAGAAATGATGTCGTGGTCAGAAGTCTATTGAGAAACATAGAAGGTGGGACATTTTGGGGAAGCTTCCTAGTTCTGTACTACTAACATGGCAAAGTTGTCTAGTCCATTGGCACAGTAGCATGTAAGGCATGTGCAGAGATAGCAAGGATTATCTAGGGCATGTGCACACTCCTATAAGCTCGAAGAGGTTGACATGCTGAGGGAGATGACAGAGAACATGCACATAGGAAAATTTGTTGTCGCGGTGTATTGTGGCGCAGGTTAGGGAATTGAGGTGATCTTGCATGGGGGGTAAGGTGGACGAGTAGTACAGGGCCCCCGCAGAAACCCTGTTGGCTGCGTCAGACAAACACGCAAGTGACCTCTTGTCTCCATTTTTCTACATCTTCTATACACACACTACCACTGCAGGTGACTGAGCAGATTTAAAGCTTTGGACCATGCATGGCTGGCATCCCTGCCGGGTGCAAGATTGGGGTGAACTCAGCCATGCTCAAGTTCCACCAGAAAATTTCCTTGCTGCTCTCAGCGTTTGGTGATTGGCCATTGAGTGGCTAAAACATGAGAGATTACTTGAGATATGCATGCTCCACATACGCTCGTGGTCGATGTGGACTCTCGGTTGTGTCTGACTTGCATGCTAAGTTGGTAATGTAGTACTTGCACCGGGTTTTTGATCCTACAGGGCCACACGCTCGGTTGCTCCGAGGTGTGAGTGACCACGGCGGCTTTTAGCTGACCGATGCGGTTCGACCCCAGGGAGGCGGCCGGGCCTCACTTCAAGCAGCTCGAGTGGGTGGCCCGGTCAACNCAAGATTGGGGTGAACTCAGCCATGCTCAAGTTCCACCAGAAAATTTCCTTGCTGCTCTCAGCGTTTGGTGATTGGCCATTGAGTGGCTAAAACATGAGAGATTACTTGAGATATGCATGCTCCACATACGCTCGTGGTCGATGTGGACTCTCGGTTGTGTCTGACTTGCATGCTAAGTTGGTAATGTAGTACTTGCACCGGGTTGCTGATCCTACAGGGCCACACGCTCGGTCGCTCCGAGGTGTGAGTGACCACGGCGGCTTTTAGCTGACTGATTCGGTTCGACCCCGGGGAGGTGGCCGGGCCCCACTTCAAGCAGCTCGAGTGGGTGGCCCGGTCAACCACATGCTAAGTGCTCGCTAGCTACTTACTCTCTCTCTTCTCCTCTCACCATGAACTAAGTGTTTGTTTCTCACTATTCTCACGCTACGTCCAAGCCATGGATGTTGTGCATCCCTGGCTAGTGTGATAGCGAGTGTGTATCGGCGTCTTGCCACTAACTACTAGTATCAGAGCAGGAGGAATGCTTCCCTCCGCTCCATCGAGCTAAGGCCTCTAGTGGAGCGGGACAAGTGGCGTTCATTGGGAGCATCTCTTCACTCTTGACGCCATTCCCACCTGTCCCACCACTTCTTATCCCCGCATCACAGAGTGGCCGAGGCATTCTAGCCTCGGCCTGCTGCATCACCGCAGAGCCGCGGCTCCACACCACTGGATCCCTTTGTCACCCCGGTGCCTTGGCACTTTAGACTCGGCCCGCGCCGTAGCTGCCTCTCAGTCTCGCAGCTCCGTAGTACTGCACCACTGCTCCGTAGCTCTCTAGCTCGGCGTCACCGGAGAGATCCATCACCGTAGCTCCACACTGCCGGAGACCCTTGTCACACTCGCTCCTTGCCTCTAGCCTCATACCGCCACTGCCCCGAAGTCCCGCAATTCCACAACTCTCCACTACAGCTCCACAGCCTTTCAGATCGGCATCACCTGATAGCGGCGTCATCACAGCTTCACTCCGCCAGAGATCTTTGTCCCCTCGGTGCCTCGATACTCAGGTTTCAGACCTCAGCTTCTCTGCGTTCCCACGTTATCATATCTCGGCACAGCAGCACTACACCCCCGCAGCCTTGCAGCTCGGCGGGGACCACTTGTCACGTCTGCGTGCACATCGGCGGACACGTCAGCAGCTTGAGCAGCCACCCTGGCTTCACGACCTGACAAGGAGCCGATCCCCATGTCACCAAGAGGCCGCAATGAACGCGCACGCGTCGACGAGCTGATTGCCCGCCACAAGGAGGAAGTAGAGCGGGCTGGGATTGCAGTGTGGGGACGTCGCCGCTGGTGTGATAGCCGGGGATATTACCGTGGGGAGGACTACAACCCTACAGAGCGCATAGCGCTGGCCGACGCTGCCAAGTACACAGTCTATTGCCAGTCCGCCTCGGACGACTCACCGACGGTGTAGAACGCACTGGCAACGGGGCCGCCACGTGAACAATGTCAACCTTCATCTCGTGTAAGCTCTCCCGTTGCTTGTAGTACCCGTGAGCAGAGTCAGCGTGCCGCCCTTTCTAGGACGGCACCAGCCACGGCAGCAGCTGCAGCATAGCCAACAGAGGCTCACTCACGTCGTTCCGCGTCTCCCGCTGCATCTCAGGCTGCTGCCGCATCCTGTGGACCTTCTGACATCTTCACCATTTTGGAGGCCGCCCTAGTCTCTAGCTTTGCTGTCTCTTCCACATTTGCAGCCACAAATCGTGCTGCACGTGCACCTGCCAACACAGCTGCTGGCAAGGCAGTTGATGCATACACCACCACAGTTGTTGATCATGGTCCTCTTGCAACTGCAACCGTCAACATAGCCATGCAAATTGCAGCATCACCTGACTCTGTCGCAGCAGCAGCAGCCTCAGCTGCAACCGTCAACATCGCACTCTCCATTGCTGTAGTTTCCATCCAGACCTCCAACTCTAAGGTGTCCTCTGCAGTCGCGTCCTCATCTCTCGGTCATCAGATCCGTATCTTGGTCATAGCTGTAGCTGATGTCTCCTCCCTCACTGGTGCAGCTCTTGCTGGAGTCGCCTGTCTCATCATTTCTGCATCATGTGCTGTGGCAGTCATTGAAGCCTCAGCCGCAGCTGCACTGTCTCCCTTGTTTGGCCTGCGTTGTTAGCCTCGGTGAGTTGTCTCCCTCTTGTTGCTTGGACACCCTCCTCTCCCTCTTCTTCCTTCTCTCCTCTAGCCGTGTGTATGTCCTTCTCTCTGTCGTGCAGCACCATCGAGCCTATCACCTCTTTTACTTCCCACGCCCACTAGGGCAAGGGAAACTCTGCCCAAAAATTCTTGAGTACCTCTCGCATCACTCACCATGCCAGGTGACGATGACCAATATGCTCCTCTGCAGGATGAGCTGAGCAAAGAGCGTGCAGCTCTTCAAGCAGCCCTCACTGCACAACACGCTACAAAGGAAAAGCTGCATGCTGAACAAGGCGATCAGGAGAAATTTGCCGACCTCATCACCGACCTCGTTCTCAAATGCCTGCAGCTTGCATTGCAGTCCACGCCTGCTGCTTCGGTTACTACTGACATTGTTGCTGCCTTCTCTACCTCTCTCACTTGCGCATCCAACACCACTGGCTCTCTCACCTCTTACTTCACTGTCGCTACAACTGTGGCAGGTGCAGCTGCTGCTAAGGCCATCTTGCAACCCTTGCAGCGCAAAACCGATTTTGACTCAGCACCACCTCACTTCACCTCTAACCTCTCCTTTGCTTCCTAGGAGGTGGGCTTCACTGCTTGGGCTCCAGGTGAGCAACTTTGGGAGTACTATCACTTGCCCAATACCTCATCAAAACCCCCTTTTGTGCCCACTGATGTTGAGTCCGGGCGTGCTGTCCGTGCCCTCATTCGCGCTGGGCCCAATGATCTCACAGACGAGATAGGGTCCTACGATGCGGACAACGCTCGCCGCACACGCGCTGATTCTGTTGGCCCATATAGACTCATCAAGCGTCGCACGACTGTCACTGGGCAAGCCACACAAAGTGTCCTTACCTTCTAGTTCAACACACTCTCCATGCGTGCTAACAAGACTCCAGATGCCTATTGGGCCCGCTTTCTGCGTCTCTTGAAAGACCTCAGGAAGGTAGCACCCGGAAAGCTTCCTGCTATTCTTTCCACCGTCAACGGCCTCATCCTGGAGCTGTCCAACATCTTCAGGGAGGTAAAGCTTTAGAGCTTGAGTGCATTGCTGCTGAGCCCGTGCCTGCTGACTCTCCCCCAAGCATTGGTGCTCTCTGGGAGTTCACCTCCCAACGCCTCACTAATTGGTGGAGTGCTCTCCAGAATAAGCGAATCTATCGTGCAATTGTTGTAGCTGCCACCACAGCGTTCCCTTCTACCCCATCCTCCTCCACATCTTCCTCCACGCCCTCCTCCCTTGCCACAACCCTGCTTCACCAAGGGGGTGGAGGAGGAGGCCGTGGTCGAGGTCTGGGCAAAGGCTCCACTGCTTCTGGCTCCAGTAGTCAGTCAGGTCGTGGCAAGGGGAATGGGGCCAGCAGCAGCAATAGCAGTACCTCATCTTCTTCTGCCACCCCTAGCACTGTCAAGTGCTGGAACTCTGGCTCCATCGGTCATTCTGCACCGAAGTGTCCATCACCTCCAAACAACGAGCGCCTGGCCTCTACCATGCGTGCACACTGGGCGCGGTCCTATGGGGGGTCCGGGAGTACCTCTCGGGTTTCTCCCTCACTATCTCCACAGAGCCTCGGCTCCCTTATCACAACTAAGGTCACCTTCCACAACACAACTGCTGCTCCGCCTCCCTTCCCTTACCTCTGGGATTTGCCCCTGGTTATGGCGGGTCGGTCTTCTACGATCCACCATCTTGCGCCTACACTCCTCCCACCCTGGCGTTTTCACCTTACCCGCCTCGTCATCCCTCCTCCAGCGTCGTCATTTCTCCCAATTCACCTGAGGACGAGCGCTAATTGGCCGCTGCCCTTTCTCACGCCATTCACCAGCGCCACCTTTGTGATCAGGGAGGTGACGGTAAGCGCTCTGGGTCAGAGCCTCTTGCGTGTGCCGTTGATGGGGAGTTGCGTGGTCCTTCATTCGGTCATGTTCTTAGGTGTCCCCCTTGCTGATGTTCTGTGGATTGAATAGTGGCAGTCCGTTCGTTTGCCCCGCTGTATTGCTGCATGTGGTCAGTGCTTCTCCCCGCGTGCAGCCATGACTGCCGTCAGCCGTGACCCGGCTACTGTTCGTGTGTTGGGTGGCTCCTGGATCCTTGACTCTGGAGCCACCGACCACATGACCTCGTCGCGCGCCTCTTTTGTTTCTCTTGGCCCAGTTGGTTCCGTGCATTTTATTTGCACTGGCTCTGGTCAGCTGCTCCTTGTTCAGGGCATTGGCGTTGTGCGCTTTGTTGGCCCTGGGGGGGAACTGTTCTTGCCAAACATCCTGTGTGTTCCATTGCTTGAGCTGAGTCTACTCTCTTTCACCACGTTTGATGACCAAAATGTGGACTTGTCCTCCAGCCTCGGCATTTCCCTTGTCTCCCGTTGTACGTCTGGCCACATTCTTTTGCATGGCACCCGTTGCGATCGCCTTTTTCGCGTCCCCGCCTTCACGCCGGCTCCAGCCACTTTTGCTCACGTGCATGTTGCCCGCTCCCTCTCCCATGCGCATGCTCAGTTGCTACTTCGCCGCTTGTGCCACATTCACACTGCAGGCATTGACACCCTTCTTCACGTGCTCCTCGCTGATGGTCTTGATGCTGCCAAATTCCCTGCCCATTGCCCCCCTGACTGCCTTGATTGCGCGCAAGGTTCAATGCACAGGTCTCCCTTCTCCACCTCTGAGTCTCGCACCTCTCATCCTTTTGACCTATTTCATGATGATGTCATGAGGCCTCTACCTCATGAGGCTCTTGGGGAGGTTGGTCGCTACGTGCTCAGTCTCACTGATGACTTCTCCTACATGCGTTGGATCTTTGTCTCAAGAAAAAAAGTCATGTTCTCCCTACTCTCGAGTCCTGCCTTCCCCAGGCAGAACTCGCTTGTGGTCGTCGTCTCCGTGTATTTTGTTGTTACCGTAGGGGAGAATTCATCGGTCCAAATTCTCGCTTTCTCTCGTCTCGTGGTGTGAGTATTGAAACCACAGCCCTCTAAATGCCCCAACAAAACAACGTGTCTGAGCGTTTGAATAGGACTCTTGCTAATGGTGTGCGTACCCTTCTTACTGCGTGTGACCTTCCCCCTCTGTTCTCTTTCAAAGCCATGTCCTACATGACATGGGTCTAGAATCGTGTTCCTCACGGCGCTCTGCCCCGTCATGTCACACCGTTTGAACATTGGTTTGGTTGTCGCACGGACCTCCGCCTTTCTCGTGTCTAGGGCTGTGTTGCTACAGTCTGGCTTCCTGAGAACATGCGCGACGGAAAACTCAATCCGCGCACTCTCTTGTGTACTTTCCTCGGGGTCTCAGCCATATCCAAAGCCCGCCGCTTCTGGGACCCCGGTCGCGCCCCTGTTGTCAAGTCACGTGATGCTCTGATCTTTGAGGACGTCTTTCCTTGCGACTTGTCTCATGTCGCTCCTTCCCCTTCTTTGTCCTCGCTCCGTTGGCTTGGGGGGGATGGGCTTGTTCCTGCCTCCGGTCTCCCTGGGGCACCTTCCTCTAGCTTGGCTCCCTCTTCCTCTCCTCCTTCTGCTCCTGTGTCGTCCAGCACTGACACATGTCTCAGCAGCCTGACGACATCCCCATCTGGTCTTTCCCCAACGTCTTCCCATTCTACATCGTCTCAGTCCATGTCAGCGCCTCTCAGTGTCCCGCCAATGTCCGACGACACTTCGACACAATCTCAGTCTTCTCCACGTGCGGTCTCTGATTCCTCTTCACCGCCTCTTCCACAGCCACCTGTGGTTGACAGTGAGAGAGTCTTTCCCCCAGTCACTGATGCTTCTCTAGTCGTACCAGAGCAGTGCACTCAGGGTGGGAGACTCCGTTCTCTCCCACAGACGTCAGTCTCGTAGTCCTCACAGTCCTCTCAGCGTCGTACTCGCTCTAGAGCATCCTCCACAATAGTTGGCTCAACTACAAGGCCCACTGGGCATGATGCACTTGGACTCGCTGTTAGTGTAGTTCACCAAAACTCAGCAGTGGGCTATGCACTCCTTCCTCATGAGTTCCACAGTGCCTTGGATGCTTCCGTTGCTGGATATGTCACCGCCTGCTTTGCAGCAAGCATCCTTCCCCCACTCCCAGCAGAGCCTACCACTGGCTGTCAGGCTAGAGAGGCAGCAGATGCTGATTCATGGGAGAAGGCCATGCATGAGGAGCTCATGGCCTTGAACGAACATGAGGTGTTTGAACCTGTTGATCTCCCACCAAGTCGCAAGGCAGTCTCGGCCCGCAGGATACTTCTGTGCAAGCTGAAGCTTGATGGCACGATTGACAGGTATAAGGCTCGACTTACCGCCAAGGGAGTCTCCCAAATCCCAGGCATTGACTTTGATGAGACGTTTGCCCCTTTTGGACGATATACCACGGCCCGAGCTCTCTTGAGCCTGGTTGTCCAGCACGACTAGGGACTAGAGCAGATGGACATCAACAATGCCTTCTTGCACGGACGCCCCGATGAGGAGATCTTCATCCTGGAGCCCCCAGGCTTCACAGACGGCACGAACAAGGTCTGGCGGCTGCACAAAGCACTTTACGGAATCAAGCAGTCTCCGCGCTGCTCAAACTTGGAGATCTCTTCTACTCTGGAGAAGGGCGGCTACTGTCATAGCACAGTTGATCCAACACTCTTATCGAGTGCACCTTCGCAGCCCCTTGTGGCCATCTTAGTCTATGTGGATGATCTCCTCACTGCATCATCCAGCCCTAGAGCCATGCAGTCAGTGAAGACCCTGTTTCACTTTGCCTAAAAAATGAAGGACTTGGGTCCAACTCGTGTATTTCTCGGCATGGAGCTCATGCGTGATCGCCAACGCAGGACGCTGCATGTGCACCAGGTCGCATACATCCGCAGCTTGGGAGAGTGCTTCTCCTCCTTGCTTGATGACATGCCCACTGCGTCCACACCGATGACTCCAGCTGACCAACGCCTACTGAAGTCACTTTACACGACTCAGTTGGGGGACACTGTTGATGTCAACGATTACCTTAGCGTGATTGGATCCCTGATGTACCTCGTCACCACCACCCGAGCGGATGTGGCCTTTTTGGTCAACTTCCTGGCCAAGTTCTCCCAGCAGCCTCGTCAAAGACACCTCGAGGCTGCTTTGTGTGTCATCCGCTACGCACTATCCACTGCGCGTGTCGGGCTGTGCTACAGGTCATAGCCCTCTGCAGTCATTGATGGGTACACTGACAATGACTGGGCTCATAATGCAGATGCACGTACTTGCACATGCTACATCTTTCTTGTGGGTGGGACTAATATCTCATAGAAAAGTGGCAAACAAGGTCGTGTTGCACGTAGCTCTAGTGAGGCTAAGTATGTTGCACTTGGCGGAGGCACGTGTGAGAGTGTCTGGATTTCTCGCTTCCTGTAGCACCTTCGCGTACCCATTTGCTGCATCACATTGCACTGTGATAACTAGAGCACTAATGCGATTGCTGAGCACGATTGCTCATGCATCATTCACGCACTAAACACATCAACATTGAGCATCAATTTGTGCACGAGCGCATTGCCACACGAGAGGTCCAGGTTGTATGGGTCAACACACGTCAGCAGCGTGCAGACTTTCTCTCCAAAGCTCTCAGTTGTGGAATGTTCAAGGCAGCTGTGCATGCTGTATGTTAGTTGCGTGCACGCTATGTTCCTGAATGATGTGGCAACTTCTTGTCTGTTTCTCTTATCGTGAGTCTTCATGTGGTGTGTGGGTTGTTCGTCTGCGGGTCATGGGGGAGTGTTGGTTGTGTCAGACAAACACGCAAATGACCTCTTGTCTCCATCTGTCTACACACACTACCACTGCAGGTGACTGAGCAGATTTAAAGCTGTGGACCATGCATCGCTGGCGTCCCTCCCGGGTGCAGGATTGGCGTGAGCTCAGCCAAGCTCAAGTTCCACCAGAAACGGTCCTTGCTATTCTCAGCGTTTGGTGATTGGCCATTGGGTGGCTAAAACATGAGAGAGATTACTTGAGAGATGCATGCTCCACATATGCTCTTGGTCGATGTGGAATCTCAGTTGTATCTGACTTGCATGCTAAGCTGGTTGTGTAGTACTTGCACCGGGTTGCTGATCCTACGGGGCCACACGCTCGGTCGCTCCGAGGTGTGAGTGACCACGGCGGCCTTTAGCCGGCCAATTCGGATCCCCGGGATGGCTGCCGGGCCCCACTTTGAGCAGCTCGAGTGGGTGGCCCGGTCAACCGCGTGCTAAGTGCTCGCTAGCTACTTACTCTCTCTCTTCTCCTCTCGCCATTAACAAAGTGCTTGTTTCTCAACATTCTCACGCTCCGTCCCCGCCATGGATGTTGTGCATTCCTAGCTTGTGTGATAGCGAGTGTGTATCGGCGTCTTGCCACTACCTATGCCCACAGCGATGTGTCCATCTTTGCACCCACAAAGGACTAGCGGTCAAGTGGCCCTCNACACACACTACCACTGCAGGTGACTGAGCAGATTTAAAGCTGTGGACCATGCATCGCTGGCGTCCCTCCCGGGTGCAGGATTGGCGTGAGCTCAGCCAAGCTCAAGTTCCACCAGAAACGGTCCTTGCTATTCTCAGCGTTTGGTGATTGGCCATTGGGTGGCTAAAACATGAGAGAGATTACTTGAGAGATGCATGCTCCACATATGCTCTTGGTCGATATCGAATCTCAGTTGTATCTGACTTGCATGCTAAGCTGGTTGTGTAGTACTTGCACCGGGTTGCTGATCCTACGGGGCCACACGCTCGGTCGCTCCGAGGTGTGAGTGACCACGGCGGCCTTTAGCCGACCAATTCGGTTCGACCCCGGGATGGCTACCGGGCCCCACTTTGAGCAGCTCGAGTGGGTAGCCCGGTCAACTGCGTGCTAAGTGCTCGCTAGCTACTTACTCTCTCTCTTCTCCTCTTGCCATTAACGAAGTGTTTGTTTCTCAACATTCTCACGCTCCGTCCCCGCCATGGATGTTGTGCATTCCTAGCTTGTGTGATAGCGAGTGTGTATCGGCGTCTTGCCACTACCTATGCCCACAGCGATGTGTCCATCTTTGCACCCACAAAGGACTAGCGGTCAAGTGGCCCTCCCATCTCTTCCAAGCGCAAAGCACCAAAGGATTTATGAGTTCCTGAAGCCCCCACGAGAGAAATGGAATCAAACAGTTTGACACCCAATGCTTAACCCAAAAAAAAGGACATTTCTTCCTCTCTCACCCAGAAATACTCCACACCCGCAACCTCTAGCTGAGCGCACGATGGAGACAATACCTCTCCTACTTTTTGGATACCAACCCAATAATCATTCCCCCAAATCTCACATGGCAGGACATATCCCTAGAATACGTAGCCTATGATAGGCATCTCCTCCAACAAAACTCCCAACCATCTGGCATCACCCCTCGAGAATGCTTCCTCCTCACCTCTTAAATACAAGTTAGACACCTCTTCAATCCTCAACTTCTCTCCCAGACGCTCAGAAATTCACCCACCGTTAGTCAATCATGTGTGCTCGAGGAAGTACGACAGCACCTCCTCCTCTCTTGGGTCTCTATAATGACAAATCCACCTCTCCTTGCGAATATTTACAAACACACCCCCTACATTACTCTACCCTCTCTTCCTTGACTTCCTATCACCATCATTTATTGACCAAGACAGCGAGGCCCCAAAATCTGGGGTTACCCTCTACAAGTCTGCTTGGTCACGGGTCGTCTAGGCCGCCACCCATGGGCCCAACCCCGACCCTTCCTCGGGCCAGACTCTACACCAGTTTATGTTGAGAAGAGAATCTTTCTAGCACACCACACCAACCAGACATCCCTACCTATCGAATAGATAACGGAAACCCATCACTCCAAGATCTCTAGAAAATCTTTTTGCAATGGGAAAACCCCTCAGCAACGAAAAAACAAAAATGGGAAAAAAAAGTACCCCAACATCGTCTTCCAGTGGCGATGCATCCACGATTACCTCCTCAACACCCCTCCTCCGCCTTCGCATACAAGCCGTCATGCTCCACATCATCTACAGATCCATCCAAGTCAACCACAGATATCGCTTCCTCCCCCCTCCCTCGTGCCCACTATGCCCACGCTGTCACAAACCAGAAACAAGTGAGCACTATTTTGTACTATGTCGCGACATCCAGCCAATCACAAAACGCCCCCTCTCTGTTTATTACCTTCTTCCCCAAGACTGCACCTACATAACCCAAAATCCTCCCATGACCCACTTGTCCTCCCAACGAACGCAGACTCTAGGAAATCACACGAGCCACCATATTCCACCGTCTATGGCAAGACTGATGGGCCGAACCAGAACATAACCCCATCCCAACTATTCAAGCAACTACACCCCACCTCCTTCAAGAACACCTCATCCACGCATCACTTAGAATATCACAGCTCCCCTAGGGCAGGAAAAGGAATAAAACCTATCAACAACTCTACACTGAAATAAAACGTGCCCCCTTCATGTACATCGGACAAGAGGGGAGAGAACATCTACTAATGAGCTTCACACAAAAATTCCACGGCTGGTAGAAGCATCCAAGATAATATAAGCTGTAAGTTGTTTCAGGGGCCGGGATCAATCCCCAGGCTTGTTTTGGTGTCTTGGAGACCCTCCCACTCCTATCGGTCACGACCACGGTACATCAAAAAAAGGTGCATTGTGGCGCATGCGGTAGGTTCAGTTTTTCGTAAACTCGGTCCAAAGGCACTCTTTTGGTTGTGATGTAGGACACTTTTTCAATATGTCCCCTGTTTGTCACTATTCATGAAAAGCTCCCATAGCAAAAAAAACTATTTTTTCAAGCGTGCCCATAATATGGAATTATCTTACAACCATATCCATAGTACGAGACAGCATAGAATGCTCGTAGTTTGCCTTTAACCATATTCTTTACCCAATGTTGGCGTCGACGCGATGACCTAAGCATGTCGCTTCAGAGTGCTAATGTCAACTGCTTCGTCGAAAAATCACAAACCTCCCTTCTGAGGATTTTGTGAATTGTTTGGAGGGCAGTTTGTGCGTGGTTTGTATGAGGGTTCCGAGACTCCCCATGAGTTGGAAGGGGAACTACTGGGCCCTGCTACCGCATTGCCGTGTTGGTGCCCGAGAAAAAATGAAAGGACGGTGCTGTAATATACCCATCGTTTGGGTCGATAGATTAACGGTGTCCATAGTAAAAAATGGAAAAACGGCGGTGTCCATAGTCGAAAAAGATAAGCCAGTGGTGTCCATAGTCGAAAACAACGTAACAGCGGTGCCCATGTTTTTCATTGTGCGAGCCAAAACGGGCACGGCTGACATATTTTCATGTATTGAACAGATTTGACATGGATTTCAACTTCTAGGGCGAAGTCGAACTTCGCCGGTCATCACGGGCTTGTAGGAGGGGTTCCGCGGCGAAACCTCCCTGTCAGCTCGCGATGACCCTACCAAACCCCCCATTTTAACTAGGGGGTTTGTCGAGGGTTTGGGAGGGTTTGCAGGATGCGGCGTACGCAACAATAGAAGAAAGGGGATCTGCCGGCCTTCGCTACCGCGGGGCCCAGCAGGTGCCGGGGCAAGTAAAAAAATAAAACCCAAACCCCCCAGTGTAACTAGGGGGTTTGTCGGATATGGGGGGGGG
>SZWC01000601.1:56100-66274 GCA_023375785.1 Penium margaritaceum | reverse complement strand
ATGATTGTTTTAGTCGAATGTAAGAGACCCTACGGTAGGTCCCGTTGGTTATGAGTGTCACGCAAGTGACATCTTGACTCTCACTCCACACACACACACACACACACACACACACACACATACACTACCACTGCAGGTGAATAATGTTGATCAAAGCTCTCGGGTGCAACACCCTTGTACACATCATGGAGTGCATAGTGTTTTCTCCTTAGCCATGTGCTCAAGTGGCTGTCACAGCTCCAATACTGGATTCATGGAGAGCTTGCCTGTTGTGGTCAAATTGACATGGTTGATTTTTTTTGTAGCATTAATGGGTCACATGTTGCACAGGGATGCATGTATCCACATACGCTCGTGGTCGATGTGGTTTTTGTATCATTCTGTCATGCATTCGACGAGTGATTCCGGGTCTGTGATCCATGGGGACCACGTGTCTCGGTTAGACCGGTGTGTGAGGAGCCAATTGGAGTTCGTTCGAGGGCTAGGTTTGATTCCTGGGTGGCGCCCTGCCCCACGATGATAGAATCTTGTGGGTGGCCCGGTCAACTGGTTTACGTCACTTCATTTCCTTGTGACTAATTGTTGTTCTTTGTTCATGGTACACTCTATGTAACTGGAAATAGACCTTGCCGCGTTCCATGGATTCACATGTGCCTCTTGATGTGTGCATGGCTGTCCCATTCTAGCAAGCATCACCACCTACTGGTATCAGATTCTGTCCCATTCTAGCAAGCATCACCACCTACTAGTATCAGAGCAGGGAGGCTCGTGCCTCCCACTCAACCGATCCTGGACCTAGCCCCGTCAACTTGGTTTAGGTAGTGACATTGGCGGCGCCGTTCTTGCCGCCGTTGCACTCAACCTCGTCACACTCAACTGGAGCCTGCTTCTGTTGGAAACTACCCGTACTGAGAGGCATATTCCCTCAAAATAATTGTCTTTTTTCGCCCATGCCTTCCATAATTAATTCCTCCCTGTCTGAACGTATCACATGTGAAATTACTTCAAATTTTGTTCCATTTCGCTCATACTACCCCTTTATTTTGACCTTTTGACCCAGGTTCAATTCATTAAACAGTTGCGGCATGGTCAAGAAAAAATGGTACGCTCGCTTAAAAAAAATGAAACAATGCGGAATGGACATCCACGATCAAGCCGGAGTCATGACGTCCTTCGTCGAGCCGTGTCGACTCATGCTAAACGCGAGAGATCTGACAGCTGTCCGCGGTTGACGACTTCGACGTCATCAACCGCACGCTCGCAGTTCGAAGTTCGAAGTTCAATGTGATGGGTCGCGAGAACACGCACAACCAGACATGAACGATGGACGAATATGGATTTTCCCATTTATTCCTGAAAGGGGTTTGGACGAGCACCTACAAAATTCCAAAGCGCACGAATATGGGAGAATGTAATGAGCACCAAATTCAAAGTGAAAAGGTGAGGGAATAGGCCTCTCAGTACGGTGGATTCTGAAGCTATCTACCATCGTGGCTGTAAGATCCGCAGCTGTAGACTCAGCGCAAGTAGTGGCACCTGCAGCGGCTCTCTTACCGCCCCTGCTCTCTCTTCCTTGACTCTGACATCACGAGGCTATCTGCCATCATGGCGTCCAGCTCAGCAGTAGGCTCCTACCTTCCTGGTCCTTGGAGCCATGCCACCGGCTTGTCATCAGCAATATCCACACAAGGTCGCAGCAGCTCTCTTGCCGCTGCCGCAATCACCTCGTCCGTCGCTCTAGCTGGCCTCAGCTCAGCCACTAGTGCAGCAATGTCTAGTTTTAGCAACCCCTGACCTACTGGGATCATCGGTGTTGGTGTTTTTAGCACAACAGCTAAGAGAGGATCAAAACTCTCCCTCGGACTATGTTTGTAAAAAAGATGGTGGATTTGTAGTTGTAAGGCTTCCTGCCCGGTTCCACTTTCATGCCCAAAAACAACTTCTGGTGGGCCAAAGTCCTTCCTTTTGTATTCAGACTACAGAATGCAAGAAAGAGGGATTGTGGGAATCAATGAGGATCTTTTGGTGTAATCAAGGATGGCCACAAAGGGGACCGATGGAGGACTGAGGAACAGTGTGAGAGAAATCATAGTAGAACTATACCCCCTTCTTAGGGGTGAAAGTCTTCTCCATGTTCCAGTACCGAGGTGATGGCTTTAGGTTGTAGAAGGCCTTGCACAGTTACCAGATTTTGTTTCCTTTCTGGACAGCCAGGAAATTGTACCATGTAGAATCTATCTTCAAGTTTTCCTTACAAGAAAGCATAAAATGCCTCCATCTTTGCAAGTTCCCAAATGAAAATGATGACCAGGATGAGGCGAGCTCGAGCGTTGGTGTAGCGGCCAATGGATGCTAAACGTTTTGTCAGAGTCAACCTCTGAATTGTATGAGCTCATGGGACCCACTAACCAGTTTGTGTAGACTCAAGAGGTACGTTTGGAGTCTTTGGCTCCCCACAAACCCCCACATGAAGGTATCTCTTTTGTGTGTGTTGTTCACATGTTTCTTTTCTGTTATGGGGTCTCACCCCTCTTTTCCTTAAGAAGGAATGAGTTACATTGACCGGATCCTCTCTCCAATTGTGTCGCATCCTTGAAGCATTGGCACAGGTACCGGCCGACCTTTGTGTGTTTAAGGTCGTGTCACGTCTATGTGGAAAACTGAGAACCAACGTGATGGCGAGTTGTCCCCTCGTGGGACAACTCTATGCCCGTTCTTGAGTGTGTGGAGCATGTTCAAATCTTGGTGGTTATGGAATCCTAGAATGGGCTTGTTTTTTAGTCACACGATGTGTTCTTCAAAACAACACATCCACTCGTGATGTTGACTACTTCGCCTCTTTTCTGCTCCCTTGCTTTAACTTCTACTCTTAGAGGAGGTTCGCTACAAAGACCATCCCCTGAGCCTATCAATGTATCCCCTCACCTTCTTCTTCTATACCTCGTACCTTTCCTATTCATTCTCTGTTTTATGAGATAGATTCTTCTACACCGTCTGAGTAGAATTCATTGGCTGGATTCTAGCCGTTAGCTGTCCACATAGACATAGCAGAAACCGTTCTCATCCTAATTCCACTAGAGGCTTGGATCCTCTTGGCCTTGCCATTGATGTTTTCCATCCTGAAACTTTCCTTGAATACTCCATCATTTCTGTAGACATCCACAAATGCATAGAAATGTTTATCTCCAGGTATGTGACACATGCTTTGCCACCAACAATTTTGCCCCTTTAGGCTTTAACCCCAATACAATGCTGCTGGTTTTTAAGGCCACCAATCTTGCATTGCAGGAGCATTCTAAGAATGAGGAACTTTTTTTTATGAGCACAAGGTCTACAAGCTGGTTGGTTCCTCACAAATGCAAAGCTGTCCTTCAAGGTTTGGTCCATCGGTGGAACCTGAAGCTCGGTGACTAAATAGATTAGTTTAAAACATGCATTACAAGGGGATACCTCCAAATTCCTGGAGTGAATGTTTAGGAGGAATTTGCTCTTGTTGTATAGTACACTATCACTTGAGCCATGACGCTTAATTCTCTAAAAATTGATGCTCAACATGAATTGGAGCTGGAACAAATAAACGTGGACAAAATTTCTTGCATGGCAAGCTTGATGAAGATATCTACATGATTATGGCTTTGTTACCAGCTCTGTCAAAGTGTGGAGGTTGCGTAAGACCTTGTATTGCATGAAGCAGTTGCCATGTTGTTGGAGCATAGAGAGCAACTCCACCATGGAGAAACAAGGGTACTATCATTACACATCAATATTCTTTTGTTCATGAGTCTATCAACACCACCTCGTGGCAATCTCATGTTCGGTCAATGATCTCCTTATTGCCTCGTCCTACACAAAGTTCATGCAGAGTGCGAAGAACATCCTTTCGTCCACCTACAAGATGAAAGATCTTGGAGCTTCTCATGACTTCTTATGAGTGAAAGTTGAGCTAGACGAATAGAATCATCTGCTCCATGTTCACAAGGCCATACATTTATGGAGCCTGGGATAGCACTTTGAAGCCAACTAGCTGCATGAGCATGATCCCAACCAGCCAGAGATTGTTGAAACCCTTGAATAGAACAAAATTGAGGAAAATGGCCAATATGATTGACTGCTTCCAATCATGAATTCGATGTATTTGGTGACTATTTCACATGCCAATGTTTAACTTCCTATGAATTTCCCTTCACAATTTTACTAGTGTCCTCACGTGCGAAAGACGGAGACTGCATTCTACGTTGTATGGTATGTTATTTCTTGAACACATACAGGGATCTGGTACTATGGATGTTCCTCGGTAATTGTCCCAAAACATAGAGACAGTGATTATGTAAATGAATCAATTGCTCACAGTTGAATGTGGTACATCGCCCTTGTTAGAGGATGAGCTGTCTGGGATTAAAACATGACGTAGAAGTGAGTGGCTAGAAGCTTGAGTCAGGCTTGTACTCCGCTCAGGTACATGCAAAAATGCTAAGTTTTGTCAGCTGCTTCAGCAAATTCATGCACACATTGATTGTATGACACTACATGGTGATGACCAAAGTACAAGACTCACCTGTGAGTATGATGAAATGCACGGATCTTGTACAAAGAATCACTTTGTAAATGGCTACATGGCCAGTGCATAGGCCAGAAGCCCTGATGGGCGTAGTCGGACAAGCTATGTGTCCTTCTCAGCGTCACTACTATGTCATGGAGCAGTGGCAAGCAGGGTTGCAATGCACCAGAGGTTGAGTTTTTTGCTCAGGAGGTTGGGACTGCTGAGGCAGTGTGGCCGAAACGCTTGTTTCGTGAGTTGCGTCAGTCTATGTCTTCCCTCAATATACGCTTTCGTCAAGGTCGGCACAGACATGCAGCAGGCTGACTTCCTGGCCAAGGCACTTATGTGCAGAGTGGCCATTCATTCCATAAGACTTTGTCCCTTGCCTAAGGGTGGCCGAGAGCCGGGTGCAAATGTGCATGGAATGTTGAGAATATCATTGCACAATAATGTCTGTTCTGCGCGCCTATGCACATGCGTATCATCGGGTCATGGGGTAGAGTTGTGGTATGAGCCATCTCCGTCAGTTTGTACAACGTACTGTGACCACTCTTGGTCGTGTCCATGCTCGTGCAGATTCATGATGCAGAGCTAGCTGGCAGCAGAGTGTTTTCGTGTGGTGGTCCACCCACGAGTAGCAGCAAACAATTGCCGCAGAGTTTCGGATGCTTGCTAGGACCTCATGCAATTATTATGTAGCCTCTAAGATTCCTCGGTGGACTCATCTTGGGCCTGATTTGCATGGTTCTGCATTTTTTGTTTATCAATCGATGCTAGACATACGTGTGTGGCCAATCATAGTGTCCGGCTCGAGACTTTGCATCTCGGAGTTGAGACAATATTGTGTCTGGATACTTGTGCGCAACGTTACAGTCCAAATAGTGGTTCTGGTCCAGTTGTAAGATGAATTGATTATGCTGCATGCGTCCCTGTCCACCGTTCCAGGTAATCATGCTATGAGCCTGTCAATTGTCACCTCTGTCTGCACGTTGAAGCTTTGTAAGATTATGAGACTATGCGTGTCTTCCCTAGCCAAACCCTTGATATTCGCGAACCTTCTTTGCCCATACGTCAGTTGAATGGTCTACATTGCCACTTCAGCAACAGCAATGCTAGGAAAATTCTAGGCATCTTCCTAAAAACCTCATCATGAAGTAAAATTTTATTTAATAACTCATCTGAAATCTCCTAAGTTTTTCTAACTCTCCATTCCTTTGCTTTATAACAATTATCTATGGAACACGGGCTTGTATGGATTCTCAGATAGCTCCCCTTGCCTGTTGTTCACGACACGGGATGAAAAAAGGATGAAACTATTCAAAGGGCCGAATTCTACCCCACTTTTGCTGCATGTTCATAACCCCCTAGTGTCGTTTCTTCTTGATACTGTGACATTTCCTCGTTAAGCGGGAAGGCCAATTCTCAAAGCGCTATAATCTTGGATGCCTTCTGTGACTTGTTCTTGCCAGAAGGATGGGTGATAACCCTTTGTATATATTTTTGTGCATATGTGCCCTCGGGTGTGCAGTGCATGAGGACTCAACGGTCGGTGGTGATCCACGTTGATAGCGGAGACACGCGCTCGCCAAGCCTTTCATGTGGCGGCGTCGCCCTCTTGTCTCACGCACTCCACCGACCGTCGACCCATGCCTGCTCCCGCTAGCAGACCTAGTTATGTCCTTGAGTTTCATGTGGCATACTGTGCTCGCTGTGATACGTAACCTAGATTAGACTCCAACTTGCATGTTTGTAGGTCTAGTTTAGGTTTCCTAACGTCTGGCCTAGAATGTGACTTCGTAGGTGCCGTCGCACCTTTTCTAGGGGCAAAGGGCAATTTCGCCCACGGGTAAGACCCGACTAGTGAGTCTCACCCGTAACAAGGGGCTCCCTTGTTACTAAAGGACTTGTAGCAAAAACCGTGACTTCACTTAGGGTTTTGGAGCTCACGCGCTCCACACTTGACGAAACGAAACGCCGTTGGTCTCATTCTCTTCGTAGCTTTGTTCTCATGGTATCAGAGCCCTCTTTCGGGCCTGAGGAGGGCAAGAGTCAACCGTAGGAGCTGAAGAAAGGGGCGGTCGCCACTTGGACGCCACGTCAGTGAGGGTCGGCGGGCTAGAGCAGGGCGGTGAAGCAGATCCAGGGCATCGAGCCAGCCCTAAGGGAGCACGCAAGCCCTAGCAGGGCTTCCCGCATACGGCGGGAGCTTGGGACGAAGAGCCGTGGCCAAAAGAAGGTCCCACGCCCCATTAAGGGCCTCCCCAAGGTGCCCAACTGCGACTCTAAAGGTGGGCAAAGGGTTTGGGGGGGCGAGATCGCACTTGCAGGACCCTAGGACGTCTCTGGTGGCTTCCGTATAGAGCTTCGAGCTCTCGGCAGAAAACTGGGCCCAAAGTGGGCCCGGCAAATTGCTGCCGAAATTTCCTTGGTCCTTTTTAGTACCATCCGGAGCTAGGCAGACCACCGGACCCACTACCCAAGCATCATGAATGAGGTAGATGGGACAAATGGAGGTGCCGGCAGTGCTGGCAACGTCGGCAGTGGTGGCAACGCTCCTAATGTCACCCTCATTGTTGCCGCAATGGCGCAGCTTGGACGAGGCCAAAAGGAACTATCTCCTCCGTAGCTTGGGACGATGGATTACCTGGCATGGAGGGACATCTTCTTGTCCTGGGCGGCAGAATATGGGTTGGAGGAACTTTACATTCGACCACCCCCAGAAGCCGCAACCGACCTCATGTTACTGCGCACATTCAATGCACTAACACGCACACTGCCAGACCCACAAGCCTACGCTCTGCGCCATTTTCGCTTTGGCGGGCGAGGTGAGGATCCCTCCGACCCACAAAGTGGTGCAGAACAACTGCATGATGCCTGGTGCCACCTGTCCACATGCCAAGAAGAACATGGCATGACCCTCATCGTGACGCTGAGAGATCGCCTCCTCAATCTCTACCCTAAACCAGGTGCGCCTCTTGCTGAGTTCTGGGATGAAGCCATGGACATTCGCCAATGACTCTTGGGTCTAGGTGCCTCGTGCTCCATCCTTGAGTGGCTGGACATAGTGCTGCTCCACCTCGGCGAGCAGTACAAGGAGTTCCGATGTAACATACTGCGTCGCCACTCAGTCGCTGAGATAGAGCTCATCGACCTCGCCTCCGTTTTTTAGGAGCTGCGCAACTACGAAGACATACTGAAGGGCAAGGCTCGCGAAATGAAAGCGGCGCCACCGATAGCATATGCACACCAGAGCTCCTCTTCCACTGCTGCTGTAGTGAACCAGACGTCATTCACCTCCCTTGGAGGATCCTCTAGTGGGGGTCGTGGCTGGTCTGGTGGCAGTGGTCGCGGTCGTGATCGCGGCCATGGTAACCAGAGGTGCAGCATCTGCAACCAGACTGGGCACGTTTGGCGCCTGTGCCCTTCCCTTCAGCGGCAGATGATGGAGAAACAGCAGCAGCAGCAGCAGGCACAGCAGCAGCAGATGCAGACACAGCAGCAGCAGAGGCAGGTACAGCAGTAGCATCAGCCACTGCATCATTTTCCCGCCGTGCAGCACTTTGGCGGACATGGACCACCTGGGTTGCACCCCTACCAACCCGTGGCAGTAGCCACCTTTGGACTGCCGCCTCATCATCAGCTTCAGCCGCAGCCGCTGCAGCAGATGACGCCACAGCCTGGGCCTTATGGGCTGCCCGTGCACTACGTGCCACCGTTCGCTACGGCTCCGGTGCCTGTCCCAGGGTGGGCCCAGCGCGTGTACGACAACATGGTGACCCCGCACACTGCTGACATATAGGAGGCTACGCCCACCACTTTCCCTCCAGAGACCACTACAGCTTCCCAGCCAAGTTTGCGCCTTGGGCACACGCGCATCACCACCTGACCCATGCTGGTCTCCTCAGTCCAGTACACGTCACTGTACATTCTCACGCTGACAGATGACTACAGTTGTTTTCGCTGGGCTTTCCTGCTCAAAACCAAAGCGGATGCACAACGGGCAATCATGGAGTGGATTCCCCTTGCTGAGCGACAGAAAGGGTGCTCTGTGCGCATCCTCCGTACAGATAGGGGTGGAGAATTTCAAGGTCCACTCGAAACAGACCTGAAATCTAGAGGCATTGTGCATCAAACTACCGCACCGTATACACGGCAACAAAATGGGGTGGCCGAGAGATGGCACAAAACGTTAGGCAACGCTCTGCGTACCCTACGGGCAGAGTCTGGTCTGACCTTTGGATTCTGGGAGGAAGCTGTCAAGTACATTACTTGGGTGTGGAACAGAATACTCCAAGGGCCTCTGCCCAGGACCATCACTCCCTGGGAGAGATGGTTTAAGCAGAAGGCAGATTTACGCCCTGCACGGGTGTGGGGCACTATGGCATGTGTGTGGTTTGCTGACCCACAAAGCAGCCATAAATTGAGTCCACGAGGTAGATGGTGTGTCTTTGTCGGAGTCACTCATGCCTCGAAGGCATGGAGGTCTTGGGATCCCGTGCAACATACGTTTGTCAAGAGTCGTGATGCGTCCTTCCTAGAACACATGCCATACAATGCGTTCAAGGGACTCAAGCATGCACCAGTGCTCACTGTTTCTGAACGATACCCTAAGTACGTGAGTGTACCCATCTTTGTTCCCACCGCACAACCTAAGGTTCCACCACTGTCGAGAGAGCACAAGGTCACGGGCCAGGATACACCAGTCCCTAATAACTTGCTTACACCGGCTGATCTTGCAAACACCAGTGCAGACTCCTCAGGGTCGCCACCTGGTCTGACCCCAGTACAAAACAGTCCTGTCCAGCCTGATCCATTTCGTCGCTCACAGCGGAACGTGGCCAGGGTGGATTACAGACAGTTTTATCACACAGCTGGTCCCACACAGCCTGTGGCTATCCACCCAGAGCCTCTCACCGTCGAAGAGGCAAGGGGCGCCCTGATGTAACAGAGTGGGAAAAGGCTATGATCGATGAGGTGAACACTCGCCTTGAGCATGAATTTTATCAATTGGTGCCTCTTCCCCCTGGAAGTAAAGCCATTGACCTAAAGTGGGTGTTCAAAGTCAAACGGAATGTCTAGGGCTTGCTTGAGAAATACAAGGCTCGACTGGTGGCCAAGGGCTTCCACCAGATACCAGGGCAAGATTTTATGGACACTTGCGCCCCCGTGGGCAAGTACACGTCAGGTCGTGTGCTGCTAGGGGTTGCGGCACACGAGAACTGGGAAATACACCAAATGGATGTCAAGAATGCTTTTCTGAACGGGCCACTAGAAGAGGAGATCTATGTTGAACAACCACCAGGATTCACTGATGGGATAAACAAAGTCTGGCTTCTGCTAAAGGCACTTTACGGACTGAAACAGGCACCACAATGTTGGAACAAGGAAATCAGCCAAATACTGGAACTTGGAGGATTTCTACAAAGTCTGTCTGACCCCTCCCTGTTCATCCGCAGTGTTTGCGGTGCTCCAGTTGCCCTTCCTGTATGTGTGGATGACCTACTAATTCTTTCGCCCTCTCTCTCTCTCTCTCTCTCTCTCTCTCTCTTGTTCAAGACACAAAAGTGCTGCTCACTGCACACTACCACATGACTGACCTGGGAGAGGCACACAATTTCCTAGGCATGACCATCA
>SZWC01000601.1:6373-55992 GCA_023375785.1 Penium margaritaceum | reverse complement strand
TGACCCCTCCCTGTTCATCCGCAGTGTTTGCGGTGCTCCAGTTGCCCTTCCTGTATGTGTGGATGACCTACTAATTCTTTCGCCCTCTCTCTCTCTCTCTCTCTCTCTCTCTCTCTTGTTCAAGACACAAAAGTGCTGCTCACTGCACACTACCACATGACTGACCTGGGAGAGGCACACAATTTCCTAGGCATGACCATCACGCGCAATAGAGCTGCACGCATCTTGACATTACACCAGGGACGGTTCATAGCACATTTAACAGACCGATTCTCTCACCTTGTGCAACATCTCCCCACACAGCATTCACCGATGAGTCCAGACGTCTACGGACACCTCCTTGACCCTCACACCACTGACTACGTACCAGACACAGATCCAACACTGTACAGGCAGATCACTAGCAGTCTCACCTACCTTTCCTCCACCACCCGACCGGATATTGCCTGTGCAGTGAACACTCTCGTCCAATTCAGCCACCAACCTCGCAATGCACATCACAAGGCTTTGCTGAAACTTCTGCGTTTTGTGTTTTACACTGCATCCATGGGCCTCTTTTTCTCCCCTGGCACTGGTCCCTTACTAGATGGGTATTGTGACAGTGACTATGCACGGGACAGAAATGCACGCAGTTTGGGAGGGGGGGGGGGTATGTCTCCCATTTATGGGGGCACCAGTGTGTCATGGCGCAGTGCAAAACAGTCATGTGTTGCACGTAGTGTGGCTGAAGCAGAATGTATGGCATCGGGAGAAGCTGCGTGTGAAGCAACTTGGCTGCGACGGCTGTTGGGGGAGCTGGGCATGATTGTGGGGGCTGTACCACTGTATTGTGATAGCTCTGCTGCACGTCGCATCATGGAAAATGACAGTGTATTGCATCCACACACCAAGCACATAGGAGTTGAACATCACTTTGTCCAAGAAGCAGTGGATGCATACATTGTCCAAGTGTGTGCGGTATATGGAAGCGAGCAACTTGCAGATTTTCTCACTAAGGTACTTCCATCCTCCTCCCTTATCTCTCAGCTCCATCTGCTCGGTTGCATGCATGCAACACCCGCGGCCAAGGGGGCGTGATAACCCTCTTTATATATTTTTGTGTGTATGTGCCCTGGGGTGTGCAGTGCATGAGGACTCAGCGGTCGGTGGTGATCCACGTTGATAGCGGAGACACGCACTCGCCAAGCCTTTCACGTGGCGGCGTCGCCCTCTTGTCTCGCGTACTCCGCCGGTCGTCAACCCTTGCCTGCTCCCGCTAGCAGACCTAGTTATGTCCTTGAGTTTCATGTGTCATACTGTGCTCGCTGTGATACGTGGCCTGGATTAGACTCCAACCTGCATGTTTGTAGGTCTAGTTTAGGTTTCCTAACATATGGCCTAGAATGTGACTTCGCAGGTGCCGTCGCACCTTTTATAGGGTTAAAAGGCAATTTTGCCCTCGCATCTTGTCGAGCTCCAGCGAGCTTCGCTCGCCAGCCGACGGGTGAGACTTGACTAGCGAGTCTCACCCGTAACAAGGGGCTCCCTTGTTACTAAAGGACTTGTAGCAAAAACCTTGACTTCGCCCTAGGGTTTTGGAGCTCACGTGCTCCACACTTGATGAAACGAAGCGCCGTTGGTCCCATTCTCTTCGTAGCTTTGTTCTCAATGGGTTTTTTTTAATTTTATGTAGGTAAAGAATGGATAACAAGGTATTTTAAAACTAAAAGAATCCATTTTACAGGGACGTGTACCAGTGATCATTGGTCATTGAAATTCAGTTTTGTCGAACCAGAAGCCATCTTGACAGACACCGGGCAAATGATGTGTTGGTTTTCGACTAGGTGGATCAGCAAGAACTCATTCTCACAGATGAAGAAGTCTTGCTACAATCCTAATAGACAGGAATCTAAGGATGCCCACACATCTTTTGGGATTACGACGATTTCATCTGTGTATGTCTGTTTCCACTGGATGGCGTGCCACCAGTTCTCCGTTAGTGTTCCGTCCATGTTTTAGGCCAAATATCTGATGATATCGCACTAGTAGAGTCAGAATGATCTTGGATTGTACTCATCCACGTAAGGTTGTACATCAATTATCTATTCATTTGAATAAATGATGTTGGACTGGCGTGATTGGATAACGGCGCGTTTCCGCCACACCGTAGCCTGGACATCAGACTACGTAATTGACATTATAAAAATACACATGGTCAAAAGAGGCACCTGCATTTGTTGCCACACCTTCTTGTCAGCCCAGGTCAGTGTGTTGCGCAAACTATGCAGCTCAGAAAAATGTGTCACAGAAAAAATAGACCCAAGTTTTGGACCTTCTTCCCTGACCTTCTGTCAGATCCACTTGACTTTCTTCTCAACCCAGTGGAGCCTCTTGTCTATACTTTACTGACACAAAACAATTCATTTTAATAATTTTATGTCAATGTTTTTCTGTTTGTGTCAAATGAGGATGTCCAATTTTGTACTTGTGTCGAATTAAGATTGCGTCCACTTTATATCGTGTGCTAGTTCTATCTGCAACACGTTCAAATTTTAGTAAGAGTCTAAGAATTCGCACATGTCGATACATGTTGGATTTCAACATACAGAGTGCGCCAAAAAGGACAAGGACAATAGTCTAAAATGTCTACATAGAGGCCCCGGTGTCTAAGAAGTCACTTTCGTAGCTGTTGACGAAAGGGTTGCAGAGAGACGTGAGCATGTCGTCAAATGCTCTTTCTTGAAAGGTGGAGTTGCTGACCTCAGACCATCCTGCAGCGCCCCATGCACGCTTGAGGCAGGCCACGGTAGTGAGAGCGTATGAGGCCTAGCCTCTTCCACATGTAGGCAAGATAGTCATAAGGAGACAATACGAGATCCACAAGATGTTCCAAGGGACATTCCTGGGGAGATTAGTGGCTGCCCGGCAAAGCGAATGCTCGTCTTGATTACCAACTCCCTATACATGTGTGAGCATGTGGGGTGAGACAAGAGGACATACCAGATGTGAGCTACCAGGAACTGGGCACAAATTCAACACTCCCCCATGACCTGTAGGCACTCAACCCACATGCACACATGAAACGTCATACACAAGAATGCACAGGTGTGGCGGTGAGGAACAGATGGCCAGATAATAAGTACATGTCACCCAGGGTCATGGGGACATGCAAGGCCAATAGCGTGAACAGCACACTTGAAAAAGTTTTGACTAAGAGCATTGGTGAGGAATTTAGCCCTCTGTGACTGTGTGCCCACCCAAGCGACCCGAACAATGTCAGTAGGAATGCACTCACAAACAAATGATGCTCTACATTGATGTACTTTGTGCAAGAGTGGTGCGTGCCATTTTTCTCTACAATGGCTTTTGCGCTTTGATTATCACAAAGTAGGGTGATGCATCGTATGGAAACACGCAACTGCTACAACAAGCGACAAAGCCAGATAGCCTCACACATACCTGCGCCAAGGGCCACATACTCTTCCTCTGCTATACTTTGGGCTACGCACCACTGCTTGACACAACAATCCCACCAATCAAAAAGACATATCCCATTCTACCTTGTGCATCGATGTCATGTGCTCATTCACTATCCGTGAACCCATCTAGAATGAGGACGGATTGTAAACAAAGATATACTCGTGTATGTGCAATAGATTGTGTGTGGCGGACCACACAAAAAAACAGCCTCAAGATGATGCTCTCTAGGGCATTGGGAGAACTAAGAGCGCAAGCTCACAGCAAAGGCAATATCAGCATCAGTGGTGGTAGCGAAGTCTATCAAAGAGCCAATGACTCTTAAGTAGTCAGTCAGATCAACCGTCTCTCCCAGTTTTGACACATCTAGAGAATTAAGCACAGTTTGGCCCGCTAGGGTCGTGGGAGTGGGGGCCAAAGGGACTCCTTCTAGAAGGGACGTGAAGCGCTCTCCCAGGCTATGAACATACGTAGCCTGGTGAACATGTATTGTGCAACACGAGCAATCACGCTCTAGCTCCATGCCTAAACATGAAAGAGCGGGGCTAAGATCCTTCATCTTGTATGCCGACTCTAGAAGAGTCTTTGCAAAATGAACAGTTGTATTATTGGGATAGAGAATCAGAAGGTCATCCACATACACAAGGATGACAACAAGGGACACAGAGGACACACAATGAAAAACAGGGTATGGTCAAGAGTTATCCTCCAACACCCTCATCTCTTGAGAGTGATCTCCTGGTTCTAACAACATGGAGACTGCTTGAATCCATAGAATGCCTTGTGAAGGAGCCACACCTTGTTGGTGCCATCAGTGAATCCATGAGGCTGGATCATGTAAAATTATTTGTCAATTTTGCCTTGAAGGAAGGCATTGTTGATATCAAATTCTTCCAACTCCTAGTCATGATGGAAAACCAGGATGAGTAGAGCTCTGGCCGTGGTGTACCGGCCCACGAGGGCAAATGTCTCATCTAAGTCTGTGCATGGGACCTGGGAGAAGCATTGGGCCGTGAGTCGGATCTTGTAACGCTCGACTATGTTATCCGGCTTTAGCTTACGCTGGTACGCCCACTTGGGCACCACAGCTTTCCTCCCTTGGGGAATTTCCACCAGCTCTTGGACCCCATGGTCAGCGAGCGAAGTAAGCTCTGCATGCATATCCTACTCCCAAAAAGTGGAGTCTACAACACTGTGCACGCCCTGTATTGTAGTTGGTTCATGTGGAAGAGGAGAGAGACCAGAAGCTGCAAAGCATGAAGCAACATACTCGGCAACAGAGGCATCACGAGCTATACGAAATTCTTGTTCAATGAGTGAGTACACAAGAGAAGTGTTGGGGTGTACAATTGACAGAGCCATAGGTAGGGTAATGGTAGCCAGGCCAAGGGCTCACAGCGCGGGTGTACCAGCGACTGTCACTTTAGGCACTCCCCCATAGTCCGCTACGAGGACATCATGACTAGGACTAGAGGGGACAAAGGAACGAGAGTGAGAGGAAGACGCATTAGGCTAAGGAGCCAGAGCATGAAGTCTGCCACCATGGACGTAGGGAGATACAGGGGGTACATTTGTGGAAGAGGAGGCAACAGGCGGCAAAAAGAATGCAAAAGAGATACCGGGGTGCAGCTTGAGGGAGAAGACACATGAGGTGAATCACCGGCGGTGGAGATAGCAACAGGAGAGGATTCCAGGGGTAGAGAGAGAGGAGAAGTGATAGGGATGCGCCTGACAGAAGGAGGGGATAGTAGAGGACCTATCACATCGAGGGGGCCAAGAACTTCCTCCACAACATGAGGGTGTGACAAGAGGGGGAACAAAGGACGGAGCACAGTGACAGAAGTCATCTTCAAACAGATATTCCAAGAAGAGAGCATCGTGACACTCAACCACCCGGCAACGGATGGGGTCCCAGAAGTGTCATGCTTTGGAGAAGGGGGAGACACCAAGGAAAACAGAGAGGCATCTGTGAGGAGGCAACTTGCCATTACGGTGGTCAGCACGAAGCCAATTAGAGGCGATAAATGCCAAGACGCGGGCAAGGTGAAGGTCACCATGATGACCAGTCCAACAGCATGCACAAGATCAAGAGGATGAGATATGGTGGATTTGGCTGTGGAGAAGGGTGAGTGGTGCATTTTTCCACGAGCACAGTCAAGCCAGTGATTGAGCACGAAGGCGCAATGGTGGCGGTGTTGAGGCCACTGGCAGGCTGCAGGCATAAGTGACATGTGATGGCGACCGTGTGAATGTGGAAAAAATAGCAATGAAAGATGTCAATGTACTCAGGTAACAGTGTGGGGGTAACGTGGACAGAGGCGGACACAACAAAAGAAGAGGGAAGAGATAGAGGGACATAAAACAGACGCTTGCAGCGTAGACCGCGAAGAACCACACGACAAGTGGAGTGAACAAAGACGATGCTAATGCCACGATTGGACGAGAAGTCCATGCCCTGGTCATGAAGAGTGATGATCGAGAAAAGGCTGATCTCAAGTTCAGGCATGTACAGGATGTCAAGTCGGAACAAATCCCCCCCCACCAACAAAGCAAACGTCACTGACACCCTGCACAAGTAAGAGCTGGCCAGAGCATGTATGCACGAAGCGGACAGAGCCAACAAGGCCGAGGGAGACAAAGTGGAGCGATAGGAGTTCATGTGATGGACAATGTCCGAGTCAAGGATCTAGAAGCCACTAGACGCACGGGTTGAGGGTGACACGAGACTGTTGAAGCTTCACCCCTCTGCATGTTTGAAGTGCGTCGCCAGGGGGCACCGACGAGCCGCCAGCGTGAGGACATTCCTTGCAATTGGATCTAGAAAACTCGAGGATTGGTCAGATCCTTGAGGATTTCCCCTCAAAGAAGGAATAAAACAAGTAACAAGGGAGATATGGGCCTCCAAAGTTGGGGTGTGTGCGGTGGCTCTGGGAGCTGGCCGCGGTTCGACTGTCGGTGAATAATTGATCGAAACGAGTAACAAAATTCCATATGGGGATTTTGCTCCGGAAGGCTGCCAAGGCGTCTAGTGGATGATTCGCCGGATTTCAGTAGTGCAGTTTTTTCCTGAGGGACTTCGCCAAAATCCTGGCTCGAAGTCCAAAACTCAGTAGTACAATTTGTTACTGGAGGACAGTCAAAATTCCGACTACAGGTCCGTGAACAGGTTTCAAACGAAATCAATTCCGATCACCAAACACGATGATTAACTCATCGCAACAGACCCCAAAGGCGCAAAGGGCACCGCCACTACGCGTAGGAAAAACTGTGTTTCCGGAATGGCGTTTTGATGGGTCCTTGATATGTGAGGGCGCCTCGCCGGGCGACGTTGCGTGTGTCACCAATTGAGCGCTTGGTTTGGGGTGTTGCGCTTTGGCTGACGTAGCGGGAGCTACGGTGATTCAAATTGTGCACGGTTTGGTGGGTTGGAGAGCTCATGACTAGCCCTACAAATATTCAAATCATGTCCATGTTATAAAACTAATACAGAATTGTGTTATTCCCTTCGCAAAAGTGGTTGTCCCACAGCCGTCTTCCTCTCCCAGAAACATAGCGTGAGGCGACCAGAAAGCTCACGCCTAGACTTAGAACCACAAGCCAAAACAGAGAGCCGTGAAAACCAAGTGCAAACCCGTCGGGGAACGTCGAAGCTGCCTCCACCCAGGGGCCGTTTTTTGATAGAGACATACATCAACAGTGCCCGCATGCGGGACGGACGGTGCATGACCAAAACAGCGGGGAAATGTGTGGCAGTCCTCAATCTAGGGACAATCGTCAGGCAATGCACTTTGAACACAATCATACGGTGTGCTGCAAAGGCTTCCATCTGAATCACAGAAAATTGCACAAAACTGCCCACTCACACCCTCACCTCCCTGAGGGCGAAGTTGGAGGAGCTATACAAGAAGTTGTCCAGATCACGCTCTTCATCACGATGATTGAAACGACGATCATCATGACGAGAGGAGCGGGTGTCAGAGAAATGACCATCATCACGGGGCTCGGATGGAGCTGAGTGGTGCACAGATGACAGCCCATAGTAGGTGGGGCCAATGGCAAGAGGGATCAAGGCCCAAGACGCATGCTGGGGAGTCGCCTATCAGAGAGTTGCCATGGTGGTGGTGAAGGCCAAGGTAAAGGAAGAGGAAGACTGAGTGGGAGCCACTGCACTGGCAATGATGGCAGCAGGAGAAGAGCTGATACTTGTGCATGCCTATTGGGTGCACATGGCAGACGCAGGACGAGCATTATCACACAATGTTGGACACTTGGGTGTAAAGTGACTGGAGGCACCAAAGTTCCAATAGATGACGAAGCCAGGGACGGTGGATGTGTCAAAAGCTTTACCACGACGACCGTGGCCATTATTGCGACCGCGACCCTGACCGCCTCCCCCACCGCGGCCAGTGCCCTGGGAAAAATGGACAAAAGTAGTGGAGTGGGATGTAGTGGAAGATGAGGAGGAAGAGGACGTAGACGTAGATGTAGAGGCACTGGTGACAGTGGTAAGTGTAGTACGATGAAGACAATTGTTGTGCAAGTTGCTCCACCAATCGGTGAGCTCGGCAACGATGAACTCATAGAGGGGTCCAATGCCAGGAGGTGAGTTGGCAGGGACAGATATAGCAGCAAGCCGCTTAAGCTAGGACTAAGAAACATGCAAGTACAGGCCTGATCATTCAGGAATGAGATAAGCGACAATGGACAGGCAGGCAGACGGGTTTGACAGCCGCTGTCCCCATATCATGCAAGAGACGCAAGCTATGAGCCTAGTGCTCGTCGGCAAACTCATTGTTGTTCTTCTATGCCCCATGGCCACTGCTATGGGTTGACGGACAGGTTGGGCATGCACTGCTCCCTTGGAGTAAGTCCCCCAAACCTTGTTTGTGGTGCAAGTCCAAGCGAGACACCAGAAGTGTAGCGCAACGGATAGCATGTTGGACTTAGGGACAACAGGTCCTGCGATCGAGCCTTGATGTGCGCAGGAGGTTTTTTTTGACCTTCTAGCACAGGGGAAGTTTCTTAGACATTTCTCCATGCATGAGGAGAGTGCGCCACTTGGCGGTCAGTGGATGCGCCAATTGGCGGACTGGTGAGGTGGTNTTGTGTCGGCCCTGTTTTCTAGTCCGTTTGCCTCAGGCCGGTTGACAAAGGGTTATGGGCCCACACTGACCAGTTGTAAGGCACGCTTCGCTCAACTCTGGTACGCTCTCTCCAGGTGCGCACGCCGGCTCCATCAGCTCCATCAGCTCCATCAGCTTCATCAACTTCAACGGCTTGGTCTGCACTCAGCACACAGGGACCAAGGAAAAGCTCTGCCCTTGGAGGCACGACCCTTGAGTCCCAACCAGGACAAGCTCTGCCCTTGGTGGCAAGACCCTGGGTGTGTTGGTGTAGATATCTTCTCTGTCTGCAGGTGAACATCGGCTGAAGGGGTAAGCAACGGATCTGCATCCTAAAACCGGTAGCAGACATCAGCTAACATCAGCCTACATTGGCTTCAACGCAGCAGAGACGTGGGAAGCAGATAAGGGCAACAAAAATGGTTGACCCATCAGGAGGAGTGGGGACTGCCGCAGGGCAGTCCTCAAACTCAACAGTGGCTACCACAGGGCAGACCACTGGAGCAAATGTGAGTGCTATGTCACTGCCGCAAGGTCTTGGACCCTTGGGAGGAATCCCCATTTTTGAGGGGATTGACTTCCCCCTTTGGAGATGGCAGTTNGATCACCGTCATGGGCGGCTGGAAGGAGGACGACCTGACGTACACGGCAGTGTCTGAGTATGTGCGAAACGAGGCCATGCGCCGCAGCGGAAGTGAGGCTAATTTCTCAGCCTATGCCGCACGCTACGGTGGCCGCGGGAGCAAAGGGTCAGCCTCTGGTCAGAAAGGCAGCAGCGGAAGCGGTGGTGGCGTAGGCAACAATGGCGGCAAGGCTCCCAAGCGACAGGGTAACTGCCACAATTGCGGCAAACCTGGGCACTGGGCAAGAGAGTGCAGGTCGCCAAGGAAGGACGACAGCGGAAGCGGTGGGAACAAAGGCAACAAAAAGGGTGGCAAAGAAGCTACCAACATGATGGCACAGAGCACGCCTCCAGAAAAAGGAGCGGCGCTGCTCAGGCCAGGAGCTTTTGGGCTTGACTCCGGCACCGATCATCACTCTAGCAACGACCAGGCTGGATTTGTCTCCATCGGCCCCACCGATCGGCGGTTCAGATGCGCAAACGGTAGCGTCGTGAACGCAAAGGGCGTGGGTGACAAGCTGGTGAGCATCAGCCTCAATGGTGCGGAGAAGGATCTACGGCTACGTGACGTTGTCTACATGCCCTCCTTTGCGGCAAACCTTCTGTCCGTGTCAAAAATAACGGACAACGACATGACGGTGGTGTTCACGCAGAAGAAGGCGGTCATCGCCAGGAACGAAGACATCAAGGTTCTCTACGCCGACAAAGATCTCGTGGCACAGGTTCCACGGGTTGACGGACTCTACGTACTGCAGACAACGGCAGCAAAGAGCTCGGAAAAGGAGGGCCATGCGGGTGCAGCGGAGGCAGTGGTCTCGACACCCACGCAGGAGAGCACACCAACGAAAACTGAAAAAGCATCCTCTGCCGCAAAAGACGAAGACGCTGATCTGTGGCATAGACGCTTTGGGCATGTGGCAAACAGCACACTCCAAGTCATCCAGCAACAACAGCTGGTCCGTGGCATGGATGGTTGCAAGAAGGATGCGGTTGGATGTGGCAGCCTGTGTGAACCTTGCCTCCAAGGCAAGACCAAGCGAACGCGCTTTGAGCGCAATGGTCGCCGCGCAGAATCAGCCCTTGACCTCATTCACACCGACGTGTGCGGACCCTTTCGCACGGCGTCAAATGGTGGTAGCAAGTATTTTCTGACCTTCATAGATGACCACAGCCGCAAGGTGTGGATCTTCTTCCTCAAAGCAAAGGGAGAGGTCAGAGAAAAGTGGCAGGAGTTTGTCGCCAGGGTGGAGCGGCAGACCGGAAAGAAAGTCAAAGCGATGCGAAGCGACAATGGTGGAGAGTACGAGGCATGCAAGGGCTGGTTGAGGCAACATGGGATCAGCCACCAGCCCACAACGCCTTACACGCCGCAGAGCAATGGTGTTGCCGAACGGATGAATCAGACCATCCTCGGCATGGTGCATAGCATGCTCTTTGATGCAAAGCTTCCACCGCGGTTCTGGGCGGAAGCGGCAAGAACGGCCTGCTATCTCGTCAACCTGACTCCTGCGGCTGCTCTGGGCAGGCGCGGAAAGAAGAAGGGAAAGCAACAGATGACACCACAAGAAGTATGGTCAGGGAAGAAGCCGGACGCATCACACCTGAAGGTATTCGGCTGCACCGCATGGGCAAAGGTCCAGGCGGGTGAGGGTGCCGGCAAGCTGGATTCAAGAGCACGAAAGTGCGTTATGGTGGGCTATGAGACGGCCCACAAGACATATCGCTTGTGGGACCTGGCAGGAAGAAGACTCATCACCAGCCGGGATGTAACCTTTGACGAGAGGAAACCAGGCAAGGAAGAGATGCTTGATCCCACGGAAGCTCCAAAACAGGGAGAGTGGTTGGTGCTGCTAGAGTCAGGAGATCAAGCTCCTGAAAACTGGCAAGTGGTGCCAGTGCGGCAGGCCGTGAAGAAGAGTGTTGTGCCAGGGGGAGCGGCTGCGCAGGCTGACGCAGCGGCGAGCTCCGACACAGAGTCGGAGACGTCCGAGGCCTCTGAGACCCGCTCGGAGGCCAGTGGCTCTTCAAAAGAGGAAAATTCAACTCCAGGGCAGCCAACACCACAGGAGCAACAGCATGGCAAACATCCATCAGCAATGCAACGTCGTAGCACACGACAAAGAAAACAAACTCCAAAGTACGACGCTGACACTGGAAGCTGGACTGGACTGAGCTGGTCCTGTTTGGCTCAGGGAGAGCCGCTCACTGGGGCTGAAGCGCTGGCAAGGCCCGATGCGGCCAAGTGGAAGGAGGCGGTGGACAGCGAGCTCGCGTCCATCGAAGAAAATGGCACATGGGTGCTGGTGGACAGACCCGCTAACGCTCACGTGGTGGGCTCAAAGTGGGTGCTCAGGTTGAAGCGGAAGCAAGATGATAGCATCGACAAGTACAAGGCAAGGGTCGTGGCGAAAGGGTTCTCACAGCGCGCAGGTTCTGAGTACGATGAGACCTTCGCACCGGTCGTCACGTTTGCCTCCATCAGGTCCCTGCTTGCTGTCGCTGCCGCCAAAGACCTTGAGATCCACCAGATGGATGTGTAGACAGCCTTCCTTTATAGGAAGCTCGACAAGGAGGTGCTAATGGAGGTACCGGAAGGTGTCAAAGCACCCGAGGGTAAGGTGTGCAAGCTGGTGAAGGCGTTGTACGGGCTGAAACAGGCCCCACGGATCTGGTACAAGGAGATGGACAGCTTCATGGCTGAGATCTCTTTCGCACATTGCAAAAATGACCCTAGCGTCTATGTGCGGGAGGACGAACGTGGCTTGCTACTTGTGGCGTTGTACGTGGATGATCTTATCATGTGTTCTTCCTCGCAGGAGGCCCTCACGGACCTCAAGAAAAATCTGGCCAGCAGATTTAAGATGAAGGACATGGGACCTCTCGAGTACTACCTCGGGATTGCTGTTCACCGCAACCGCAAAGCAGGCACCATCGAGCTCAACCAGACCAAGTACATCATGGACATCTTGAAGCGCTACAACATGGAGGAGTGCAAGCCCGTCAGCACCCCCATGCCCTCCGACTGCAAGCTCTCCTCCTCCATGTCACCAAGCAACGAGGCAGACCGGCGGGAGATGCAAAACATTCCATACCAGTCCGCCGTCGGAAGCCTCATGTATGCAATGGTGGGAACACGACCTGACATTGCTTTTGCAGTGGGTCAGGTGAGCAGGTTTGTGGCCAACCCTGGGCCAGAACATTGGCAAGTCGTGAAGCGGATTTTTCGCTACCTCAAAAAGACTCGGCACGTCGGACTTCGGTTTGGAGGTCTAGAAGGATCAGACTTGCTGCGGCTGACATGCTACACCGACGCGGCCTGGGGAGGACGGATTGATGACAGGAAGTCCACCTCAGGGTTTGTTTGTCTTCTCAACGGTGGTGCGGTCTCATGGGCAAGCAGGAAGCAGGACTGCGTCTCGCTTTCTACTGCTGAGGCGGAGTACATTGCACTCTCCGAAGTTTGCAAGGAAACACAGTGGCTTCGCAGTTTGCTTGATGAGATCAAGGCACCACAAGAGGAGGCAACGGTCATCCGCATCGACAACCAAAGTGCCATGGCTATGGCAGAGGACGACATGATCTCCCGGCGTACAAAGCACATCGATATTCGGTACCACTACTCACGTGACCTTATCGCCAACGGTGTCGTGGAACTGGAGCACGTCGCAACCAAGAAAATGCTTGCGGACTTCTTGACAAAGCCGCTAGACAGCGACTTGCATGTTGCAGGTGCTCGAGGAGTCGGCATGGTGGATGCAAGAGATGAGAACTAAAGACCAAGAAAACTGACATGCACAAACACAACCTAGAGCTACAGGTTCATGCCGAAGAAAACTACCACAGCAGGTGGCCTACGGTGCAAGGGAGAGATTGTTGTTCTTCTATGCCCCATGGCCACTGCTATGGGTTGACGGACAGGTTGGGCATGCACTGCTCCCTTGGAGTAAGTCCCCCAAACCTTGTTCGTGGTGCAAGTCCAAGCGAGACACCAGAAGTGTAGCGCAACGGATAGCATGTTGGACTTAGGGACAACAGGTCCTGCGATCGAGCCTTGATGTGCGCAGGAGGTTTTTTTTTTACCTTCTAGCACAGGGGAAGTTTCTTAGACATTTCTCCATGCATGAGGAGAGTGCGCCACTTGGCGGTCAGTGGATGCGCCAATTGGCGGACTGGTGAGGTGGTTTGGAGTGACCGCCCCAAAAGTGTCACTGCCCACACACCTTAGAAGCCAGACCTAGGACTATATGTACCAGGCTCATTCCTCATTCTAATTACACAATCTGGCCTTAGATGCTCCTCACAGAGTTGTCCAACTAAGGAACAGTATAAAGAAGACACTGGTTGGTCTAAGCCCCAGGAGTTAGTCTTTGACTAGCACCTCGCGCGAAAGTGACCAAGTGTTAAGTGGACACAGTTGCTAGCAAGTGATTGCCTAGGAACTGCTCAGTGTGGAACCGTGATCCTGAGGGTGATATCTTCTCCTAGCTGAAATGCTAGGAGCGGACGGCAGGTGCTATTGTGTCGGTCCTGTTTTCTAGTCCGTTTGCCTCAGGCCGGTTGACACTCATCACCACCCATGTGCAGGGTATTGAACAACACAACGAGTGTGCTGTGGGCAGCATGTCCAGCCAGAGTTTTGCAGTGACGGATGAGGGCATAGGCCCCCATAGGATTTGCAGAGGTGCCACGCACCAGGTCAGCGTTGTACGTGCCAGTGCCATCCAACAATCCCTCAGGGCCAGCATCGATGGGGGCCCAGACAGTACGTGCAGCCTTTGGAGGCTAAGGGACAAAAGGAGATTTTGGAGGGAAGTTGTACTCCCAAAGCAACTTCCCCTATGCCCAGGCACTGAACCGTGTCTCCCAGTGTACTTAGAAGTGAGCTGTGGTGGAGCACTCTCAAAATAATTCTGCAGATGGAGAAGAAGGGTAGATGCAACAGGAGCAACACAAAGAGGTGGGATGGATGAGTCTACTACAGAGCCAACTTTGACATAGGTGTCAGGTGTGAAGAAAACACCTCCATCAAGAAGCACCACGACAGCAAGAGCCGGGACAGAGCGAAGATGCTCCATGACCACGTTAGCCATGTTGGTTGCCAATTCCTTTTGGGTTTCCACCCATTACGGAGCTCCTCCTCTGCCCTGCAAAGGGCAGCAAGCACAATGTAAGGAGAGGGGTGGAAGATGAACGCGATGGTTCAAGAGTATAAATTGTTATAAGAAGCAGGAAGGAAGATGAAGATGGAGTGCTTAAAAATCTAACAGCATGTGGGAAGGGAGGAAAGTGGAGGTACCACCGTTATAGCCAAGGATGTCAGCATTGCAACCCAAGCAGAGACAGCAACCGCCAGGTAGAGTAGGCTGGTGACAATGGCATCTGCCAATACTGTTGTTGTAGATATGATAAGGACATTGGTGGTGGCGTGCTGGGTGAGGTTGCGAGTCGTGCCAATGGGATTCATGACTATTGCGATGATGGAAGCACAAATGGAGCTGACATCATTAGACGTAGCATCGGCTACAGTGGCTATGGTTTTCGTCACTGTGCAGGCTGTCATGGTCACTTGCGTTGCGACGTTGGCAATAGCAGTGACTGGGAGGGTCAGTGAAGATGTTGTATCAGAGCATGCCTCTACTGCTCTTTCCACAACAGTCTGGATAGCGTGTGCATTTACAAGGAAGGATGTGGGTACACAAGTAGCTAAATTAAGGGCATCAGCTACCAGGCTGATGAGGTCAGAGTGTAGTGGCAGGTCAGGAACACAGCCTGGGACCTCACATGTCATCGATACCTTGACGCTATCAGCAGTTGCGGGACGAGGAGTGGATGTAGATGCAAATACATGGTTGGAGCCATTCAGTTACATACCTAGTGGCAGAGGCGGCTTGGACAGCAGGTCATCTGATATGTAGACTTATCAATACATCATGCGCCCCTCTGCCTGAGCTCATTGTTTAAACGTAGCATGCTAGTAATCTGAGGAGAGTATGCTCATCTACCATGGTGTTTTAGAATTGTCTCACAATGAGGGCGGGTCAAAGATTGTCCGATCCTTCCACCCTTCACGTGTTGCCACTGTGGCAGCTATAACTAGTAAGTCGAGATCTTTCCGAGTTGGCCCGTGAAGTGGAGGTGATTCCAGTGTGGCGAGGATAACGGCTCTGATGGAAGCCAATGGTAGATGACACAAATTGCCTTCCTTTGGAGAGCTTGCGGCCAGTTTAAGCGATATCCGGCACGGCGATGAGCAGTGCCAAGTTCAAAAGAGACAAGAGCAGCAGTAGTAGTTGGAGCACCCAAATTTGCGGGTCATGTACTTAGAAGGGTTGCACCATCAACTAAGAGCGGATGACATACAATGTCACTGTCAGCGGAGCATGCGGTAGCTGTGAGCGGACATCGACACTCAAACGAGTAGTACTGGTTGTGGGAGAGGTCAGTGTAACTGCGGCAACTATGGTATTTGAGGATGCATGATTAGTGATGCCGACGGTGGGAGTAGCAGGAGCATTGATAGCACCCAATGATACGGGCACAACATGTTGTGGGGTTGCGGCAATTGTTGCGAGTAGGTGGCACATGATACCACTACCGGTAAATAGCCCGGTAGCTATAGATAGGTGCAAGTACTCAGGTGCATGAAGCTAGGTGAAGGGAGAAGCAAAAGAAAGTGTTGTAGCTACGCTACCCAAGGGAGCAGACCCGGCAATCCGAAAGACCACAAACATAGCCTTGGGAAAAGAGCACGCGATTTCGCTTCCAAAAAATGGTACGGTAGCAGCGAGCTAATGCTGGCTCTTAGAAGAGCGGTTGTGGTAGACGTAACAAGATTTAGTATCGTATACTACATGATGCTCCTCAGTTGTACCCAAGAATGCAGGGCAAGAGATGCCACCGTTGCTGCGCATATTGAGACCAATGGCATGGGCCACGGCAACCCACAAATGACCCAAGGAACATGGAGCGTTAGGGAAGAACCTCACTTGCTTTAATATCAGACATTACCCTTGAGGTCTCTAGCTAAGCGAGTATGAAGAGAGAAGATGAGAGTGGGGAGGTCCTCATGGGACATGCACGCCATGGATATGGAAGTTTTCTTAAAATGACAAGGAGAAGACAAGTATTGGATGGGAGAGCGAGCGTGTAAGAGCCAGAGAGTGCACACTCGCGTCAAGGACGAAGCTGAGCGGGCTAGAACTCCCACTCGGAATAAAGTCCGACCTCTCGGTATTAACCGAGGGTGGCTACTCATCGGTGCACAACAAACGAACGACACGGTGGCCCCCGAAGTATCAGCACCACGGCCATAAGAAGCTCCCCGAAAACCCCACAAGCTGCAACATGAGGCAGGCCACGGCAATGAGATTGTACGAGGCCTAGCCTCTTCCACCCCCTAGAATGAGAGTCATGAGGAGACAATATGAGATCCACAAGATGTTCTAGGGGGCATCCATGGGGAGCTTGGTGGCTGCCTGGAGAAGCTGATGTTAGAAACTGAGCTGGTCTTGATTGCTGGCTCCCTAGGCGTAGCCATGATCATTCAAAATATATTGTACATGTGTGAGCATGTGATGTGAGACAAGAGGGCATATAAGATGTGCGCTGATGAGAACTGGACACAACTTCAACACCCCGAACGTATGGTGTTTCGGGTTTGCTACAGCTGTGTGAATAATGCGACTGTGTTCCTCTGCGAACCAGTCGTGCTTGCGACGTGTTTGCGAGGACGAAGTCGTTGAGGCCATCTTGCTGTCGGAGGAGATGGTTGAGGGCACGTCCATAGTGACCGTCTCGTTGCCAGCGTCATTATTAAGGCCCTCCTCCTTGTCGGTGTTCATTTCGTCATTGTTGTCCGTGAGGTCCAGGACGATGGGTTCATGGCACCAAAGCGGCACAGTCATTGGGCTTCATGATGCTAGCATGGGCATGCGTGCGAAGGAGTGCACGTCGATGTCCTTGGGAGGGCTTCCACGGCGGCGCTTTGGCTGCTTGGGAATGATGGGCTGTGACTTGCTTGCGAGAGCAACCGCTCGATTTGCTTGTCGTCCTCCTTGGCGGTGACAGGTTTGAAGTAGGAAGTGATGTTGATGCACGAGGGCTCCATGACGGCGGTGGTGGTAGTTGGCAGTTGCAAGAGGGTACGGAAGTGTTGACAGTGATGGAGACATGCCATGCCTCTTACGGGTCAAATACACATGGCGGCACGAGCACAAGCAGTCGTGCTCTAGTCGACAAGGGCTCTGAAGCTCTAGGAAGATACTCGTCGCAAAAGGTTCCTGCAGCCGGAGGCACCACTCGATATTTTGAACTCCTTCAATTTCGAGCGCTGGATGTTGCCCAAGGGACCTGAGCCCCGAGCACGAGTTCATCTTTTGTGTTTGTGACAAGTGTATACTTGGGAATTTTTATTTGTTTCAAGTACCCAGTAGTTGTACAATTATTAGAAAAACAAAAGCCAAAAGATTGATCAATTCGCGTCCTAGTACGGTAGCTCTGCATGATCGATCATCCACTCCACCCTTTCCCACCTTAATTGGCAGGAACATTGGGCTTAGCCCTTCTCCTACCCACCGCCAAGAATTATTCCATCCACACTAAAACACCATATATGTCTTATACCATGCACATTCGTAGACGAAGAATGAAAGAGAGCTTGGTTTTGCCTCAAATCCCTTGAAATTTATTCTTCGCCCTATCATAATACATAGTTGTTTATCCAAGAACCTCGCTGTATAATCCGCCTCTGCACTGCATTCATCCTCTGGTGGGAACATCCTCACCTCTATCCTGTTGCAGCTTAGATCCAATTCTTCGGGGGCCAGGTTCAACCCCCAGGCGACTTTCGGTGCTAATGTATTCCCCCCCGCCTTAGTCGGGTACTACTAGGGGCCAAAAAGAATCCGAGTGTCGGAGCATGTTTACTGTTTAGCTACTCCCTTCAAGACATCGCCGTGATCGTTTACCGCTAAGGACAACAGGAGTCAAGAGAGAACGGCGCTTGACCCTCAACATTCAAGTGCAGCCCAGAACGCTGAACGGTAGACAGGTGGACGAGGTACAGTCCGAGAGAGCAATGAAAGACGTCGAAGGAGTTGTGGGGAGAGGGATTTTGTGCCGTTTGTTCGACGACGCACAAACGCCGGTAGTGGCGCTGGGAGTGGCGCTGGCAAGGAAGTCACATTTTGCTGGATGCGTGAACCGTGCGGACTCGTCACTCATTGTTGCTGCGCAAATGTTCTCACCCGATGACTGCTTGATTTCAACACGGCTAGAGCTGCAGAAGGCAGTAATTGAATCGTTCGTGGAAGACGCTTTGAGCCATTGCCGCCGTGCATTGCATTGCAGTCTTGCAAACTGCAAGGTTCAAGACTCGAGCAAGGTGCCCTTGGGACGAGAAGAGATCTCAGAGTCGATCTCCGCCGTCGGCCTCAGATCGATGACCGAGACTTTGGTCCCGATGAATGAGCATACATAGCATCGTCGTTGATGTTCATCTTTTGCACTCGAGTCTTCAGCATAACAAGAAGACACCAAACTTACGTAGGAAACCCGTATGGAAAATGCAGAACAAGCTCGAAAGTCCGCAATCTGATTGTTCAAAGAGGTCAACGCGAAACCCATGCGCATGGCCGAAAATCTTCCAGCTGCCCAGTCAGTCCACACCATTTCATTGAGCATGGATGGGAATGGGTGGACGCTTCAACCATGGATGTCCGCAACGCTGTCGTCAGGTCGGATTGCGTCGATTGTCTCATTTCGAGCTCTGTGGAGCTCGTAGAGACATGTGGCGCGATCTCAGTTGTCTGGATGAAATTTCCTATCTCCATCTTAAACCTGCCTGAAATTCTTGTTGCTTCCCTCAAAATTCATGCGGACAGGTCTACGGGATCCCGGCTGGATACGGACCTATGGACTGAATTTCAGCTTGTCGATGGACAATGGTCTACGGTGACAATCTGGGAAAACGGTTAGCGGAATGTCTTCCCAGCGCTTAAACACCACACTCCGCGGGAAACCAAAAGCGAAACATCTAATGCCCAATCTTTCAACCACCTCAGACTGTTTTGAGAGAAAGCAGAAGGCAGAGGACTTCTTTATACCGTTCTCAAAAATAGAAAATTAGAGACGCTCAAATACCTTGAAGTCTCTCATCCGAAAGACTCCTATCGCAACTTATTAACTACAGCGAACTCCCCATCGACAAAACAAACAAGTGCCGCATACGCTACCTCCTACATGAACATAGCTTCCTGACTCTCAAGGCCCACATTCCGGCCCAAACTTAGGCACAATAACCCCCATGTTTTCTATCCAAACGGATAAACAAACGCATGTGACAGACCTTTATCCCCACCCTCACCCATCAAAACACAATCTTAACAGAACAAGAGGCCATAAGAACGACCATCCATGCCTTCTACTCCCACTTTTATGAAGAAAAACGAACCATACCAGCCCCCATCCTTTCTTCCGTATTCCACATAAAATCACCTCCCTACATCTGTCTCGCACCCTCATCAAACCCTTCACTCTACAAGAAGTCCCCCTCTGTTGTATGTTGTAGAAGTCATCAATTCCCTCTGCTTCCTGAATGCCTTGGCCCTGATGGCCTCAAACAAGAGTTCTATGTCTCTTACTCTGCCTCCCTTCTCCCCCAGCTCGTGAAACTGGTCAACAAGATCTTCCACAACTCCACCATCAAAGTATGTGCAGAGGAGAACCTCACAACCTCTATCAATACCCTCATCTTAGATGAAGGAGACCATCAAGATATCACCATTTGTTGCCCTATCTCCCTTTTAAATACGGACCACAACATCCTTGCAAAACTTGTAGCAAATTGGTTTGCAAATATTCTATCTTCAATCACTCACCTGGATCAGTCTAGCTTCATTCGTGGTTGAAAAAATAAAACTACAATATCTGACTTTGAGCATTCGGGAACCCATACTAGCCCTACCTCAGGATTGATCTTTGTAGATTTTGCCAAATCCTATAATTCTCTCAATAAAATTTTCCTCTTCCATGCCCTTTGTGACATGAAAATACCTCCACTCTTTGTCTCATAGGTTGAAGCACTACATAACCTCTCTGCTACACGCATCCTTGTGAATGGTTTCCTAAGAGAAAATGTCCTTGTCAACACAGGGGTACGACAGGGTTGTCCACTAGTCCCATACCTTTCCATTTGTGGCATGGAATCCATCAAAAACAACATCAGAGTGAGAAGATGAACTCCTCAGGGTACAAATGACCAAACACCTTGTCAAATCATTTGCTGGATATGCGAACGATGCCACCATCTTTGTAAACCATGTAAGGGAAGCCAAAACGGTCATGTCCCTCCTCCAACGATGTGTAACAGTCACAATGCTACAAGTGAATCAACAGAATACTTGATTTATTTCTTTCTCACTCTTGGGAGAAAAGGAGGTATGACTGACCCCTCCTACACTAGGTCCAANGAACTCCTCAGGGTACAAATGACCAAACACCTTGTCAAATCATTTGCTGGATATGCGAACGATGCCACCATCTTTGTAAACCATGTAAGGGAAGCCAAAACGGTCATGTCCCTCCTCCAACGATGTGTAACAGTCACAATGCTACAAGTGAATCAACAGAATACTTGATTTATTTCTTTCTCACTCTTGGGAGAAAAGGAGGTATGACTGACCCCTCCTACACTAGGTCCAAACAAAACCGATTGCGTCCTTGGAATCCATTTCTCATCATCACATGACCCGCGGCATACGTGGGACCCTCTTATGACTTCCTTACAAAAAGGAAATCAAAATGGAATAACATCTATCCGACAATCAAAACCAAGGTGTCATTGTCCAACGCATACCTTCAACAAAAACACCTATACCACGCTAATGATCTCCCTCTCCTGGCCCATTATGAGCAATTACTCACTCACATATTTTATTCCTTTCTCTCCCCTCATAACTCACACAAAATCAATGCTACCACTTCCCTCAAGCTCATCCCCTTGATATTCACTACAAGAAACGTGCACGATAGGAGCCTCAGCCTAACTCACCTTATTCAAAAATGTAATGCGCTCCACGCAAGGTGGGTGTACTCCCTTCTCACCTCACCCTCTTGTCCATGGAAAATACTCTATCATATTGCAAGACTTTCCCTTAAAAGGTCACTTTTTCTCCCTTTCCCACACCCCCAAGGCCATCTCCCTTCAAGTATATGATGATTCGAAAGAGTACACCCAAGCCTTCTTTCAGACCAAGCCAGAGATCATCACAACCTCATATGTCAGGACAATTTAGTATCCAATCATTTCACACTGATTAGATGTTATTGCAACCCGTCGAATGCCAATTTTGGAGTTTTCCCAACGTAAGCCTTCCTCCTACAACTCTGGCTTCAGATTCACAATATCTGTAAGCTCACACCCTCTTTTGCATGTCGCAAATGGACTAACATGGAGCTAGATTCTCTTAGATTTCCCCCCTCTTAGACTAAATTTCTAAACACAATTCGATCGATTCTACAAGAGTGGCAATTGTCTCTGTCCTTCCCCTCATCAGCCACCTAGTTTAACACCATCTCAAACTTCTTTCTACATAGAGGCGCCTTCCTAACAAATCCATCGGAGATCTATTCCCCCATTTAGGTTCACCCCACCTACTTTGTATGCAAGGACTTCCATGTCAACCCCGACACCAACCTCCTCACCCTCCATGCTTGGCTATTACGTGTCCATCTCCACTTCCAGGCAGCTATCTCGACAATGATGAAAGATAACATGTATAAATCCCATTAAGATTAACTCTTTACCCACTTCCACCGATTTCATTTATTAGACAACGCCCCTCCCCTTACCCAAAAACGCTTTGCCTCCCTTTCCCCACCACGGAAAACCTCCGCCCCCCAAACAAATTGGTCCTTGTTTACACCAGGTTCCTTGAATTTGAAAAACATCTTTCCTATCCTACACCACCAAATAATCACCCCAAATCTCGAGATGCTTTCACTCAAATCCTTCTCCATTATATTCAAGTAAGAAGGCGATATCACTCCTTACCAGACTTGGGTAACCTCCCTCGCTACAACTAAGAGAGAACCATTATACAATGTTTCTTGAGCTGTCTTAACATACTATATGGCACATTAATCTTATCTTAGATCAACCGCACCTTTTTGTCTGGGATAAACATACAAGATACCTCCCTCCTTTCTTCGTACTTCAAAGTAAGATGCACCATCCCTTATGGGCACTCATTTAAAGAACCATCCTCCACTAATTTTGGCTTCATCGTAATGAATCAATTTCCCATGCAAGAATTCCTTTGAAACCATTCCTCCACGCCTTATCTAAGGCAATCCCTTTGGAAGCCATGATTTAAGTAATGTCACATGCTTTGATGTTATCATTGATTCATCCGGGTCTCTAGAGATGGTACGCACATCTTGAGTCTTTGTCCTTTCCCAAACGGTGAATTAGAATTCTTTAGAGATGCTCAACATTAAGATAAGGCTCACCGTATGGTGTCTTCACACTCGCTTTGCCTCCGTCATAGAGAGTGTTATGACGCTCTTGCCCAGGGTGGTTTCAGCTAGCGTGACTCCCACATGACCCCTTTCAGGTACCTTCCCTGGTGTGGATTCCCCACGTGGAACAATAGCTTTTTTGTATTGGTATTGCAAAAAGATGCGAGTTCTCGCTTCCACCTCTAGGGAAAATTAATAGAAAAAAGGAATGTCTTTAAACCAATATCATTCATGATTAGCACGTTTTTTTGCATTCTCTTATTTTGTCCTGCATGTCACACCCCATGGAGTGTATGTCTTCTCTTTTTGGTTGTTGACTCGATCCAGAAAAGGTGATAGAATAGATAGCAATCTTATCCTTCCTTCTGGTTAATGAGGCCCATTTGCGGCCGAATTGTTAGGCGATGTTTGAAAATAAGAGGGAGAGATTTAGTGCATTTATGCACTCCATCCACTTGTTGAGGTAATCATCCACCATTTGAATGATAGCTTTTGTTGACTGACCAAAATCGTTGACTGTTTCACCTCATACTCATCCACATGGGATCATTCGAACAAACGAGGCCGTGGAAGGGAGGCGTAGTGGGAACAAGACCTCATCTTGCCTGATTTTTTCCCACACGCATCCGGTCGGCAATGGAAATTTGCAAGTGTTGACTTCCAAGTCTATTTAAATCATTGTCAAACGGTATCCAAGATCTTATAATTCATCCACTCCAATGGCCAAAAACCCACTCGTGAGCTAAGGGGCCACCCATCTCAAGCTTCAAGGCACTCCTAACCTTGCTTGCAACTTGAAAATATTCGATCATCCCATAATCAGATGACAAAGCCTCTCACCATGGAGTTGCACCTGGTTTCTAGGTCACGAAATCGAATTTGCGATCACGGTCATTCAGTAGAGATGCTTCTACCGTAAAGAATGGATGTAGCATACAAGAGATACCTTCCATATGTATTCCTCTTGCGTACAAGTCATCCATAATAACTAAGAATCTGGCACTGAGTGAAGTGAGCAAATAATCCAAGCCTTGCACAACCGGATTCGGTCAACACCAAGAGTAACATCCAAGCACCTACGCAATTCAGAGTTATGCAAGGGGTTGACCCGATACCAACAATCCACATTTCATTCTTTGATTAGTTTACTACATAGATTTTTGCTATGTCCTTTTTCCAAAAGGACAAACATGGATATCTATGCCAAAGACATTACATGAGAGTGGTGAAGGAGACGCAGTGGGGGTTATTTGCTAGCACTAGCCTTCTCTAGACTTTCTTGGGTAAAATGTGCATATTCAGCCACACACACAATTGGGCAAAGCTGGTCTCTTGGAACATTTGCACTAAAACCGGTATACAAGACTATGCCACTGTCCAGAGCAAACGTTATGTTTGATGGGAAGAGTTGGGTATTTAGGTGATTGATCCAATTGCGTCTCAAGTGGGAAAGTACCCGGAGATCTTGCACCTAAAATGAATAAATAATTTGGGTAAAGAACCAATCATTATATGACAAGCAATCAAATCGTATTTTATGATGCCATGAGTTAAAATGTGTAACAATCCATCAACCTTTGACCATCCAAAATAACTCCCATGAGAAAGAGAATCAAGCTCTCAAAAGAAACAATCATCACATGATGTTATGAATAGCTCTCAGTCACAAAAATATGCAACAAGTGTGTCTTTGGGAGTGGCTTTTCTCTTTTGAATTCGGCCTTGTGAAAATTTCACAAGGCCATATCACTTTTGAAATGTTTGGTGCTATCAAATGAGGAACTAGCGTCATTTTTATGAAGACAATCTATAGATTTATTACACTAAATTCCAAAGAGTAACGCAGAATGGATCCTTATCCACACCAAACATGAACACGTTTGCATTATTAGAACCAAAATCAGCCATTGTATGTGATAGTTTGTCCCACCCTTATAGAACATGGCAACATCATTCATTAAATCAACTTAAGATTAGAATTTACCAATAGCTTGCTTTGCTTATTTTTTATCCAACATCCTCAAAGATGGAAATTGGGGAAGGTCATGAGATTGGAAATTTGTCAAGCATTTTCATGGGGTTTCCTCTTGCATGCCAGGACAACCAATGATGTCATTGAACAACAGCAATCAATGAAGAGATGTACATGGGTGAATGAGAATTGTTTCACACAATTCATCAATGTAAAACTTTTGGGATAACGTTAATGCTCATGTCATGAAGATGGGGGAGATATGGTCTCCCACTAATGAAACTTGAGCCAAAATAATTTGGTACAGAAGACAAGGACAGAAAATTTCATTTTAAAACTTTATTACCATTGCTGGAGAATTCTCAAACTAACAAAAATCTTCTGCATTACAAAATGATGTGTAACTTAGAAGAGCATGGGTAAACAATATAGGTTAGAAGAGGAATGTAAGAGAATGAAATGAAAATGATAAGCATTTTAGTTCTTTCCATGCAATTATGAATAGACATCCGTTTTTCGTACATTCCAAATTCAAAGTTCCATATCCAACTATGATCTTTCCCATTAAGTCTAAGCCATAAGACATAAACACAACCATGTAGAACCATTCCATGATTGTGATTTACCCTAAAAGCCATTGAATTTAGCATTAGATTTATTCCAAATTGGTTTGAATAATGTTTACAAATTATAGAATTATTTTGGGAACACATTATACGTAAATGGACAGTCAAATTTCAGAACCAGGTTGTTAAGTTCTATGTTTGGATAAGGAAACCTACGCAATATGTTCTTTCTTCTATTTTACCTATACGAGAAACAACCATTTCTTATTGCTCTCATGCTAAGCTTTAGTTGAACAAAAAGAATAAGATAATGAGGAAACTATGAAATTTTAAACAAAAAGGCACAAAAGGTACTTAAACATTGTTATGAACAATATTTATGCCACTTTTTGTATCTCTGATCCCGAATGAATGAGCCAAGTACCAGGTCAAAACTCTAATAAAAGATGTGGATGTAAACCACTCTAGTCAACCAAACGGCAATTCACGTTAATTTGGTACTGATTTTGAATTGTATGAATCTCAATTTTTATTTTATTCCAGCTCATTCAGGCTACATCATATCAAATGAATGGTTTATATGGATAACATCCATTCAACTTTTTATGATTTGTAATCTTTCCAAATTTTGTTAGTGCAGAATTCATGCGAGATTTTCATATGCAGAACAACTCTTCATCACTGGGAATTGTTTGAAAACTTAGCAACCTTAACCTGTCATGAGTAAGTTTTCCTTCCATGCCTTGTGAAATACTATTGTACGGCATGTAAAACATTAATTACATGGAAATGGAAAAGCTTACCCATCTAAAAGAAAAACATTTGGCACTTAATTACCTTATGTTCGAAAATGTATGGCCCAAATTTGTCAAAAGGAGGCCTTAAAAAAGAATACAAATGTCATTCAACGATAGATATGTATCAACTATGTTGACGAATGACAACCATAATGAGAAATGGATAATGTAACGATCTTTGAATTCATTCTTCATTATTTGTTTTCAATAGATGAATTCATGATTTGGACAGCACATTGAAGTTGGTTATTTTGAAAACAAAAAAATGAATTCTGATAAGACTGTCGATTAGACATTGTTGAGGAGACACTTAAGGCATGTTACAACAGCCGTGTGTGCGATGTTTGGCTTCGGCCTTTTAGTTTTCTTTGATTTCAAAATTTGTTGCAGTACCTTTCATGGTGTAGAGGGTTGGGAGGGGACTAAAAGGGAGTGGAAGCCAAAGGGAGGGGGAGGAAATCACACTTAGGCAAACTAAGAAGTTATTTCTTCCCCCAACATGACGTAGGACATGACGCATGCACCACAACAAAATAAATTTCCTAAGAAATTACCTTACAACATCTTCTGCCTCGTAGTTGTGCATCTACATCTTAGCCAAGACGTTCAAGTAATCCACACTAACAATCGGTTAGAAGTTAGGTTCAAATCAGCCATCCTATTTAGTCTCATGCCATGGGGCACGTACCATCTTGCGATTGTTCTAAATGTGCGACCATGCTTGCAACATCCACTGGACTGATGTGTCCTTCACTTGTAGCATGCCAAGGTCAACTGTCGCCGACACTGACAACTTCTTCTCCACCTAAGATGCATAACCCTTGTTGATTTTGCCTTTGAAGGCTTCTATAGCCCCAAATCTACAGACATAATCTTGCAAGTGCACCCCACAAGAATGTGCAACAACTAGACCCATGGGATGTGCTCATGAACCCATGCCTCAACGTCCTCATTAGCCCGCGGCCACCATCCATCAAGAACAAGGAGAAGTTTGGCGACGGATGGGTCCTCAACGTACTTCTTGCAACTTCCCACAGAGTACGGCTTGAGGATAATTAGGAACCACTACTTAGATGTTTCAACCAAGGCCTAGTGATTTGGAGTATGGTTGAAATGCCACTTGTAGTTTCGGTTAGCAAGATCACTGTTGTTGCCTTAGAAGTGAAACGCAATTGTCTTGCTCGTTCATTCAACATGGCATGGAAGTAAATTTCCCTCCATGCTAGAGCCAATGAGCATTGTGACTTGTCGTTTGTCTTATTGCCCACACACTTTGACTTTGGTTGAACCTTTTGGAGCATATGTATACCTTGGGCTTAGGACAAGATGGACGCTCGTGTTGTCAGCACTCACCACCAAGAATGGTTTGATCTTGTAGAGGCTGATGATGAATGCAGGAAGCCGGTACATGAAGGTGGCACGATTGGTCCAATTTTCATGTACCTTTTCTGATGCGGACATTTTTCATTACCACGTCTAGATAAATTCTTGTACTAGAAACTTTAAGGTTCACAAACAACTAAACATATCACTCTCACTTTTTCAAGGCAAGCTAAGTAGGCCACGATCTTGGACGATGGCTCTTATCTTCTCCCAGAAGATGGTGCTGCACATTGGGGTACCCCGCTCACGCATTAGTTCCATTACCCAAACAATCTTGTGTTTGAAGGCACGTTGGTTGTGAAAGAAGGACTTCCAGACGCGCGATCCTTGCACACATGAGGATGTATGCGCTGTTGTGTCAATGGGATGATGTGGCATGGCTAGTAGAGACGGTGGGTAGGCCGCACAAAGGGTGGTGCTTCTTCGTTTATACCACCCCTTGACAATAGAATAGGACAACCACTCATAGATGGGGGGGCTTGAGGGAGTGCAATAGTGATGGAAGAGCCAAGAAACAGCCTTCATGGTGCTACCTTGCTTCTTGAGCACCACCACATGGATGATTGGGAAATGGCCAAGGCCAAATGAACCCATTAAGGAACCCCTTCTTGTGTTGCCAGATGTATTGTGTTGCGAAGATTTTTGCGTATAGGGCGCAATCTACCAACAGCTCCATCGCATTGCGTTAAAAACCATGCGGATCCTCTTCCACCATTGTGGTAGTGTATTTTTCTTCGGCTTATGTAGTGTCATCATCAGCAACAGCATCAGTAGAATTCTTAGTGTCAATTGTATCCATGTTGTTGGCATCATCCATGGCGTCATCTGTATCCACGGTGTCAATAGTGCCCGCGGCGTGAATAGTGTTGATGCATCCTTCGGTGTCATCTTCATTGTAGGATTGGACAATGCAAGCTCGCCTCTTGCGCAGCCGCTCATTTTTAGCATGTCTATGGATAGTGAGATGATGGAAGAGGTTAGGTTCCCTCTCACAATGGCGGGAGTTGGAGGGATAGCAGCCGATAGGACAAGAGGTGTATTTTTTGCATGTCAAAGACCATGTTTTGGAGTGACGACGTGCTTGGGTACGGACGAAGATCCCTCCATGTTGCAAGTGTGCTCTTCGGAGATCACCTTTGAGAAGAATGAAGTTAGATGTGATAAGGTTGATAAGATTTAGGGAGTCGTGCAACGCCTTTGCCTTTGCAATCATGTGCTCTTACACTTGTAATTGAGTTGTCTTTAAAGTTGCAACTCAAATCATAATGGCAACAGTTGGGAGAGCTCAGATGTGGGGGGCGTCACGGACGTGCGTCTCGAGGTGTGCATGGAACACCCAAATGGCAACCTTCCAAGAACGATCTAGGCATGAACGGCCAATGCACGACCCCAACCTTTGTCAAATTTTGATCATGTTGGCCCTTTGAAAGACCAAAGAACTTACATGTCCTCCAATTCAAACCACTCTTATGGTAAATGATGTGGCCAAATTTTGAAATCATGTTTGCAATTTGCCCAAAAATCATAATTACCTTGTGACACACACCTAAGTTACAACCCTTCAATTATTTTTCAGCACGAATTCAAAAATCACTACGGTATCTAGATTTGAAAGGGGACCAAACATGTGATAGGCTTATCAATCTTCAAACCCTCACTGACATGAAATGTCATTCTAAAAATTGTTCTCAAGAAAAGTATTTTAGTGGGTATTCATTTTGCTTGTAAAGGCTATCATGTAAAAGGGCACACTTCTCCCTTTTGTTTTGGTAGTATGTAGCTTATTGGACATGGGGAAAAGGGTAGTGAGATCCACTTCTTTCTTTTCCCCTTAAAAATGAATTCCATGCATTGAGGAATGGTAGAAGGAACTCTTGTCCATCTTTATCCATTTTTAGGTGCTATGAACAACGCGTGTTAGGAAGAAGCCCTCCCCGTACCTTTCATTTAAAGAATGAACCATTGCAATCGTGACAGAGGGGAGGATTGTGTGCTTGTGATCTTCCATGTGGCAATAGAATCACTCCTCAGTGAGGAAGATAGAGAGAGGAAACTTGACTTTTGTTGCCTGTCATAGATTCCCCTAAACCGCTCAAGTAATAGAGCAATGGAGATGCTGTCCTCCTCTTTTAGGGGCATTTTTGTCCACAAGTTATACAACAATAGGCTTTTTCAACTTCTTTGTTTAATATACAACTTACTCCCTCCCTCATGAACAAAAGAGAGAGGGGTTTTTCCAACCATTTTATTGAAGGTTGCCACCCCCTTTTCAAAGAAATGAAAGAGGATGATGCCCTACGTTCATAGAAGCCATTGCCCTTGTAATTTCAAATTCGTTTTCATTGTTCTTGTGTGTTCTATTGAAGATAATATTCCTTTACATTTTGGAGGGTGTAGTTTGGTCCACCCCCTACATAAGACCACTTTAGTTTTATGAACAATCTCCAACATATGTTTTGGTAGAAGTCATTATGTTTTGTTTGTTACATGTAAGGTAAGGATGAGAAATGACCAAGATGTGTGTGGGGAATTGTGGGTTCCATCATCTGTGGCAAGGACTAGGTTCCATGTTTGTTCAAAATCTTTTCCTTCATCACCAATTTAGTTGAGAAAATGTTCATTCGATTATGGAAACATAGTAACTATAAAAAAGATAAGTATTCATGTATTGCAAGAGTACAAGTATGGTATGAGAGAAAACATAGTGTAACATTGGGAAACCTCTTTGATTTTCCAATGTTACACTAAGTCTAGGATTGTCTTTCATACAGTCAAGGCTTCCTTGTCTCATGGCTCAACATTGTCACCAAGTTGTTAGGGGTCCCAAAGCTAGCCACAAAGAGGTCCTTTGTTAGAGACGATTACAAATTTTAGGTGGATTGAGGCCACGACATAACATCAAAATCTATGTTTCTTCCTTTTGAACTTATGTTCCTTGAACTTTCACCACCTTGCTTGTTTATAGAATGCTTTCTCAATGCATGGTTCAATTTGAGGATAACTATGGTTTCCTTAATCTTAAGTTCCCCAGCAACTTATGAGATCGTAAAACTATGTAGACACGATTCTTGCATTCTTACATAATATGCAGCAAATTCGTGTGGTAAAAACACTAGCCTGTCGAGTTGGCGTCAAGAAATTCTTGTGCAGATGGTTCAAAATAGAAGCTCCCAAATGCTTCATGGTAAAAGCTCTATCAGGCTAAATTCCACGTGATCGCAGAAATTTGGTTGAGCTCCAAGACGGATGAACCATATCATACAACAGCCGTGGGTTTTATGTTGGAACGATGCATATACGCGAATCAAGGCTCTTCAAAATTTGGATGCAAGAAATCTGTGACTGTATAATCAAGTAGACTTTATTTATAACTTTAGTTTAAGTGTGAAGATGAAAAGTGTAACCTTCAATATCTTCTAGTAGTTGCAAATCCAATTAGAGTACATCCATGCACAAAACTATTATAGGTGTTGCACTTATCAACAAGTTTTATTGTTATTAGTGTCCAAACATTCTCACACTTACAAACGTACTGGACTTGTGCATTTCTAGTAGGATTTTCAACTTTTAGATTTTGCATGATACCGTATGTGAATTCGAAATGTTAATTCAATATTACATTATGTCAAATCAATAACTTAGACACCTGATAAGTTAAACAAATGTGGATGTAATATAGACTAAGCACGTTTCACGAGTTCTCAAACAATATGAGAGTTAAATAGAGCAATCATATTCCATACGATGAAATCGTGTGGATCCACTACTCACGCCAAATTACTTAACATGGCATACCTTAAGATACTTAGATCATTGAATATATCATCCATGTTAGAATTCCACATGGACACGGGAACCTAACAAAAGAGAAGGTATCTTCTTGGAATGCTTTAAAATATGTTCGAAAGAAACACTTTTGTTCCTTCTGCTAAGGTTTGCTCACTAAAATCATACAAGAGTTGTGCCATGTGGTTAACATGGGGGTTATAGACCATTTCATAGTCAAATAAGATGGCATGAGGGCCCAAGTATTTAGAGCATTGCAAATCTGTCTCGTTAAATTGTTTGCCATATGATAACATATCAAATGTAGAAGTCTCAAGGAATGAATTCATTTTCACAGACAAAAATATAAATTCTCTACAAAATGCAAATTTGTGTATATCAAAGGAAAAGCATTTGTTTAAACCTTGCATAAATATCAATATTGTCCTTCGAATTTTTGCTTCAAATATTGTTTTGCTTCGTATATGCACCTTGATTGAAGGTATTATTTTTACATGCACTAAGATTGAACAATGACAATCTTTATCATTTTGCATGTAATTCATGTCCAGGGTGTGGTTACTTGATTATTGTATCTTTGACAATGACATTTTGCATGACGACTCTTGGCAATGGGTATGGTTCAGACAACATTGTACTTTAACATTACTTGTGCTACCGAAACAAATATCAATACGAAGTCCAAGGTTACTACGTGAAAAATGATACTATCACCCATAATTGATCTGATAATACACTAGCAAGCCAACCCTGGTACTACAGTGTCTGTAAGTCCTCCCCTTTAGTCAGAAGTGCTTTCATTGTTGCCTCAGAGGATTTGGCACATGTGAATGTGATGCATCAAAGCATTCACACACCGTTATGAAATTTGTTAGTTGGCTTAGTTCAACTTTCAAAGCTATGTGAATGTGCTTGGCCATGGTCTTTATGAAGTTAAATCTAGATCTTGACATGCTTTTCATAATGAGGTTCTTTGCAATGGTTATTCATTGGTGCATTCACGAATGTCATTAATGGGCCAATGATCTAGAGTTCAGTAACGTATACTAGGCAAAAAATGTACTGTATTTTCGTTGTTCATAGTGTTTCTTCAAGACAATCACCAATGGATTGAGGTTGAAGGTCCGTGAAAGACTTTGGAAGATCTGATACCCCTGAAGGTGGATTTTGTTTCGTATTAAAAGTTCAAAAATTCACACACATCTTCTTTCATGATAGTAGCCTTACATCGTATTCATGATTATAGATATGTCTATTTCTCCATGTAGTGAAGGATTCAACACATCAAGCTATTGAGATCTTATAAGACTATTCTTTTACAACAAACATCATAAAGCGAGTTTCAATTTAATGGATAATGGGTGCGTAAATACCACACATTCTGTTTCTTACCACTTAATAAAAGACCTCTACCAACATACATGCTTTACACTAGTTGATGCTACCAGTAATGTTTTGCTTTGATGCCAACTACTCACTTCACTCTTATAGGTCGTAAGTTAGGTAGTTACATCCCAAACTCGCACATGCCTTTCTTCATGAGAATCCCACATGTGAAATGTAATTTAGGTTTTTAAGAAATTCCATGCTCTCTCAAGGCGCTTCCTTCAAATTCCTAAGCTCTTCGAGCCATTCTTTGGTGGATGTAGAGATGGTTATGAGGTTGATTGATGTGAATTCAACGTGGATATCCACGTTCTCTTGATACATTGAGCACGTTGTGATGGCCATAATGTGCTCTTCCTCATCGTGATCTTCTCTTAGTTGCAAATAGAACAAGCGCTTCAACTATATTGTGGGGACTCTACTTTGAGGATGGAGCATACACATTTTATCTAGACCAAACTATATAGAAACTTTTTTCATTTTTCCATTAGCAACTACAACCAGCTCGTAGTTGCAACTAGAACAAGAGCTTAACCTTCATTTTGGGACTCTTATTTGAGGATGGAGCATACACATTTTCTCTAGATCAAACCATAGAGGAACCTTTTTTGAATTTGCCATTTTGTACTACAACCAACTCGTGATCTTAGGTGGTGCCCAACATGTGGTTTCAAGGGAGGAAAACACATGTGCACAATCCTCCTTATGCATCTAATTACGATCTACAATAATGAGTGGTTCCACGTTATGATATTTTTTCTTTCACGACTTGTTCAGACCGAAGTATGGAATCATTGTTTTCTATTCTTTGGAATGTTGCCCATTGGATTCTCATATAAGATTATCTCATGACTAACAAAGTTGTGTTGTGAGCTTAAAACATGGAACTCATTGCCGTACATATGTGGGATTTCTATAATAATACCTCCCTAGTACGCCTAAAGTACAAGCATATTTTAATGCTCCTTTGGCATATGGTACATATTGGTGCAATTGAAGATTCTAAGCTTGGTAATATGTTTCATATGACCTTTTCATAGTTGAAATGGTGTTTTTTGAGGAAGCAACATCTTAATGACCCAATTTGTACCTTATTTCCTTGCCTTCATACATATCACCACTTGTTATTTCTTGGATCAGAAACAAGAAGCATTACCTTTGACACGAATGAGATTGTTTGGTTGTTTACATTAGCCATGTCATTGTGGTATTATTTCAAGGCTATGAAGAGCAGTTTCACAACCCCTACATCAATCAAACAAAACAAAACTTCCTCTATTATTTACTATGTACACTCCTTCAGTGTTAGACTTGTATCTTGTCATTCCCATCTAATGGAGAATTACACGTAGCTTCATGATTGCATTGAGATTACCTCCATTAAAACGTGATGCAAAAATAATGGAAGCAAGGAATAAGAGGTCTTCCTTGTAGAAGGTAGCTGTATGATGTGGTCAAGAAACATTGACGTGGACCAGCTTCTACTTCTTTTCGATCCACAATAATTAACAAAATGCAAATGTTTTTGTTAAAAGTTTCCATGGATGTTTTTCTTGCAAGACATGTATAGTTTTTGCGACAAAGTTTTCCTAATTTTGGGATTGTTGACTAGTTGCTTCTTATGGATGGACTACACAAGTCTAATGCTCAAGTTGCCACATAGTTTGGACCACCCAGCAAGGTTTACATTAGAGACATGGTGGAAAATTGCTGTTGGAAAGGGTGGTTGAGTTGCAGAAACTGGAAACTGGAGTTCATCAACATCATGTGTGTGGAAATCTTGCATGTTCATTCTTTGTGCCAAGAGGCAATCTTGCATAAAGGTGTTACCTTCATGGGTCTTGAAGGCAACGTGTTGCTTGTTCTTCATGATGCGTGTACCCCTTCATTTTATCTCTTAATGATAAGAGGTGGAGAGATATCTTTGGTATGTATTGCATGTATAGAAACTTGAGTTGGGCATCTTAATACCGTATCAATGTCATTACAACCAATTTTGACTAAGCCCTTATTGCAAGTGAAGATTTGGTTGTGGCAGATGTTAATGAAAGTGATTCGGAATCCACACCCAGATTTTAGGAACCATAGAATGGTTGATCAAATGAACTCATTCCCTTGTTTTTTTTAACATTGAAACATCAATCGTTTGTGGTCTTACTTCTTCCTTGTACCACCCTCCTTTATATGCTTCTCAAGGATCCTCTCTAGCATCACAATGTGCTTCATTTTTTAACTAATCTTTTCTCCCCTTACAGTCTCTATTTGCTTCCTTTTCTTTCCTGTTTTACTTGCTCTTTGTCTCATGAATGATTTTTGGCAAAACAATCTCATGTGATTTTGCTTGCCATAAGAGTAGCTTTCAGTAAGGAAAGGACTTGATCAAGGTCACCTTCATCATTTCTTTGATCTGTGGTGATTGCTTTAAGGAAGAAAGTAAGCTTCTAACATCGTGATATATTTTGTTAGTGAGGATCTCATATGTATCTCTGCCGAATGATGATTTGACTACTTTTGTAAGAGAGTTTTGCAAATTTTTCCCTTAGTCATCATACTTTCATGCTCCTTTTGTATGGCATTCTAGTCTTTAGTCACGTTGTTGAGCAGGAACATCACATGGATGGGCCCAAATACTTGTGTATATGTCATCCCAAGTTGGTGATGCGCTGATTTCGCTTTCTTGCAAAAGCATCTCAAACAATTGTATGATTGTTTTGTTATGTTTTTGGATTGAGTGGTGGTTAGACATGTATGTCCTACCATGTGACCACTATGATTGCTCATCGAACACTTACATTTTTTTGGTACATTTGATTTGATACTTATATATGGCTTCATTGGTTTTGTAACATCATTAATGCCTCTTGGTTGAAATATTAAAATGTTGATAGGAATTTTATCAATGACCCCATGTGTGGATGTGTGTAGTTCGTAGTATAGTAATTCATGATGCCATGAATCTAGGCTAGGCAATTGTATTTGTTTACATAGTATGGGAAGTTATCTATCTCAAATATGTAAAACTGATTACATGCTACTTCAAGGCAGAATTTGATTGCACCATGGTTCTCTCAATTCGTAGCTTTCCATGCCATGGTACGGCCTTTGGGTGATTTACACTAAGTATATCTGATGTATGTGTTTTCAAATAAGATACAGATGATGGTGCAACCCGTGGCATAACAAGTCATTCTATGTACTTTGTGGTACTAGTCATCATATTGTTGCACGGGATTTTACAACTACTTGCACCACAGTAGTACCTTCAGGTTTTTGAATGATGAAATACTAAAAATGCCTCTTTTTGCAGGTTGCACAAGTTTTACATGTGCAAGGATGAAAAGTTGTTAAAATCAAAAGGGCTTGCTAAGAGCAAATGCACGGATGATGCTTGCAATTTTTATTGCCATTTTACATCTATATGTTTTCAATTGCTCATTATGTAATGCTTAAGTTGTTACTACTAGTGAAAGCATAACAGCTACTCATAATTTTATGTGACTTGTGCGGCATGATCCACGTTTGACTCTTCCTTTTCTTGTTTGTTAGATGTTCGTGCAAAATGCATCATCTTGTTTTCTAAAGGAGCTCTTTATTTCTACTTTTTAATGCCTTCCTCTTGTTCCCCACACCTTAATGAGCTCTTGGTGCCTATCATTCCATGAGTTGTACCTCTTTTTCCAATCACAACTCTTTAATTGCTTGGTGTTATGCATGTTCCTGTGAAGGTATACTTTAATTTGACCCATATGACGACCTTGCAAAAAAGGGTTCTTATGAAGTGCATGACAATATGCCCTTCAACCTATCACCTGCATGTTTCTTATGGTTTCTTGATTTCTCCTCGTGTACTGATTGATTTTCATGAAGACTTGTCACTATACATGCTTAGGAGAAGGTTGTCATCGAATTTCACTTTAGCTTTCACATGGGAGATGAAGAAAAATTTCAACAATTGGTTGTTCTTCTCATGGAAGTGGACTAGCTAAACACAAGGCCTATTCTCAATTTCCAACAATGGCGTCTTTTGTGTGTACAAAGGACGAGGTTCTTTCTGCTATAAGATCTTGAGGGGTGTATGAAGTTAGCACCAAACTCCATAATCTAGCTTAGGAAACAGAAAAACCAAAATGGAAAGAAATATTTAAATTTTTGCAAAGAAGAAGTGTGGTACAAGGCGAAGAAAAGAGGAAGAAAACATTCACCTAAGGCCTCACCAATACTCTATGCCCAACAAAGGGGCAATACTTTTCTCACATGTTAAGGACATTGATGCATACCTCTTGGTTGTAGAATGTGTTCCATCTCAAATTTCCTCCACATATTCAAAGCTCCTCATCTTATCATGGCTATCCATTGCCAATGCATAAGGGCATGATGCCCAACCTCCAAAAACACCAATGTTAGTTTTTCCCATCACATTTTTAACTTTTAGGCTATTTGCGCTAATTCAATTAGTTTTGTAAAGGGAAATGCTTTGACTACGTAATGTCGTGGGAAGTTGCTTGCTTGAAGAAGCTTGCTTAGGTGCATGTTCAAATCCCATAGTTACAATGTTTTGGAATGGGACATCTCCTGAGAGATTTATGTCAGAAGTACTACTTCGCACTTGTGCTCACAATATAGTTACTTCCTAAGTAGCCAAACTAGGTGGCAAAAAAATGCATTCCAAGTAGTAGCCACTGATAGCGTACACATATGCTGCCCCAAATTGCATCAATAATGTGAGTGGCACTATTTCTTTTGTTTACCATAGAAAAGCCATACGTAGTAGCTTGCACATGTGCACACGTTCAAATGTACAATGAAGGCCAATGAGGATAAGGCCTTCAATTTAGACCGGGTTGTGTAGTAAAACAACATTCCACAAACATGCCTAAAAAATCCTTGAAGAAAATTCACTTTTACATAATATCATCTACTTATGGACCTTACAATGACTTTCAAGGGGAACAAACTAGTGAGTTCATCAAATTCAACAATATTTGGGACACCTCGCATTGTTGAAACACTCCCAAATCTAGTAGCAACAAGGTTTATGGAGTCATACTTGGATTTGTTTTCTGACACTTGAATCCACAAAACACATCTATCAATAACCAACTACAAACAACAAACACGCTTTATTGAGAAGAAAATGGTTAAAATGAGATTGTAGAAACGACTCGTAAATCTTGAAGTATCAATAAAAATGAAGTGAAAAAATTATAATGCTTTTGTAAAAACCGCTTTGGTCAATTGCGCCTTCCAATTTAATTAAAATGTATTACATCACAATACTGATATGCTCCATGTGATTAAGATATTGTTGATACGTGGAAACCTGGATATTTTTATAAACGAATATTTTTTGGACAAACAAGATAAGAGTTCCAACAAAACACGTTTTTATCTTATCATGCAGCTTTCACAATCTTTTACACATGGCTTATGCAAAAGGGAAACATGTATGGTGTCAAATACAACAACTTACGGTAGAAAGACCTAAAATCATGATGTAGTGGTCTTTTTGGCTAGCGATTTCATTCAAACAGGGAAAGATTTAAGTTTATCCTCCAAATACCTAGTTTAGCTCACTCCTTTTCCTTTGTAGTTGCACTATTAGTGCCATGTGGTTGAAAAGTCAATTGATGAACCGTTAGTGTACTCAGAAGATAGAATAAAAATCAAGGACCATTGAGGATTGCAAAGTTGGCTTATTCAACCGTTCATTACGTGATAATATGTCAAATTTATAGCCTTTGATGTTTTCAATTGAAAAATTGTTATCGTTAAAAAGGTGAAGTCTACAAACAAGTTGATTTTTGTAGGTGAAAGTAAACTATTGTTTTATGACGTGAAATGCATTTTATCATGGTTTTACTTCTGAAAATATAAAGTAGTTAATTGATTTTCTTTCTTTGATGCCCATATGCATTGTGGACAAATATTATTTTTTGCATTCTAATGGTGTACCAAAAATGAAATTTTTAGACAGGCATGTGAAAGATTTGATTGATGTTATTTACAATGAAAAACAACATGATAAATTAGTTTCATATCTGAGCAGAATATTATGCTCGTTTTGATTTGTGAGGTCATTGGTTTCGAGGTTTTTTATTCAACGTAACCAGATGATGAAATAAAACGAGGTGAAAGGTCATATGTCCATGATGAGATGCTCATTTTCCATTCTTTCATTAGTTTTTCCATTCCTCATTTTATCATAGAATTTGATAAAGGTTCTCTTTTATGTGGAATGTCCACATGAAGCAGATAACATGAGTTGCATACAATCATGAATTCTTGAAAGTGATACATAACTTTACTTCATTCTAAATATTTTTTAATTTTCTGAAAAAAATCCATAATACAAAAAAGAAATTATGCTTATGCTTTCCATAACTATATCATTCATTATAGTTACCTTTTTCTCATAAGATATACGATAACATGAGATTGATGATTGATTTCTTACCTCATTGAACCCCAAGAATTTTTGTACTTTTTGATTTAAGTTCACCTTAACACTAGATTGTAAAAATTGTGAACCAACCTTTGAAAAACATGATGATTTTATTGCCTGGAAATGTAATGTTTAGTTATTCTTTTCATTGGAAAAACACGAAGTTTGTGACATTGGAACAAGATAATTCGCTTTTTTCATTTCATTCTTCTAACCTTGAGAATTCCTTTCAGATATTTCATTGATGAGATTGTTTTCCATTTGGAAATAGGACTTCCAGGTCTTAAGATTTATCACTAGAACATCAAGGGTGTCTTTGGCCTTCTCATCAAATCCATTATGCAAAGACTGAATGCAAGGTATGATCTCCTTTCATGGATAGTAGTATCCTTCATGGATCATCACTTTAGAGAATTTATTATGCACTATGTTTGCTTGAAAGAATTAAGCCTTTTTTATGTAATGAATAGGTATGTTATAGTTTAGCTTGGTAGATTTTGCTATGGTTGGATTCAGAAACGTTATTGCTTTCCCATTCAAAGATATTGTTTGATCAAACTTGGATAAAACAATATCATTTGCAGTGGCTTGTGGCCTTCTATCTCCTTTTCAACAATGAATGTTGATTTTTTTTGCTCTATAGTCCTTTTTTTGCAATTCAAAAAAATTGTTTCAATGGATATAGCATATCCTTAAGAGTTACTCCATTATGTTTTTATTTTTGAGAGGTAAATACCAAAGAAAACATGGATATCTCAAGGTTTTTAGGTCTACTAGCTCCCTACATAGTAACGTAACTACCTTTTGTTTAGACTTTGGTGTCCAAATTTAAACTTGACAGAATTGATAAGAGTTGACACAACTTGTCTCTTGTCGTTTGTCCCCACAAGGTAAATGCGTGCGGACTTATTTCTTGTATTTGTGACATATTACCAATCTAAAATTTCAGTATTATTAAGAAAGAATATGCAAAGAAGTTTTCTTCAAATAATTTAGAAGAATAAAGGGGTATCAAATAGTATTCATACAAAAGAAAACACCGTAGTCATGCTTCCCTTGTGGAAATAAAGAAACTTTGTTCCAAAAATGATGATTGTTGATTCTATTCTTATAGCGCAAAATAGTTTTATATATGACCTGAGTTCAAGTTCATAGATTCAAAAGTTGGAGTGTTTAGTGAAACAATATGATGACATAATAGAGTTTGTATGTATAAGTTATGTTTTCAAATCAAAAACGAAGATTTCAAGTATATTCAACGATACATTTTGCATGATGTTCTCCTCACTAAGAATGTATGTCCTAAGTTATTGTGTGGGACACGTGTAGGCCAATATGTATTGCCTTATTTCCTTGAATAACTTGAAAAGATGAGTTGCAAATGTGCCTCCATGTTTTCTGTACTTGGTGTATAGGATTTGATAAGTTAATCTTTAAGGTGTTTTACAACCCTTGAAGTTCTCCATGTTATTCCTCAGTTTTCCTTTTGATAGTTTGTAGAATTATGGATAAACATCATTTGGATACAAGTAGGTGTTTTCATTAAGAACTACTCAAAAATTGAAAAAAGGTTTTTGGTAGTTTTATACACATTCATAGATGTCAATAATAAAAAATAATGAAATTATTATAAAGTAAACTACTTGTTAAGATTTTTGTAATTCATCATATGCTGCAAAATTTAAGTATTATGCCTTGGAAGTTTGTTAATATATTTGAAATGAAAAAGTTAAGAGAAGGAGAACATGCATCTTTAAAAACCGTATTAAAAAACACCTCATAACATGACACTCGCTTATGGTATGGCCTTTTCAATTCATATATGTAGACGTATACATATATTTTGATTGTATTTGATGCAAGTCCATAGCAAAATAGATGAGCAACCTGTTCAAAATCCCATAATGAAAGAAACATTTTTGCATGTATGTGAAGATCCTCTTACATAAGATAGCCATTTCCTTCAATTACTCCCAACACGTATGTTTTTTAAAAAACGAGTCATTTTTGGATCATTTCAAATATATTTCTTAAACATAGATATAAATTATGTATGCTTACAACATGGTATGTCTTCAAATCTTTAAATGTTTAAAAAACCTGTATCCCCTGTGTTTAAAGTTAGATGCTCATGAGGAAATAACAAGTGATTTCTTTAATAATTGTGTGAAATTTGTATCAATAATTTCAAAATACGTTTTAATCTTGTTTAATTCACGTCCAGCACTGAAAAAAAAGAATATTTTTTAATTAGCCTTTTTTCATCCTTATGACCTAAGCTAGTACTAAGGGATCTGTTCAAGTAGCAAACGTTTCTTGCTACTTGTGTTAGAGCGTCTACCTTAGTATTACTCTTTCCTTACTCTGCTAGCCGCGTTTGTTTCACCTGGTTGCCTCGTGCACTTATGCCCCTCGCACCTCTGTCTGCTGGGAGCCGGAGCACGTCCTTAGACCTGCGCATTAGTCAGGTGGCGCACTTGCGCCAAAGGGAGGGGCCTTGTGCTCCCTCCTTGAGAAGGAGCGAAAGCCTTCCCTCCTGCTCCTCGCATGGGCATAGAGATGCCCTGACACGAGCATGATGCGTTGCGCAACATGCTCGAGCATTCTGATGTCAACTGCTGGTCAAGGCCGACCGAGTAAAGGGCGATCTTTGCCCACGTTCACTCATTCTTTTGCAAAAAAGTTAACAAACTCTTGTCTCAATACTCTCTCGCACTAAGTCCACATCACCTCGGTCCCCCCCTCATAACTCTCGAGAGTGCTCCTCCCCTCACTGCTCTTGAGAGGTCCTCCCCCCTCACATCCACAAGGGATAGTTAGCCTTGCGGCGAGCTCCCAGCTCCACACTCTTCTTGTCTTCCGTCTTCTCCATCCTCCCTCCCACGGCCTGCCTCTCCTTCTCCACCCATCCTATTCAACAAATACTTCCTTCAAAATCACCTTCTTATTTCATCAGCAAAGAGATAAAAAGGAAAAAAACTTAAAAATCACCGTTTTGCAAGTAAGAAAATCCTCTTAAAATCATGAGAGAAAAACTAGAACAAAATCAAGCCAATTTCCCACACTCAATTTCTTCAACTTGTTTTCCTCTTTGTATAATAGGAGTTGATCTTCGTAACTACTATACTTCATATAAAGAAAGCGGGTCTTTGGCACTATATTGAAGTCTAAGAATGCAACCTGGAGGTTATGCTATCCAATTTCCTATGCCAACTTATGGATGTTGGTTAAGGGCAATCTTCTCTGAACTTATTCCATTCAATCTTAATTGATTGGAAGAAGCTTTGAGGCACTTGTCCTCATCAATTTAAAATTAGTGCAATAGTAAGTTATGAAAAGCTATGTTTTCCTATTTTCATGAAATACCACAGTAGTACTTGGATAAAAACGTGTACAAGGCTTAAGAACATTTCCTCAAGAGCAAAAAACACAAATCAATCTAAATTCAATGAAAAAGAACCAACACACAAAAATTCATACGCAATTGTAACAAGATATGGATGAAATTTGTGACTAATCACTCCATGTATGTATTGTAAGAAGGAGGTTATTGGATACATTTCTATGTTTCTTGTGAAATAACAAAAACAAGAGGAAGTTTATGTCAAGTGTAGCAGATTCGACATCATGAGAGAAGTGCAATGTGTGAAACACTGTTATGTTTGTGTATTTGTGGTTGTGGTTGACGCTAAATATGGTCACATTTTGTTTTTTTATTTGATTTCATTGCTGATGGGAACTCATGTGGATATTTATGCTGATGTAATGTAGTTCTAGTAGGTTTTATTTTCAGTTTTCTAGTTTTCATGAGTGAATACAAGGGAGAAACATGTTGTTTTCAAGAAGTGAAAGGTCCAAGATGATTGTATGTAGTCTTGTGGTAGAAATTCAACATTATGTGGGTCAACATTCACGTTATTATCACCTTTGTGGATGGAAATGATTTTCATAGTATTTCAGAATATAAAATCTATGAAAATTTTATTTCTTAGATTTCCACTGTTATAGTTTTAAGTATGTTAGATGAATAAAATGTCCTCTTCGCTTTGTAAGACATATTGTGTGATAGGTTGCGGCCTTCGATTTCACAAACAAGGATTGTGTATTTTGAATCCTTCACACTTTGTACTATGAAGAGTTTGAGGAGTTATCTACTTAAGAAATCAAATCATTTGGAAATTTTCAAACCCTTTGATTTTATATTTTTGGTGTTGAATGATTCATTATGTAAGAGTGTATTCATGTTCAATGACGTAATCCTATGCTTCTCACTTGTTTGAGTTTTGTTCATATTACACATTGATGCATAGTCATAGAACTATTTTTCTTCTTTTATGGAACACACTTTTTAATGATTAAATATTGAAACAAGTGAAATATAATTTTCAATGATTTATGATGTTTGTTCATGAGAATTTATGAACATGATTTGATGCGTTGTACAGCTTTGGGCATGATGGTTTTTACAACTCATGATTTCAATCATTGCTTTGATTACTCCAATTTCGAAGGTCCATTAATCCTTTGACACTTACGGCTCATAGATTCAATTATATTGTGTAATTTAGATTTGATCTTTTCATATGAATATGTGAAATTTTGGAGGGTGTGATGTTTCCAATTCAATGTCATTACTTTATCATTTAAAATTGTGTTTAAAAATTTCGATTGAAGGTTTCATAAAAATGTATGTTTTTACTAAAATTCTAACTATCACAATTAAATAAGGGATCTTTCGTAACCTTCATTAATTGTAGTTTAATCCGTAAAATGAAAACCTGGATCTTCTTGCATGGGTTTTTAATGTATTTGTTATGTTTAAGAGAATCTGGTTTGAATGTAACATCAGGAAATTCCAGTTTTCATGTGATGAAGGCATAATTGAATATTGATAAATTTGTATTAAACCTGTTTTTAAAATCATGAGATACAAAAATTATAGATGATACTGAATTATGAAGTTTTGTTTTGAGTTATGTCAAGAATGTTTCATACATTGTTTTATTATTTAAAGGAAAATTGTTCAGGGGAATTTTCCTCTATATTATAAATTGTGCAACTGAGAAATGTGAAGTTTTGAAGGTGAGTTGTGAAGTTATTTTGTCTTTTCAAAAGATTTTTGTTATGGAATAATTAGTTCTTCCTATGTCCAATGATAAGAATATTGACTTCATGCTTTTATGTAGCATTGGTGTATGTTATTATTTGAGCCACCACACTTATTGTTTTTATTATTTTGTTTGACTATGTTTTCATTCAATAAAATCCATACATTTATTAAACTATGTAATCGATAGTTTGGTGAGGTTATGTTGCAAGCCATCACCTTGTTCATCATGAGAGTTGTTTTGGGTTTGAGTCTGAAAAGACATGTTATTCTTAAGTTTATGATGGAAATGACCTACATTGCATAGTTTCTTATTTATGGTATGGTGCATAAATGGATTAAACATTTTCTGTATTGATGGTTTAAAAATAAGAGGTATCAATGAATAATTTATTTAAGAGTACATATTCTGATGTTTTAGATTTTGGGTTAGTATAATGGAGGTTATGATGTTGATACCAAAGAAGGGTATGGTATGTTTAAGTCAAGTATGTTTCAAGAGGTTCGAACGTATACTATGGCTCATAATACTCTGCCAAGGATGTTTTAGAGGTTCAGATATTTTAACTGTATATTTAAAATTTTAATCAAAGTTTCAGAATTGGAAATACACCTTGCATTAAATCAGCTATTTTTCACGTCTCATGAGTTGAGTTACATTTCATGTTGAAGTTACGAGTTTGTTCTCATTGAAAAAGGTGAAATATACAATGAAGTTTTGCATATGATATAGAATTTTCTACGAATGATTTTGAAATCTGGAGATTAATGATATTTTTGGTATGTTTTAGGAAAGGAGAAGATGGTCTGAATGTTGAAGAAAGTTTTAGCTGATAAATTTTTTCTTCCCATTCGGATTTTGGAATGATCATTGTTCATTTGTATGATCTGTTAACCATGGAATTTAATCGCATCTTTGAGTTGGATTCACTGGGTACGAAAATGATGTCAGTGTTGTTTTTTGAAGCTAGCACAAATTTCCTTTGGCTAGTTGTTAGGATAATTCTGTAAGTTAATTATTCGGTTGTACTGAGGATATAATAATAAAGCATGCAAGAGGATGCACTTTTTTAATTACAAATGATTACCTTTTACGAAAAAGAAAACGGAAACTCTTATATCCTTGTGGGTAAATGTCACCTTTGAGAGTGAAATCTTGGACGTGACACGTTATCCTAGACTTCTAGCCCTGTGGGTCCCCAATCTTGGAAAAACCCCAAATAATCCGACAGAGTAGAGGGCTTCTTGTTCAATCGACTAAGTTTGCTTTTTTGGCTATAATTGCTTCTTTTGTGTGTTCTTGTGTTAGATGTTATGGGTGCTTTGCAGAGGTATACGTCCCACCCAGGGGGCAACAGCTGAAGCGACATTGTTATAATTGTACGATTTCAGTCCACGGTTGCGTCACGTGGAGAGGGCGTGCTGAAATGCAACGAGGCCTCAAAAGAATGGGCGTCGAGAGGCCACGTCACAAGGCCTGAATGCAGCCTTTTTTCCAACTGCTTTTCAGGTCAATCAGTAGGCGATGCCGTTGTTCTTTTGTGGCCATCCATCACTTTTCCCGCTCAGCCAGGCGGTTGCCAGACTGCACCCAACCGAACCGACGCTGCTCGTTGGTTCGACAGTCGAGTCAAGGCACAGAAGGACATGCATCTTGAAAAGCCCAGTGGCACAACGATCGGCAGAGCTATTTATGGATCGACTGCTTTCGCAGTCCAGTGACTGAAACAAGAAAGCATCTCAGGGCCACCAATGCGTTGTGTCATCGTGAGCCCCACAGAGTCCAAGAAGAGGGAGCGACAAAAGATTGGATGAGGTCATGCTGACGACGCGAAACGACGTCCGATGTCACGCTCCGACCCTACGACATGCTTCCTCTTAACAGAGCCTCGTCTTTGGGACGCGAAAAGTCTGAACGGTTGGACTTTCCTTCCTCCTTAGTTGTTGAAAGAAAAACCCATCCTACCTGGCAGCGCATAGTTATCGCTGGTCGGCTGAAGTAGTTACAATTTCACCAGTATACTTCTTCCCACCTCAATCCAATGCCCCAAAAGTAGGGTACATCGTGAAAAAGAGGAGGAGACTAGCAGCCATGAATTCCTTCTAAAGGCCTCAAAGAGCTAAACCAAATGTCAAATATAATGCAAGAACCTACAACGGAATGACCACAAGCCCTCTACTTGTTCGGTCCTCCGTGCACATGTGGAAATGGAATGCAACACATTTGGAAGTTATATCAACCTTTCACTTATGAAATACCAGAATATATATCATTGCATTATTTGCAGAAAAAAGTGGCAAATAAACATAATTCTTTAATCCATTGAAAATTTGGGGCATCTCATAAAGAGAAAAATGGAATATCAGTTTACTATTGGATGGATTTTCCAGATAATCATGTTTTCTCCTTCGTCCTCATGTGAGGTGATGTGCAGTTGGAATTTAAGTGAATCTAAAGCCCACCTGCTTCCTAACCCATCAGAAGCTCAATCATCATGACACTATTCAAGTTATAAACCAACCTCAATAGTTGTAAGGTCATTATGATGCCTGGACGATTATCATTGTCCACTCTTTCTAAGTTTTGCGACTATTTTTTTGGTTTGTTCGAGGTGCTCCAACAATTAATTTGAATATTGATTCATGTTTAGTCCTTTCTTTTAGATGGTTTTTGTTGTAAAGAAACAACGCTCCTCAAAAGCTCCTCGTTAAGGTGCCTCAAGAGGTCAGAATTTTATGTAAGGTTGGAGCTTGGCACCAACGTAATTCAATGGTGAAGAAAACCTATGGTCATAAAAAACAATTACATTTCTCTTAGGTAGCTATTTGATGTACGCGCTCGCCATGCCCCAATGTCCACATTGTAATCGTACATGTTGGCGACTATTTTGGTCATCGCCTTAGATACATTTTCCGTGCCCTATTTTTCTTAAGCTATTCACCCATGTTTCTTGAAAAGAAATTAGGAAGGTCGTGTTGCATGCCGTGTATCAATGATTTTCTCATGGTATCTTTCTAGGGCATAACAACCCTTATACCCAATCTTTGAGGGGGTTGGTGATGCCCTACCCAACAAAAAAACAATATTGGCACGTTACCTAGTGATTTAAAAACTAAGACTACCATGCCCACTCGCTTCATCATGCTCGATCAGCGACATGCGCCATTGATCGAGCAAAGCAAGGTAGGGCATGTGGACTCCCCTCGCAACTCTCATTCTTATGTAAGAATTGCAATCAAGCGATGAGATTTTTGGTTTTTCCTTTTTTTATGTAAGATTTTGTATGTTTTGCATGGGTAGAGCCCACAAAAATCATAAATCCCTACATTAAACTCGGGGCTATGCTCTGAGAAAAAAAAACAAAATGTTCATTGCTCCATCACCGTGGAGGAAAAATTTCGCGTTTGGAGATCAAGCAGAAATGCTCATTTTCTTTCTTTTCTAACTTGCACACCAAAAAGGTTTCACATGTAAACCTTATTCGAACCCTAACCCAAACTACATCCTGGGTTTACAGATTCTATTTTTTACGTGGGCTCCTGTTATGCCCTGCGTAAGCCGGGCCAAGCAGGTTCCCTTTCAATGCATGGGGAGTTTTGTACCCCTTATGTGAACCATATGAAACCCCCCACAAACATTCAAAACCCCTCAAAATGAGGGGTTTGTGAATGTTGAAAGAAATCAACGATGTTAGAATGTGGACCTTACATCGCATGTATCATCGAAATGTTGCGATTTCCCGCTATTTGTAGATAAGTGTTGATATTCTAAGTCATGTGGGTAGGGGAGTGTCATTCTTCTAAACGTCGGATAAGATGTTAATATTTTTCAATTGTTAGGCAGGTCATAGAGAACATGGAATTTTGTGGGTTATCCCTACATGTTGCCATCTTTACATTAAAAAAAAAGCACAAAGCCCTTTACTCAAGGTTTGTGATTGTTTTGTGGGTTGTTTGTATGGGGAGTCTGAGACTCCACATGCGTTGGATTTGACTTTTTTAGGCCACATTAGCACTAAGTCAAGTAGGTGCCTTCATAATCCAAAAGTAGAGAATCCTTGGTGTAATCAATGGATTTTATCTATTTTTTTATGATAAAGAACTTGGTTTCATGAGTAAAAATACTTTAAAGTACTGGAGAGTAAGAAACACAACATGTCTTTCTAAATGTGGTATGGGCTGAACGACGTTGAACAAAATCTCTGATTCAGGACTCCTCCTTGCTTCTTCCAACTATTTCCCTTGATGTGTGATCACGATCATCGATTGCAAAGGCTATAGTCGAATTTGCGGGGGGATGGGAGGTAGTCTAGGGGTTTTTTGAGGGGTCTTTGACAAAAAAAGAGTTTGAAAATGAATGTTCGTAGGCTTGTTTGTGTTTTTACACTCCCCTTCACCCCCTCCTTTACTCATTGCCTTCCTCAATCACAATGGCTGAAATCTGGACTTGCATGATCATGTTTCCTATGGTAGAACTGTTATGCACGTCGTTGTTTGACCATGGAAGGAACGGATGGGCGGCTGGATTTTACTTTCTCAGGTAGGGGAGGATGGATAATGTTTATCCGCATTTGGCGTGGACGGGTCTCACTTTATTGAGGTCGGGATGTATGCAGATCACTCATAAAAAGAAGGGCAAAATAGCTCTAATGTCTACATTCCCGAAGGGCGGACCCTCCCATATGCAAGTACGGAATTTTAAGTCCCCCATATCCAGCACTTTAAAATATAAGAACGAGGTATCCTCCTCCCTTGCCATGCTTGATCAGCGACATGAGTTACTGATCGAGCATAGCGGGGGAGGTCATGGTACACGCACGATCGCGAAGGGCGGCGGACACGTCATCGCCCCAACCCCACCTCCCCACCCCCCCCCCCCCCCCCCCCCCCCCCCGGCCCCCGCCCCGCGAAACTGTCGGATCCTCTCTTGCGGAGTCACGAGTTCCACGGTGGATATCTCTCTAAGTATCCTCATTATCACATCAAATAACACAAAAACATTACATTTGTTTTATTCCCAAGATAGGCCAGAAAACATTTTGCTGGCTGATCCATGGCTACACAACCACTAGCTCATAATGAAAACATACAGGATACCTTCTCTCATAAAAAAAGCTCATGAAATAAATATAAAGTGTATTACAAAAATATAGTAAAAAATTTCGAAAGCATTAAATCAACCTATTTCATTCTCTAAAACTTCTTCATAAAACCCTTTAACATAAATAAAAACAAAATAATGTGTATTTAAATTTAAACGTATATGTATATGCAGATGTATAGGTATATGTATGTGCACATGTATATGTATTTGTAAATGTATATGTATATGTATGTGTACATGTATATGTAAGTGTATATGTATATGTATATGTATATGTATATGTATATGTATAGGTATATGTATATGTACATGTACATGTACATGTATATGTACATGTATATGTATATGTATATGCAT
>SZWC01000600.1:373018-380518 GCA_023375785.1 Penium margaritaceum | reverse complement strand
AACCCCCCCCCTGTCGAAAATGTTTCATATTACGTCACATCTCTCTCATGTCTAGAGTTTGTAGGCACGGGAAGCTTTCTCCACCTCTTCAACAAAACTGGTTTTTTTATACGACATCTACAATCGCCTTCCCATTTAATCTATCATCGGCAGGTTCTTTTTGCAATGTAAAATTCGAGATAATGTAACAAGGGCAGTGCATGTCTATTTGAGTATCGCGGTACACTTATTGTTATGATTTGCGTTTTGTGCAATATACCGTGTACCGCTGTACACTAAATTTACCGCGGTAATGTAGCAATAGCGGTCCTACCGCGGGAGCGTTACCGGTATGGGTAATCTCCCAAAGAAGTAGGACACGACGGTACTCAATACTGTGGTACACTGGTACCACGGTATCGAGTACCGCGGTACCCAAGTACCGCAGTATTGTAGCCCTGCTCTTGGGATTCTGTTGTCAAGTGGTAGTGAAATGTAGACATAGGATACTTGACCTACAAACTTACCATGAGTGGGCAAACACAATGCACTGTGCATGTCTCTATGGAGGGGTGTACGTGATGTGCGTGCATTTGTACGTGCGTGCATGCTTCATGTACGTGCATGTGCGTGCGTGCGTGCAGGCGTGCGGGCGCGTGGGCGTGCGTGAGTGCGGGCGCGCGGGCGTGCGGCGTGCAGGCGTGCGTGCTCGCGCGCACGTGCGGGCGTACGTGCGTGCATGCGTGGGGACGTGCGTGCGTGCTTGCGTGTGTGCGTGCAGGCTTGCATGCGTGGATGTGTGCGTGTGTGCATGGATGAGTGTGTGCGTGCGTGCGTGCATACGTTCCTGCGTGGGTCCGTGCGTGCGAGCACGGGCATGCATGCGTGCAATGTGTGCGTTCGTGCGTGCAATGTGTGCGTGCATGTGTGAGTACATGCCTGCGTGCGTGCGTGCATGCGTGTGTGCGTGTGTGCGTGTGTCCATGTGTGCATGCATGCGTGTAAGTGCGCGTGTGTACGTGCATGCGTATGTGTGTACGTGCGTGTGTGTGTGCGTGTGTGTGCGTGTGCATGTGCGTGTGCGTGTGCGTGTGCGTATGTGCGTGTGTGTGTACGTGTGCATGTGTGCACACACGTGTGCATGTATTTGCAATCGTCTGTACGCGCGCACACGTGTGTGTGTGTGTATGCGCGTGTGTGTGTGTGTGTGTGTGGGTGTATGTATGTGTGTGTGTGTGTATGTGTGTGTGTGTTTGTATGTCTCTCTCTCTCTCTCTCTCTCTCTCTCTCTCTCTCTCTCTCTCTCTCTCTCTCTCTCTCTCTCTCTCTCTCTCTCTCTCTCTCTCTCTCTCTCTCTCTCTCTCTCTCTCTCTCTCTCTCTCTCTCTCTCTCTCTCTCTCTCTCTCTCTCTCTCTCTCTCTCTCTCTCTCTCTCTCTCTCTCTCTCTCTCTCTCTCTCTCTCTCTCTCTCTCTCTCTCTCTCTCTCTCTCTCTCTCTCTCTCTCTCTCTCTCTCTCTCTCTCTCTCTCTCTCTCTCTCTCTCTCTCTCTCTCTCTCTCTCTCTCTCTCTCTCTCTCTCTCTCTCTCTCTCTCTCTCTCTCTCTCTCTCTCTCTCTCTCTCTCTCTCTCTCTCTCTCTCTCTCTCTCTCTCTCTCTCTCTCTCTCTCTCTCTCTCTCTCTCTCTCTCTCTCTCTCTCTCTCTCTCTCTCTCTCTCTCTCTCTCTCTCTCTCTCTCTCTCTCTCTCTCTCTCTCTCTCTCTCTCTCTCTCTCTCTCTCTCTCTCTCTCTCTCTCTCTCTCTCTCTCTCTCTCTCTCTCTCTCTCTCTCTCTCTCTCTCTCTCTCTCTCTCTCTCTCTCTCTCTCTCTCTCTCTCTCTCTCTCTCTCTCTCTCTCTCTCTCTCTCTCTCTCTCTCTCTCTCTCTCTCTCTCTCTCTCTCTCTCTCTCTCTCTCTCTCTCTCTCTCTCTCTCTCTCTCTCTCTCTCTCTCTCTCTCTCTCTCTCTCTCTCTCTCTCTCTCTCTCTCTCTCTCTCTCTCTCTCTCTCTCTCTCTCTCTCTCTCTCTCTCTCTCTCTCTCTCTCTCTCTCTCTCTCTCTCTCTCTCTCTCTCTCTCTCTCTCTCTCTCTCTCTCTCTCTCTCTCTCTCTCTCTCTCTCTCTCTCTCTCTCTCTCTCTCTCTCTCTCTCTCTCTCTCTCTCTCTCTCTCTCTCTCTCTCTCTCTCTCTCTCTCTCTCTCTCTCTCTCTCTGTGTGTGTGTGTGTGTGTGTGTATGTATGTATGTGTGTGTGTGTGTGTGTGTGTGTGTGTGTGTGTGTGTGCCCGTTTTGAGCTGGTGTAAGCAGTGACGAGCGCTGCTGTTTGAGCATGGTGAAGGAGGGTGGGAATCGTTGGTAGAAAGGGGTGAATGAGGCTTACTTTTTGGAAGGGGAACGGATGGGGTTTATTGTTTTGGGGTAGGCACGGATGGAGACTATCTTTTGGAGGTTGGGGTATAGGAGGGTCACGCATTACTCAACAGGGGGTAATCAACTTTTTTTTCCGTTAGAAATAATGTAGCGGCTGATTCGATTTTACCCACCTTTGGAAAACGTTTTGCCCTGGTTACCCACGGTTGAATACTTTGTCAGCAACTCGTGGGAGAACAAGACCTGGAAGCCCACTTTTCGACAAGAGAGTCCCTGATTTTCTGGCTGATTGTAATCGGTGCACACTCTGTCCAAAAGGGAGGCACACAGAACCCACTTTGAATGACATGACTGTGATACTCACTTTGAACTCCGGCGGGAGCGACGAGAGAACATTGCCAAATATGCAGAAAGGGCCACAAGCTGGATTGATTATCTTCACATCAAAAGGGAATGTCATCCCACTATGTGTCATGCCACACAGGCAAGTTGTAATGGAGCAGCGGAGGACCACCGAAAGGCGCAGATGTCATTTTCTCTTTTTATTACAAACTCACGCAACTACTTTCTGACTGGACCAATGGTTGCCAATTATGTCTGGCGTTGGATATCTTGATCCATGATTAACGAACCAATGATAGCCCGCCGAATGTGTCGGCGTTCATTCATCACTTGGGGGTCACTGACAATGCCATTGACATCCGATGATCTTTACGAGGAACGACTGCGCATGGTTTGCACAATCAACTTGGGATACGTACACATGTTATAACGAGCCGGTATCATGTGAAGGTTTGAATTGTCGTTGGATGTAGTACCATGTACATGATTTCATGTCACTCTAACATTCATCATGTTCAACTCACGGTAGCTTTCCCACTATTGACCCGCCCTCATTGGCTGGGACGACATGGAAACTGAGGGAAGGATGAACGGGGTTCAACATGGCAATATGGGTGCTCCACATTACATTGGCCCTAAGGAGGCACACCGGGTATGGCTCGCATTGAAGGAAGAATGGGATCGTCTTATAGCTCGCAACAGGGAGAGGGTTGTCCATGAGCGGCCTGAGGCCACATCTCCAGTGAGACCGGAACAGATGGCATGGAGGTTGGGCAGGCCCTTGCCAAGTATGAGGCCACCCAACTGTCCACATCCATGTCATCCATGGATCTGGTCCAAGCCACCGAGTCCGTGGTGTCGTCCTCCATGTGTGTAATATGTACCGACTGCACACACAAAAATGCCACAGCCGAATGGCAGAACAATATCGCTACACATAGCAGTACAATAGACGAACCATGGTTCGTAAGTTTTATGGACATGATGAGGACACACCCAACGAGCTACCTTTACGGGGTTACGGACAACCACGCCATCACATGGGCGAACATTGGTAGGACTCTTCGCTGGGACAAAGTTGGGGCTTGGAGAGGCACACGAACCATGAGCATCACGCCTACACTGGTTATACAAGAAGCGATGGAAGCATGGGCTACAATGAAGGTTCATTGGAACTTGATCGTGGCAACCGAGGGCACCCCCACATGGGTGAATGACCCATGCAAACCCGAGATCATATGCTAGATACTTGGTGTTCGCATGCCCTGTCCTCACCGTCCTAACATCTCAGGGCTATGGGCTCCACGTAGTTGAAATCCTAGGTCACTGATATGTGCGTTGGATGATTGACTACGCTTTCTGTAGTTTCTTTAACAAATCACCTAGTCGTGGTTGGGCATAGCATTGTACTACCGCATTATTGTGTCCTGTATTACCCACTCGTAACGATATGGTCTGGAAGTGGCACACTGACTGTGGAGACTTTGGATGAACTTGCGAATCTGTTTAGTCATTGGACAGTTTAGCAGACATTAATGATTCCTAAGGGCATGGAGTGACTATTTACATCTATGCAAGATTGTACATAAAGACTACAACACAAGAACAATAGTGTTCTGTAGTTCCCATTGTTATGTTAATGGTCCTAAGACAAACTGCATACATATAATGAACCAGGAGTCATGTATATTCATCGGACAACATTACACCAAGTCACTTCTGTTGTTTAAACACCCATTGGTTTTTGACACTAACGATTCCTAAGGTCATTGTATGACAGTTGGACATCGGTGCAAAACTACACCTTCATCATACAAGATAAGATCAGTGGAAAACCCAGGAGAGAGTAGTCATCTTCTCAAATAAAAGACCAGAGGAGTTAGGCAACCCTGGCTAATCCATATTTTTGCGTACACGGAAAGGCCATGCACATAACAAATGACCTCACAAGCAACACACTCTGAAGAATTAGTGAAGTCAGAGATAACATAAAATTACTCTTGAAACGGTGATTCACAAAGGCCACAACAGGGATTGGCCACATGTGATCTCGTCAAAGTGTCCTGTGCATCCTGCACACCTAGTAGGCCTAGTTGCATTGCTACTTCTTGCACACTGTTCTGAGTGGTAACTTGCGACACGCGTTGTTTGTCCCCTTGCCTCCAAACGAGCTTGTGCTTCCTTCTCTCCCTCATGGCACCGCTGATGATGTTCTTTAGTACAACCTACAAGGCCATAGAAGGAGTCATTTAGAGGACATGGAGACGTTGTTCAACTTAGAAAAAAACACATGAATAGGGTTAACACAGGCTTACCATGTCACTCAAACAATGGCCTATCAACCACGACGATGTCGCTTGGGAAGAACGTTGTCTTGGTCTGACATGTGAGACGAGGGTTCCCACTCCTCAGAACAGACGGCATGTCGCTTTCCATGACTGCAATGCACTTACGGCTGGGGAGGGGGGGGAATGGCCTAACGAGTGAGCCACCGTCTAGCCTCATGGGACAAGAATCTTTACGCAGAGGAGAGTGTAGATTGAGGCACTGTTCGATCTGCAGGTGCTGAACCCAACAAGTGTCCTCGTAGTTGTCGAAGAGGAGGCCATTCATGTACCCCTCGGAGACACGATGTTCATCCTCCTCGTCGGAGTTGGCGATGGTGGCTTTCGGGGGTATGTAGAAGCAGAACAATAGAGGATCCATCGAACCCCCAATGGGTACTACATGCTTCAACATGCACGTTAACATACATCGTACCCACCAAATGGTCACCTTCATCTCCATCATACCCACTTACCAGAATTGAGCACGAGCACAAGCGCCATGGTGATTCAGAGCACCAAGAGGGAAGGTGGGATCCCAAGTGGGCCGACATGTTTGCCATGGCATGCGAATGGCACGCACGATGACCTGAACAACTTAGATAGAGCATGTTTGGAAGACCATGAGGGACAGATTGCGGCTGACCATGTCGCGAAATATGGTCAACCGCGAATGCATGTCCCATGAGGATCCTCGCGGTCAGCGGCGTTGGAATCATCGAAACAATAATGAAATAAATGTGACTGTCCAATGGCATACGAGAACTTTTTTGGGTGCCCGTTGCCAAATGCATGGGATCGAGATGCTGGTTGTGGCACGAGGCACCAAAAACCTGCCAGCGTGGGACTCTTGTGGCACCCCACATTGTTCACTTCTGTAAGATGCAGACCCGTTTGCCTTCCAAAAACGTGACTTGTCGACCATGCAAGTGCATGCTTTGCATCTAGGACGCACTCCTGACCGGATATCGTATTTTTGCAGCATTGATTTGGGCCGCAAAGCCAAAAGAATACCACCCGTATAACGTAACAGGAATCAACGACTATAATGAAGGAATTTCTGTTCAATATGTCGACTTTAGGTTGTGGAAAGGTAAACATTACCGATGAAATCGCACTTATATCGTCATTTTTGAACTGAAAAACCATGCACCTCTTTAAGGAACTAAACGAGGAACGAATTCAATGAATTGGAAAACAATCGATGTAATGTCGGGAATCTGGTCATGTTTCCTCACAATTAGGCACCACGCACACGTAGTTAATTGTCCAAATTTTGCGGGCAAGGTGGTCAGCCGTTAAAACGAGTAGTTAATTGATACTATTCGTGAGGAAAGTGGGTAATCGGGCAGGACCACACTCAAACCTTGGGTAAAAGAGAATTATTCCGAATAATCTTCTGACATGCGAGGCTTGGTACCTTTCGAAGCGTATACTGGAAATATCGATGGAGAGGCTCAAGTCGGCGCTAGTCTCCCTTCGACCAGACGCTCACCAACCATGGTGACGCTTGGCGGCAGCCACCTTCCGTTCCCCTCCCCCCCCACTCGCCCCCCTCCGTGGTCAGATTCTGACGATGCAAACGGGATGACTTATCTTCCCTCAAAAGGACGCCATGTCTCCCCCATGTGCCGACTATATTATACCATTCCTCCCTTACCCAAGGCCACGCAAGATCTCCTGCCGACACGGGCCCACAATGACTTCTGGACACGACGGCGGCTCGTGTCGGCTAACTGTAATAGCGGCGACGACAAGTCAGATCGCGACAAATGATCCGTTATGTTCCGCTGTACGTTCTGTCTCTTCTGGAGATCCTAGTCAGTGGACGACGACGGATCTCACGGCTCAGGGCGAGCGTCCTATGAGAGGTGGAAGCGATCGCACGGATGGGGCACGAGACGGAGACCAACGGTGGACGGCGGCTGTGGTCGGCCTCAGAAATGTCAAAACTTGACTCACTCTTTAGTCGAGGGAGAGTCTTTTGGAAATCTAGAACGTTTCTTTTGTGTCTTACCACAGGTTTGCGTTCGCAAAATCATTGCGACCCTTCATTTGACCGGTTTTTCAGGTTTCCATCGACAGCCAAAGCTAAAATGCTATCCGCGAATCCCTCGATACACGTGTGTTTTTACGAAATTCCCACGTTGGTATGTCAAACGGAGGTGGAAACCACACGCAACAGCCTCGAAACGGAAATCCAGCCCCAGAAGAGCGGATGCGCACGAATGCAGTTCATAGACACGCGGCGCATTCTCCCTTGCTGGGGAAATACCTTGCTCACGTCATCCTCCTCTAACCCTCGTGCATGCGTGACAAAAATAACATTCTATCTTCAACCCTTCCCTCGGATTCGCAACATACCTTCTCGAACTTCGTCTCTACTACCTGCTCCTCAGTCCCTCGAGCCCTGTCGCCAGTCCCCCCCCCCCCCCCCCCCCCCCCCCCCCCCCC
>SZWC01000600.1:351915-362152 GCA_023375785.1 Penium margaritaceum | reverse complement strand
GAGAGAGGGAGAGAGAGAGAGAGAGAGAGAGAGAGAGAGAGAGAGAGAGAGAGAGGTATATTGATAGAGAGAGGAGCCAGCCCACATATCACCATGTTTCAATGAACACTGACACGACATTAAAACTCTCTCATGCACAATGAGAAAATACAACATACAACATACATGGACAACGGAACACTATAGAGGCGAGACAAAGAAGTTTACTAAGAAGCTACAACACATCAATGGCACGTCATAAAAGAGCAGAGACCCATGGAATGCACAACATCCTTGAACTTGCCAATGCCACGATCCTTCTTTAGCAATCCAGGACACTGCTTATACGGATTAACCAGGATGACCTGGGCTTCACTGAACGCAACATTATCATAGACAAATACTCTCACACAAACCAGCACTGAGTGTCGTTTACTCAACTTTGTTGGAGCTACGTGCAATACGATGCCAATACTAGTTTTCCATGAGATTGCTGTACATTGAATGGTGATTATGTTACCGGTATGATTGCACACATTTGTGGCATGTGAAGAATCGATGTTAGTGCAACCATCAACAATAACCAAGGGATGCGCATGATAGCATGGCCCCACTTGAGGATTCAAAACATATTGCACGCATAAATCATATAGCTTTGGAGCATCATTCTGTGCATGAATTGGTGGAGAAGCACGCGATTTCTGTCATCGAGATTGGCACAGACTTTGGTGAGCTCACATGGTCACAGATTCAATGACACAACGATGAGAGGGATCCCACAACGGACAGGCTTTGGAACTGTGCCGAGGTGCCAAGAAAGACACAGAGGCGGCCGGGCAGTAGCGACACAGCCCAAGATACAAGCCGGTGGAAGATCAGCCATGAAGTCCGTCCAGCGCTCGCAAGGGGTGATATTGTGGGGGAGCCGACCATGGGTCATGCAGCTTCTTTTTCTTGCCTCTTGCAGGGTGCGTATGGAGTCTTCAAGTCCTTCCACACCCCAACCAAACACCATTTCTGAACGCTAGAACCCCACTCTTGCTGATGGTGTCCCGTCTCCTCTCTCTAAGTCTGGGCTTTGCCCCCTCTTTACATTTGATGCCATGTCTTACATGACCTGTTTAGTGGTCACTGCGGGGGCGTTCACCATCGTGCAGCCAGGAGGGAGGCAGGCAGTAGGCAGGAAGGAGGTGCGTAGCAGGAAGGCTGGCCAGGAGGAGGAAGCCAGCCAGATCTATCCGGTCCCAAGGGCAGGGCAACGGCATGATGAATCTGGCCAGTGCTGGTAGTGGTGGAGGAGGAACCAACAGAGGTGGAAATGCTCAAGGACCCGGTGGAAATATTGGGTGAGGGACTCGTAGACAGACTAGTGGTAGCAGTGTTGCATTCCTGACGTGCTCGCATGGTAGCTGCCAATCATCATCAAGCTGGTGTGGGAACTTTGGCGCAGAGTGACAGATTTGGCTGCAGTTCCAGCAGGTGGTGCTAGAGGAGGAGGAAAAATAGGGCAATGAGGTACCACGACCCTTGCCGCTGCGGCCCCCACCATTGCCAATGCTCCCTCCACGTTCTCCACCACCATGCCCATGAATCGCACCAAGCCTGGCATCGCCAATGGAAGAGGAGGTGGTGCTGGAGGTGGAGGAAAATGAGGACGGAGAGGAAGAGGGTACGGCAGTGGTGACATCAGAACCAGCGGAGAAATGAGGTCACTTGTTCTGCAGGTTTCTCCACCAATCAGTGAGGCGAGCTGCAGTAAACACGGCAATGGGCTCAGAAGCGTGGCACTCAAGCTCATGTGCAGGGACATGAAAAAAAAAGATTAGAGAACTTGAGAATGGGTTTGGTGATGATTGACATTCAGGCAGAGAGCTGCCCAGGTGCAGCCTTACCATGGTCGTGAAGCAGCTTCAGGCTGCGAGCCTAGTATACGCCAGCTGTCTCATCTGTATGCATGTGAAGCTGATTGAACTGAACGGTCAGTGCACTTTGTACTGCTTGGTCGGTGACAGTGTCGCGGTGGCAAATGAGGACATAGGCACAAAAAGGGTTCATAGGAGTGCCATGTGTAGTGTCAGCATTGTATGAGCCAATCTCATCAGTGAGAATGTCTGGACCAGCATTGATGAGCGCGCAAAAAACTTGAGTGGACTCAGTGGGATGTGGGACAAAAGATGTTACAGTAGAAGGGTCAGGCACAAAGTAGTACTGATAGAGGTCTTTGCCTTTAGCCCATGCGCTGAAGCAAACTTCCAAAGATGAGAAGGTGAGCTTGGTAGTGAAATGTGACAGTAGTGTTTTGAACTCTTGCTATCAAGGAAGAGGCAAGAGTGCTCATGCAAGGGCAATGGCAACAGTGAACTAAGTGTCGGTAGCGATGGGATCAGTTTGTGAGGTCTCCATGTGCACAGTTGAAGAGGAGCCAGTGGCTGCAGTGGTACCAGCTGTAGTGATAACAACGGCAGCAGGAGCACATTCAGCAAGGCTCTTCATCACAAGCTCAGTAGAAGCCTTTGCCAAATCAACTTTTGTGGTATCAACATCCTCCTTACAATTCTTGGCAGGTTTCAGAGCAATACGAGACTGCTGCAGCTGCTCCTAGAGCTCTGTAATAGTGGCTTCGTGGTCAGGCATGATGGAAGATCATGAAAGTGCGGCAAGGACAGAAGAAAAATGAAGATTTGGCAGCATATTCCCCGCTCTAGTGGGCATGGAAAGAGAGTACCGAGAGCTGAAATGGGAGAGACTCCTAAATCTTCAAGGGGGTAACTGACAAGGAGGCCACAGGCCAAGAGAAGGCCACTAACGGGCGAGAAGTGAAGGGATCAGGCATGTTCTTACGCAGCTTCTCACACTACAGACCCTCCTTTTAACACGCCACACCCTCCTTGTCCAACGCTGCCTCCTCCTCATCCAAAGGAGAATGAACTGGCGGTGACTCGGGGGGAGACACCACGGTGACGGAGGTGGCAGCAATGCCACTGTTGTGGAAATGTGGTGAGTTGTGTCACAGTCACATCTACTAATGCAGAGCGTGCATGCGGCAATGGCAATCCAGGTGGGAAAGGCACCTGTGGGCAGCAGGACGGTGAGAACAATGTTTTTTCATGACTGTGGCAGTTGCAGCGGCTGTTGAGGCTGTGGCAGACCCATCGGGCAAGATACCCAATGGGTGGCATGCTGACGCAGAGATGCTACTCCTGCGGTTGTAGATGCAGGTGATGCGGTTGCTGTGGCCACAGCTGCAACAGCGGCGACGAATTTTGAGGGAAGCTCTCGTGGGCAAGAGACCCGGTGAAGGCTGCATTTGTGGCTACAGCCGCTGTTGGTGCGGTTCCCCCAGCTACGGCTGGGTCAGGGACTGCTTGGGTGCTACTGTGCCAGCTGCAGCTGCTGTTAACGGGGTTGCTGTGACTGAAACTGCAGTTGTGGCCACAGTTGCTGAAGCAGATATGGTTTTTGGTGCATCTACGAGGTTGAAGCCCTCGGACCAGCTGCCACCACTGAGGTTTTCCACGCTGCAGAACGTGGTGGGGACACAGGCCACCTCAGAATGACAATGGATGGCCTGGTCACAGAAGTGAGCGGAGAAGCCACTCCTCTGCAGATGCGGAGTGGGGGTGTCGCTGATTAAGAATTGGCCGTGATGTGCTGCTGCTGAGAGTGAGCTCTCCGGCCAGCATTCCAAAGCAACACCTCCGCTCATCCATCTCCTCGCCACCGCGGGCTTTATGGTGGCGGCCAGCATGGCGTGTTCGCAGCGAAGCCCCGTGTGCACACAATGAATGCTGCAGAATCCAGCAAAGAAGTCAGAGCAGTGGATATGGCCGGCTGCTGCTGGATGTGTTTGGGGTAGTGGGTCCGCGGTCAAGAACTGGCGGCAAAACCGCCGACTCTGCCATGTCCCATCACACGAGAGGGTGGTGGGGATGAGAGAAAAAGCTCTCCCTTAACTGCTCTGATACCAGTACTTCGTGGAGACTTGTGAGGGAAAGAGCATGAGGGAGATAGGGGGTGAGCAAAACCATGGATTTATTGATGCTGACACTTAGAATGGAATGAAGCATCGAGTAGTTAGGTTGAGCAAGGATAAAGCAGGGTGAATCGAGCTCCAGCTCGCTTCACCATGCAACCAAAGTTGTGAGAAATCAATAAATGCATCCTATGTTAGAAAATTCAGAAAACAACTGGCTGGCCCATAGGCACAAGCCTCAGGCAACGCGAATGGCAGAGACATTATGAGTAGAGAGTGGGAAACACCCGATATTCTTGTTGAAGTTACTGCATCTAGAAACCACATGGTGCGTGTGTGTTGTAGCCATGTTGGTTCACTCTCTTGTAAAGCTGCGTGTGTGTGGAGGCCGATGGACATTGATATTTGTATTAGAAGGTCACTTGAATACCAATGCCAACAGCTCGGGGAGCTATTCATCCTAAATGCAAGTCAGTTTCCATCTCTCTCTAACGATTAAATCTTATGAAGCACAGAGACTATGTGCATCTCTCCTAGCCAGACCCTTCCTGATCTTGCACCTGCCTTGCATTCTAGTGCATCTCCTAAGTAGACAATATTTCCAGGTCAGCGACAGTAGTACTAGGAAGCTTCCAAGGAACTTCTCAATGGTCACCCACACGAGGAGCCTAAAAACCATCCCAGTCTGACTTCCAACACCGTTTGTAGTTGGTAGAATTGTGTGAGGGAGAGGTAGCAAGGGAGCGAGGATACGAGAGACACCATTGATGTTGCAATTTACTCAGAAGAACGTGTAACAAGTGAGGACTTAGGTTGCGCAACAAAGCGAGAATCACCTCGTGCACCATGCAAAAGGTGTGACCACCACCACCCCTGGAGTCGGGCTGGACCACACAGAATATTCTACGAGCGGCTGCTACAGGAAAAATCTGGTAGCATTTCCCCAGCAGGATGAGCAGTCGGTAAAGAATAAAAGCGGTCCACAGCCAATAATAATGTAAATGCACATCATCTTTAAATTTATGTGGACATGCCACATAAATTGAGTGAGTGAGCTTTTTGAAATTGTATTCCATGTTAGAGGTGTCAAAGAGCTACTGGCTGGCCCACCAGTACAAGTCTAATGCTATCCAAGTGGCACAGGCAACATGGGTGAAGCTGGTGAGACCCCCAAGAGAAGCGAACGTGTCAGTTTCCCCAAAAGGCCACTTTTTTTGCATTGCAGCCATGTTGATTCATTCTCATGCATAGATGCATGAGTGTGGGACCAGTTGACAGTGATCAACGTATTGGTCAGTTAGCGCTTGAAAACCAATACCAACACCCCCCCTGGCCCACAGGCAAACAACAACACAAGCCACATAAGACAACAAGGCATGCACATGGAGCAACACAGATGGACATGGCAGATCTGGAAGAGGGAGGCAATAGTCAGGCTCAGTCAGGTGCAGAGGATACGCGTGTCAGACCAACTGGATGAGCAACAAACTTGAAAGAGCCAGAGCTTAGAGCCTTGCTCAAAAGTCAGCCTGCTGAGAACGAGTGTTAATCCAGACCACCTTGACGACACCAGCGGCGATGCACTCACAAAAAAATTGGTGCTCCATATTGATGTGTTTGTGTTGTGTGAGTTTTCACAGCAAAGACTAATGGAGAAAATGGACACACATAGCTGCTGCAACAAGCTACACAACGAAACGCTTTCACATGTACCTGAGCTGCGAGCAACATACTCCGATTTTACGGAGATCCTTGTAACACACTCATGTTTGGCACTCTTCCAAGACACAACATTGCTGCTGACCAAGAAAATGTACCATAATCGAGCATGTGTACCATGTGCCTAGTTGCTGCCGGCGTAGCCATCGATGACTACGGAGGGTTGTGCTTGGTAGAACAGCCCAATACGTGTCGTTGAGAGTGCATACTGTACAACGCAAAGTGCAGCCTCAAGATGATGCTGATGTAAACACTGAAGGAAATGAGCAAGACAGTTGATGGTAAATGTAATATCAGTGTGCGTTGTCGTAGCGAGGTACATCAAGGATCCAATGACTTGCAGATTGTCAGTGACAAAAACCTCCTCCCCCAGCTGGGCCATATCAGGTGTTTTCAGCTTTCTTTGGCCAGCTGGGGTAATCGGGGTGGAGGCAAATAGAATGGCAGCAAGTAGTTGAGAAAATCGCTCGCCAAGACTACCGATGAGTGCATGACGTGCATGTAACATGTGGTTGGGATGATCACGCTCAAGGTCCATGCCAAGGAACACTTGTGCGGGACCGGGGTCCTTTATCTTGTTGAATGACTGCAAAAGATACTTCATAGACTAGAAAACAGAATGAAGCAGTGAGATAATGAGAAATTCATCAACATAGATGAGGACAGCAACAAGAGGTGAGGCCAGAGGACTGAGAAACAGAGTAGGATTGACCACACTTCGACCCCATTCTTAACGGTGGCAGTGATCACCATGTTCTAGTAACAAGGTGACTGCTTCAAACCATGTAACACCTTTTGTAGCTACCAGACCTTGTTGGTGCTATTGGTGAAGCTAGACGGCCGTAATTTTAGATCTCCTCTTCCAAGGTGCCATGTAGAAAAGTCATGATGTGCTACCAGGCTAAGAAGGACCCGAGTAGTGGTGAAGCATCAAACGAGAGCATCGAAGTCCACTGCGGGGATTTTTTATAATCCTTAGACAGTAAGCGGAGCTTTGCAGTGATCAACGTCGCAATCAGGCGTTGGATTGCACCTTAAAACCCAATGAGCCAAGATGGCTTTACGACCAGGTGGTAGGCCCACCAGTTTGTAGATCCCATGCTCATGAAGAGTGTCAAGCTCGTCTTGCATGGATGTTTCCCAAAGGGAGGAGTGAATGGCCTCACGAGCTTCACGTACAGTTGTGGGCTTGGGTCCAAAGGTATAGAGGCCAGTCATGGCAAAGCAAGCAGCAAAAAAGCCAGAAACAGAGGTTGTTGGATCTGGAGGAGAGAGGGAGCCTTGGAGCAGCGAGCATGTGGGACTGAAAGGGCATCAGTTGTGCTAAAGAATGGTTGTTGAATCACTCAAAATGATGGAGTACATATAGAGCTAGAGCTTGGGCAAGTCAGCCCTCTCACAAGCCACACCACTTAGCCATGGAGGCTAAGGCTCACACACTAGAGTCTATAATCTCACACAAGAGAGGAAATCAGCCTAGCAATCAGGCTGAACACTCACACACGAACGAGAGAGCTAGAAAATACTCTCATGGCACACTCGTAGTGGTCACATAACCCACAATCCCATGGAGAATCGCCATGTGTCCATGGCTAGCACACAAGGATCTCACCTCACCTAAAAAGTAAGGAGAGGTACCTTTTTCCTAGTCAGCACACTCTGACAAGGCAATCCAAGAATCTAGGACCTTTTTGGATATTTCTCCCATCAGGTCTTGACCCTGGACCTCTTGCCCTTTTTCTTTTCCCAGGCTAAGGCATGGAGCCATCGCCCATGGTCACCCAGATACCGGCAGTCCATGACCCCGTAAACTTAAAAAATTCATATCTCTCAATTCGACTGTTGGATCGGCTTGAAACTTGGACCGTAGACAATTTGCCACCTGATCTTTCTAATGGTGAAGTCCGATCGACGATCGGAGTAGGTATCTGGTAGTTTCCTGGAACTTGCTCCTGTGGACCTGAAACTGAGCCGGATGGCCCCTTTCCCAACAATCTCCCACTTTGCCACAGTTAGAGTGGGCTGAGTCCACATGCCTTCATGCAAAACTGCTGCTTCTCATGGGTCACTGACTTGGTGCAGAAATCAGCGACCTGCTTGCTGGTTGGAGTAAACTCCAGCTTGATAGCACCCTCCTGCACCATGTACCTGATGAAGTGATATGCGATGTCAAGGTGCTTGGTGCGTGCATGGTGCTCAGGATTCTTGGCAAGTGCGATTGCGCTTTGGTTATCGACGCGCACAGGAACTGGAACTGCTGCACCCCCGCTCATCTCCGCCATGAGATGCTGAAGCCAAACTGCTTCATTCGCTCCAAAACTGAGAGAGACGTACTCAGCTTCCGTGCTTGAGGTGGCCACGACCACCTGACGCTTGCTGCACCAGCTGATGGCCCCGCCATTCATGAGGAACACATGTCCGGAGATGGACTTGCGGTCCTCAGGGTTTGAAGTCCAATCTGCGTCTGTGTAGCCGATGATGCTGTTGTCGTTGCCGTCGTACGTGATGCCAATGTTGATGGTTCCAGCAAGGTAGCGAAAGATCCGCTTCACTGCCTTCTGGTGCTCAGGTCCGGGATTAGCCATATGCTGGCTCACAGCGCTCATAGCCTGTGCGAGGTCCGGCCTGGTTGCCACCATCAGGTACATGAGACTGCCGATGGCGCTCTGGTATTTTTGCCGCTCAGTTGCATCTGCTTCTCCACTGAAGCTCACGAGGTACTGCCGCGTCTCAAGTGGCGTGCCGATGGGCTTTGCCTCTGTCATGCCGAACCACTGCAATACATCCTTGATGTAGCAACTCTGCTGCAATGAGAGAGAGCGTGATTTGCGGTCACGCATGATCTGGATACCAAGGAAGTATGACGCCTCCCCAAGATCAGACATCTGGAAGCGCTCCTGCATGGCCTCCTTGAACTCTTGCAGTACAGACATGCTGTTGGAAAGGAGGAGCATGTCATCCACATAGACAATGATGATGAGGATCTCATGTTCATGCTGCCTGCGATACACGCTGTAGTCACACTTGCTGCGCTCAAACCCCATGCACTGCAGCGCCGCATCCAACTTCTGGTTCCAAGCACGCAACGCTTGCTTGAGGCCGTACAGTGACTTTTGCAACTTGCAAACCAGGTGCTCCTGGCCATCCATGAGGAACCCCTCCGGCTGCTCCATGTAGATCTCCTCCTCCAAGTCACCATTCAAGAGTGCCGTCTTGACATCCATGTGGTGAATCTCGAAGTCCTCAGCTGCTGCATAAGGAAGGAGCGTGCGCACAGAGGTAAACTTTGCAACAGGAGCAAACGTTTCCGTGTAGCCGATGCCTTCCTGCTGAGAGTAGCCCTTGGCGACCAGCCTCGCCTTGTACTTTTCTAGGTTGCCATCTGCTCCCCGCTTCTTCTTGAACACCCACTTGTACTTGATCACTTTGCGTCTAGGTGGACGCTCAGTCAGCTCCCACGTACCGTTCTCGAGCTGCGACCATATCTCCTGCTGCACAGCTTGCGCCCAATCTGCTGCATCTGGTGCAGCCATGGCCTCCTCGTATGACGATGGCTCATCTGAATCTGCTGCAACTGCGACATTCATCTGATCTGGTTTTTGCAGCATCGAGAAATGCCCGCGCTCACCAGGCTTGTAGCGCATCCTTAGAGGGTACCTACGACCTGGTGCCGGGCGTTAGCGGGCGGCTGGAGCGGTGCTGCAGGTACAACTGTTGCTGCTGGTGGTGCTACATCTCCTTCCTCTACTTCTACCGATGAAGTTGCTGTATCTGCTACATCAGAAATGGGAGGGTAAAATGGTTCTCCCACTATCACAGTGGACGAAGGATGAGGAGAGACTGGGTCAGGAAGGATATCTGCTCTCACTGCCTCGTCAGTTGCTGGTTTTGCTGCCTCTTCACAGACAATGTTGGTGCCGATGACGTTGCTCTCGTTGAAGACGACATCCCTGGAGATGATGACGTGGCCTGTATCCCTCTCGTAGAGGCAATAGGCCTTGCTTGCCACGTCGTAGTCAATCATCAGCATCTGCGCGCTCTTCGCGTCCCACCTCTGCCGCTTCTCCTTTGGCACGTGCATGTGTGCCAAGCTGCCAAATGCGCGAAGATGACCCACGCTCGGCTTCTTGCCGAACCACGTCTCCTACGGCGTCATCTCCTTTAGCGCCTTAGTTGGAATGCGGTTCTTGATGTACACCACATTGCTCACTGCTTCGGCCCAAAAGTCATATGTGAGCCGAGCCGCGTGCAGCATGGAGCACCCCGACTCAACGATGGTGTGGTTGGCGCGTTCTACTACACCGTTTTGCTGCGACGAGTATGGCGCGGTACGCTGTGCCTTCATGCCAGCTGCTGCGAGGTAGTCCTGGAACTCCTTGCTCAGGTACTCTCCACCGCGGTCGCTGCGTAACGCCTTGATCTTCTTGCCAGTCTGGTTCTCCACCATTGCCTTGAACTCCTTGAACCTGTCAAAGCACTGGTCCTTGGAGGAAAGGAAGTACACAGCAGTGTAACGGCTGAAATCATCAATGAAGGTAAGAAAACACCTAGAGCCTCCAAAGCTCT
>SZWC01000600.1:337146-351884 GCA_023375785.1 Penium margaritaceum | reverse complement strand
GCTGCTGCGAGGTAGTCCTGGAACTCCTTGCTCAGGTACTCTCCACCGCGGTCGCTGCGTAACGCCTTGATCTTCTTGCCAGTCTGGTTCTCCACCATTGCCTTGAACTCCTTGAACCTGTCAAAGCACTGGTCCTTGGAGGAAAGGAAGTACACAGCAGTGTAACGGCTGAAATCATCAATGAAGGTAAGAAAACACCTAGAGCCTCCAAAGCTCTGGGTCTGCATCGGGCCACACAAGTCTGAGTGGACCAGCTCCAACACCTCCTTCGCACGCTCCCCTGCTCCGGAGAACGCCTCGCAATGCTGCTTCCCCTCCAAACAGCCAATGCACAGCTGCTGCTCAAAGTTAGAGATGGTGGGCAAGTCATGCACCATCTGTTTTGTTTGAAGTTGCTTTAAGGCGCGCATGCCTATGTGGCCGTAGCGCGCATGCCTGATTTCGCCATCTGTGGCCTGTACCACTGCTGCAAGACTCTGCTCACGCGGGATCTTGGTCGCCCCCAATAGGCGGTACATGTCGTCTTCCTTCACCGACCTGACCAACTCCTCTCCCGTTTCCTTGTCGAGGATGTAGCCATAGTCGTCGTAAAAAACGACTCGCAGTCCTGTGTTGGTGAGAAAGGACAGTGAGAGAAGGTTGAACGGAGCATCAGATACATATAACATGCCATGGAACACTCCCACTTCAATGCCACGCGGGGTCTCCAACCACATCTCCACAATCCCAATCCCTTCAGCATACATCACCCAATCATCACCCAAAGCAATCGGACGAGGGGAATGGAGAGCAGCTGCGTGAACCACTCCTTGTGGTGCGTCAGGCTCTTGGTACACCCTGAGTCCTTGTACCATGTGAGATCCGCCTTCTCCACCTGTGACATATCGGACTTCGCCATGAAGAGGTGGTCGCACACCTCCTTGGCCACGTTCATGTTGCCAAAATGGCGCACGCCGGTCTGGTTCTGCTGCTGCTGCTGCTGCTGTGACTGCTGCTGTGACTGCTGCTGTTGCTGCTGCGGAGATTTCTGCTTTTGCTGCTGCTGCTGCTACTCCTTCTGGTCCCTCTTGAACTTGAAGCACTCTTTCTTGTAGTGCCCCTCTTTTTGGCGATAGTGGCACTTGTATTTCTTTTTGCCTCTCTACTGCCCAGACTGCTGGTGCTGCTGGTTACGTGAGCTTGTGGCCACAAATGCTGCTTCACTACTGCCGCTACCATTGCGCTTTGCTGCACTGCGACACAATTCTACCTGCACCAGGTGCGTGCAGATGAAGTCCAGGTCGAGAGTCGGCCGGCACTCCAACGTCTCTCGACCATGTTGTAGCTCGTTGGGAGTCCCCTCAGCAAGAGGAGGATGAAGCGCGTCTCTTCAACAGGGTAGCCGGCCGCTTTCAGCTGCTTTGCCAGCTACTTTGTCCTGTCCAAGTACGCCTCCATCCCTTTGCCACCCTCCATTTTCAACACCATCATCTTCTCCTCCAAAAGCACGAGAAATGCAGGATCCTTGCTCTCATACTTCTGGCACAACGCGTCCCACCCCTCTTTTGCAGTAGCCTTGTCACTCACGTACTGAAGATGCGGGTTGAAGATGGTGTTATCAAGCAGCCTGTAAGCCTGCCTGTCCTTCTTCTTCCACTCCTCATATGCCGCTACTGCAGTTGTAGATAAAATTGCATCTGTTGCACCTTTTTGCAGTATCTTCCCCGCCACCACCTGCGCTGCGGTGATGCCTTTTGCGTGTGGAGGCGGAGCGCGCTCTTCGCCGCTCACCACCTCCCACAAGCCCCTCTCCTCCAAAAGGAGGCGGGTACGGATCTTCCAAAATGTGAAGTTGGCACATCCTTCCAGCCTCTCCAAGGGCTGGGCTGCAGTGACCACGCCTGCTACTGTCATTTTGAGCTTTGGTGATGCTCAACGCTGCCCTTGGGTGACGGCGCTACCCCTACTTCTCCTGTTGCTTCTGCCATAAATCTTTCTAACAGAAAATGGACTGTAGACGCCAGCAGACTGGGAATTCGAAACAACTGAGCCCACCACTGAAAAATTCAGCTCAAAAAATTTCAGATCGACCCATAAAACAGGGTCATCGACAGGGGATTGTGAAAGATATGCCCTCGTGAAAACAGGGTATAATTCTGCTCCTACTCCAACTCAGACCAGCCAGCTTGTAAACGGCGTTTCTCCCAAACAAATCGATGGAATGCATATAGTTTTGCACCAATGGAAAGCTTAGGGAAAATAATACAATTCTCATGTGCCACTTTTTAAATTTGACAAAGAAACAAGAGAGTTATGGTCATCACAAGACGACAGTCTTACTCATAGACAAGAGTGTAGCCCTAGCCGACCTCGTTTTGAGCATAACTCTCAATCCGACCGTTGGATCTTTGCAATCTTGGGCTCGTTGGAAAGCTTGTCTCACAAAAGTGAAGATCCAGTAGTTGATTGTCAAATTTGGCCAAGGACCCTAACCCGTCACTTTCAAAGTGACCACCTGTGCTGGCTGAAACTGGCAGAACTTGGTTCTGATACCAAGTATTGGATCTGGAGGGGAGAGGGAGCCTTGGAGCAGCGAGCATGTGGGACTGAAAGGGCATCAGTTTTTCTGAAGAATGGTTGTTGAATCACTCAAAATGATGGAGTACATATAGAGCTAGAGCTTGGGCAAGTCAGCCCTCTCACAAGCCACACCACTTAGCCATGGAGGCTAAGGCTCACACACTAGAGTCCATAATCTCACACAAGAGAGGAAATCAGCCTAGCAATCAGGCTGACCACTCACACACGACCTAGAGAGTTAGAAAATGCTCTCATGGCACACTCGTAGTGGTCACATAACCCACAATCCCATGGAGAATCACCATGTGTCCATGGCTAGCACACAAGGATCTCACCTCACCTAAAAAGTAAGGAGAGGTACCTTTTTCCTAGTCAGCACACTCTGACAAGGCAATCCAAGAATCTAGGACCTTTTCTGATATTTCTCCCATCAGTTCTTGACCCTGGACCTCTTGCCCTTTTTCTTTTCCCAGGCTAAGGGATGGAGCCATCGCCCATGGTCACCCAGACACCGGCAGTCCATGACCCCGGAATCTTAAAAAATTCATATCTCTGAATTCGACCGTTGGATCGGCCTAAAACCTTTACCGTAGACAATTTGCCACCTGATCTTTCTAATGGTGAAGTCCGATCGACAATCGGAGTAGTTATCTGGTAGTTTCATGGAACTTGCTCCTGTGGACCTGAAACTGAGCCGGATGGCTCCTTTCCCAACAGAGGTGTCAATGGCATTGTAAAAATCCTTAGACATAAGAGAGTAGCCAAGTCCCGTGCCAGGATGCATGACACTAATGCTATGACTGTCCATTTCTGTTGTGGTGAGACCTAGGACACATGGCCCTGGATTACTACCCCATTGCGGGAAGGTAGGGTGGGAAGCCATCCTCCATGAGTGTATGTCTCGGGAGTTGGTCAGCTGGAATCAGCACGTGCTGGTTACTGGACATCAGAAATGGGAGACAAAGCAGCTGGGGTAACAATATGAGATGAGGAGGGGACACGAGAAACAAGAGACTGGTCAGGCACTGGGGGACATGACCATCGCCCCCAGGATGGTCATGAGTAGGATCTTCACGATCCCTAGTAGTGACCTGTGTACCAATATCTGGATTGATATGGGCTTAAAAGAAGATGAAGGTAGGAAATAGTTTTGTGTGTGATGATGTTTTATGAAACTTTGACCTATCTGCATAATGCTTATTAACTGTCTATGTATCCCTCATGAATTCTGTATCCCTCTACCATGGCTGCTCGTACCTACTCTCGTATGTGGCAAAGGAAAATATTTAAAAAAGCATGTGCCTGGTGTGCATCATTAAAAAAACCTGGACATGTTTTTGGAAACTGCACATGAGGCTTGCAAAAAGAACTCTTTGACATCTATATTAATAAATGTACCTATCAATCCACATATGAGCATATCTTCCTTGTTTACAAAAGGATTTTTCATGTGGATATGGATGTATGGTATGGTCGAGTTGCAAAGAAGCACCCACGCCTATCGCATCTACCACTTGGAGGAAAACCCCCCATGGCAAGCTAGCAGGTGCTCCGACTCGCATTTTAGCCAACACAAGACCAGACGACTCCTTTGTAAGTAGAGAATTTTTACCAAAGTGGAACTTGAAATGATCACTGCGTACAGGGACGGTAATTGTTGACGAAAATAGAGGTGTATATGGGATTGGAGAGTGAATGGCACAACTCACAGTATCCAGGTACACGGCCACTGTTTGTCTAACTATCCTTGATCTTATGAATCCCTTCAATGTGGTCTTAGGGGACACATAGATTTTCAACCACAAATCACTAATGTGATTTTACATGAGAATGCCACAAATGTGTAGCCGGAGGAGAACTGCCGTACTGACCTATATTTGCTCAGAATATAGGTTAGTCCCTTTAAACTTACACCAGTTCACCAGTGTAATTGTGGGTGGTTGAGGTGAAGTCTTCTGCTGATTATAGAACTAGCACTTTTATACATAAAAAAATGACTGGCCTTGTTGGATCAAGTGTAGACTAGACACGAGTTCCACGATATTACTTGTCCTTTGATGTTTCCCCTCTCCTAATTTTTTCTCATGACTCTCCCACCTTTTTGGCTTGTTCCTACCATTTCCGACATTCACACGAGATATGCGCCGACTTTCTGCAAGTAAGTCTAGAACAACCATTGATCACATTGATCGATGGCATTGATTCTCATCAGAGACGCGATCTCCATGGACTGTGACTTCTCTCTTCCAAGGGATGAATTGTGGCCTTGGGGTTGCCAGCCATTGGATTCCTGCATCTGAGTGCTGCATTTGGTGATGTCGATGTGATCAGCTGCTGTGATCATTTGTGGAAGGTTATCTTGGATACTAACTATGGTTATTGCTCCCTTGAAGTTACGCTTGAGGTCGTTGTTGTAGTGGAAACAGAGTTCATCGAGAGCGGGGTCACTATCTATGATGATTTAGTGGAAGCACTGTGTGTACCATGCCTTTATGGACTGTTGATGCAGGCGTTAGAGCTCGTACCGTGTATTAAACTTCTTGTTCAATTTTCCAAAGTGTGCGAGCATGGCATGTGTAAATTCCATCCATATTTACAGTGAATTCAGCAAGTCATGCCACATTTGATTGATATGCTTGAGAGGTAGAACACCTGCGTTTGGTGATGTGAGAGAGGTCAGGTGAGCCATTGATCCAGATCCGTCAGTTCCTCCTGCAGTTGGATGGTCTTTAGATCAGACCACCAACTCAAAGCCGTTCTATGCAAAAGTGAGGCCACAAGGTCATTTTTCTCCTTGTCATGGTTGATCCCAGCAGCGGTGAAGTACACCTCAAAGCTCATCAGCCACATCCAAACCGTTGGTCCTTCGGAGTTTGTAGGATTGAAAAGATCAGGAAGTGTTGGTTGAATGAGGGAATCACTCGATAGTTGAAGGTTTCTCTCGGCAAGTACTGCTTCCCCCGCATGCGCATTCTAAAGCTCCTCCATCGCCACATTCTGTTCTTGGTGAAGATGACTATCGAGGCTCTTCAGTCCCAACAGCTTCAAGTCTTCATTGATGCCAGCTTGTCCCTCGGCGCCTCCCATCGTGCCAGGTGTCATTCCGAAGGAGGTGAAGGGTTTTCCAAGCCCGAGGATCCGCCACTAGGCTGGCCGTTGGGGCCGACAATGATGTACAATTTTCCATGAAAATTGCTGCTGTCTGATTTGCCTGGAGAGCGCTGTTATCCACGTGCTGCTGATCCTCCATTGCCAAAGCCTTTGTCGGTTACTGCTACTTGTTGCCAGGTATGCTTGCTCCATTCACCATTTTCCTCCAAAGTATGCAAAGTCCTGAATGGTAGAGATGCGGTGATGATTCGTGCATGATTGTCACCTTGTGGTTAGTGCATCGACTGCACCAGCGTCATTGCACTCTAATTCCAAGTGTTATGCCGAGCAGACACGGATGGCTCTCAGGGATGAGGTGCAGGGTAGAAGATGATGCAAGGGATTGGGAAAATTGTAAAATTTGTACCTAGTAGTAAGTGTACTTCAATGACAAGTGTCAAACATGTCAAGCTTATATATACAGTAGCTAGAATCACAAGACATATGTTTGGTCTTGGGTTCTTGAGTCGAGTGATGCATGTGATGTCGTGTCATGAATATTTGCTTCAAGAACTCCGCCAAGAAGTCAGGGGTTTCAAGAATATCAAGGCATGGCTTTATAAAAGTCGAGCCCCATTAAGAAGTTGACCAAACGATATTGAACTGTTGATACGGTTAGCAAATTTTATGTCGACCCTTCTAGAGAGTGGTGAAATGTGCCCAAACCTTTGGTTTCAGAACATTGGAGGCCGGACAGGTGGCCATAATCCCCTCAACCAAAGAGCATAAAATTCCTAAGGTCGATGCGTGGTGGGCTATGAATGTAAGTAAAAAGATGCCCACTCACGAAGTTCAAGGTCTCGTGTACGTCAAGGACGTAGCAGGTACATCCTTGGAGTCTTGAGTGCTCGATTCAAGTGACACCTACAAAGCCACATTGTGCGCGACTACTTGAATAAACTTTTCCCTCAAGTCAGGAAATCTTAAGAACATCAATGAGAATTCTTATAGAGCGGTATAGGGTCATGGAGAAGTCGAACATATAATTCTGAACTATTGACATGGCTCATGAAAATTCTGTTGACCCTCCAAAACATTTTGAAATGACACACTTGAGGTTAGAGAAGTTGATCAAAATGCCCACGGCATAGTGTTGGAAAACATCCAAAATTCTGTTTGCGGTGGGCAACAAATGTCATAACGTGCATTCTCATATGTGGAATTCAGAGACTTATATATGTATGGGTCATAAAACTTTCTCCCCCTTTTAGCCTTCATGTTTGGGTGCTTTCTAAATTTGTGGTCGATCTAATGAATGATGTCTCTCATGTTGTCACAGGGTTTCCATTGGTTGTGTGACACACTGCGGCCCTATCACTTGACAAAATACTTCATGACTTTACCTAGTCGTTAGTATGTAAGGACTTTGAACTACATATCCTCGGTCCAATTCCATATGTGGTGGCGAGATTACTTCTCCGTGAAGGAGGGGCCTGTTGATACATCAATCAAGATTGAGTTGGCTAATGTCAACAGCCAGGTGGATGGCCATGTTGTCGAGTAAACTCTGGCTGGCAATGTCACGTATCCACACCTCCTCGATGTTGAACGGGCCCAACCACTTGGCCTTTTGTTTTGCACAGTGTTGTGATTTTCATGTGCACTGTCTTAAGAATCTGTAATGAAACCTCTTGGCTGGTGAACATTCTTGTGCATATGCTTAACTTGGCAGTTGTTAATGACAGTAGGTACTGGGTCATGGAGGTGAAGTCACACCTTGGTGAGATGCATGGCTCCCCTCCCTTCTCGTGGAGTCTTCCACGAGTAGCAGTGCGTGACCAACTCCATCAACAGTAGTCCCCGTCGCTCCCTTTGTGAGTAGCCATAGGCGGTTGTTCCAAGTAGCATAAACAGTTCTTAGGAGATGGTACTCATAACCCTACGGTGTAAATCCTCTACCTGATTCTGACTACGTGACTATATTCACAACTTTTTTACCATACTACCACTTGATTTCCTGTAAAAATGTTTTCTTCATATAAAACAGATGTTTGTATGTTCGTGCGTAACGTTTGTGTTAGTTATTGAGGAATTCAACAATTCATTTTTGGGTTCACCAAGACGAGAGCACATCATGTGGTACTTGTAGTTGGTGTTTTCAACTTACACCTGTGTTATTGTTGAGGTGTTTTGTGATTTCTTTTTGAAATGGAGGGAATAACCAAATGGACAAGCTGGATAGACAGCACATGCGTGGGGGTGGGAAGGGTGGGGAAAAAGGGATTGATGGTGGATAGGCGCACACACGGGGGGTTAAGAGTTACTATGGTATCATATGGAAAATTTAACATTAATCTCCAAAATATAGGTCAAGACAGTATGTTCTAATCAGTGTGAAATCAATGCACGACCATGATAGGCTGACTGACCTGTTCCACGGCCAAAGCTAGGTCGTCATGTGAAATTTGAATAAAACAGATGAGGTTGTCTCATGTTAAGAATATCGACAAGCACATATTATAAACCATGCAACGAATTGTTTACCATTATTTTTAATCACATGAAGGAAATGATGAGAATAATGACACAGAACCGTAGCTCTTAACAAATCAACGAGGTAGATTCGAGAGGCGTGGTGAGCCACAATGATTTGGGCAAGGAAGAGTTCCCGCGACGAGGAGGACGGTCTCTTGCTTTAACTCAAACTCAAATGTGCAACCTCTCTGAGCTCGTTGAAGCATTTAAACGCTGTCCCAACTGCATGTTCTATGTTTGGTAGTAGAGCTAGAATGACCGGTAAGCTCAGCTCTCATCTTCATCTTCTTGTGCGCTTTTTCACAAGAAGAAGTAATTCCATCAGCAAGAAGTAGACCACCTCTATTGGCCAAACACTGTCTACCGCTATCCACGCAAACCCGTTGCTCACTCCAAGTCTTCTCTCTCCACCCAAAACTGCACAACCTGCTTTATCCCACTTTATTTTTTCTCCCACAACTACTCTCTCTCTCTCTCTCTCTCTCTCTCTCTCTCTATCTATCTCCTCTCCCTCTCATCTGCACCTCATCCAAGCACTGAGCCACACCACAATCCGTTACGCCATGAGAAGAGGCCCAAGACAGGAAAAAAACCTGAAGCAGGGGTTTAATGGACCAGCAAATATTGTGGTCAGAACCTACTACAACAATGTGGGAGGCANCCTCTGATGTTAGAGACAGGCAATCAATTTACCAATTGGCTATTGCAAATATTCTTTTTAGTTTCTACTCCTTGTAATGTTCCATTGTGAGCTACACATTTCTCAACACGTACCATTTTCTTTATGGAAACAACCATTATCCTTTTGTTCACTGCCTCCATGAAAAAAAAAAATCAAGGGGAGGGAATGGGTGGAGAGAGTTTGGCCTTAAGCCACCTCGGTCCATCCCGGGGTCTTCAGAGAGACACAACTTCCGAGGAAATTCATTTTTCCAGAATAGAAAAGAAAGACATAAGACGGAGGTGCAGGGTTGAAAGTCGCCTCGATCCACACTTTAGGTGGTTGAGCGGAGGGTAATCAAAGGCCAACTCAGACCACCCTTTAAGAGGGTGGTCTGAGGTGGTAATCTTGGGTTCTTCGCAGCTCACCACTCTAGAGGAGAATTCAGTGTGTGCTTTTGTCATCTGAGAAGATAAAAATCCGTACCGAGGCCTCGCAATAAGTTAACGGGGCTCGTGACCAAACTACATGTGGTCGTGGGCCATCCTCGTAATGGTAGGGCGGGTGGGCGGGCGGGCGGTTTCAATGAACGCCCGTCCTTGGGATCCAAGGAGCATTGTGGTACATTGGCACCCGTTGGTGCATTGGCACCCGTTGGTACATTGGCACCCGTTGGTACATTGGCATTCATTGGTACATTGGCACCCGTTGGTACATTGGCACCCGTTGGTACATTGGCACCCGTTGGTACATTGGCACCCGTTGGTACATTGGCACCCGTTGGTGCATTGGCACCCGTTGGTACATTGGCACCCGTTGGTACATTGGCACCCGTTGGTACATTGGCACCCGTTGGTGCATTGGCACCCGTTGGTACATTGGCACCAGTTGGTACATTGGCACCCGTTGGTGCATTGGCACCCGTTTGTACACTGGCACCCGTTGGTACATTGGCACCCGTTGGTGCATTGGCACCCGTTGGTACATTGGCACCCGTTGGTGCATTGGCACCCGTTGGTACATTGGCACCCGTTGGTACATTGGCACCCATTGGTGCATTGGCACCCGTTGGTACATTGGCACCCGTTGGTGCATTGGCACCCGTTGGTCACCTTACAATGTCAAGCCAGGAGGTGATGTCCGAAGGAGGAAGTCCTTGACCGACATGCCCGAGGGTAAAAATGCTAAAATCATCCAAAGAAGGACAATGGAATGAAGTGGCCCATGTAGTTGCTCTACAATGGACAGTGAGAAAATTTTACTTCTGGAAATCAAACATCCTTAATGAAATGACGCTCCACACACTCAATTAGCTCACAAAAATACTGAGGGGGAGAAAGCCGCCAAGGAAGACAGAGTCAACTGCGACAATTCGGAAGTGGTAGGCGAGGGTGACAAGTGTGGAGATGGATTCCTTGACCAACTGCAGATAATATCGCCCATACAGTTGAAGAAGAAGCTAATGACACTGTAGATGTATGTGAAAACAATAGGAGAGGTAGTGAGGCTGGGAATTCTATTGTAATTTATTCGGTCACAACTACCAGGGTCGCGTATCTACTTATTTTCCTTAGAAATTATCTTCTAATAATTTTGGAAGCATTTCACACTAATTATATTTCTCATGGATAGTTTCAGATCTCTGTCCATCCTTTTTTTCTCTGAAGGCTCTTTAATTACCCTGAAACCTGTCCACAACCTCCACATTCAGTTACCTTCTACCAGAAACCTCCTCTTGAGGTTGTAACTACCCGAAATCCGTAAAGTGGTTACTTAACTAACTCAGTAACTCTTCATGTTCCTAGACAAATAAATTATATTCTAATGTAGTATCCTATACACAACAAGGGTATATAGATCTGCTCAGTTAGTCTTAGTTTTTTTACTAACAATCCAGTTCACAACACTCATCGTCTCAAGAACCAAGCATTCGACAACCACAGTCAATCACCACGAGGCTCAATGTTTCCAAGGCATCACAACCTCACAAGCCTTGTCATTCACTCTGCCAAATCTGTGTGAATTAGTCACTTGTGAGGAAGGTACGTTGTATCACCTCTGGTATTTTATATCTGTGGCTTGAATAAATCTGAGTTGGACTAGATTCCGTTCATGATTCTAGCATCAGATCTCATGTAAATGTATATCTCTTTTTATACAATTTTACATATATGAATATATATTAAATTTACCACATCTTGTGTCCTTTCATATCTCACTATATTCCTCAATCATAAAGTAACATGAACTTCTAAGCTAGTATGATTAAACTGAACAAACAACATGATATCAGAGCAATGTTCTCTTTGAAACAAGCTTGGACCCATTCTCTTATTTCTTTTGACAAAACATAAGTCCTTAAATTTTAGTGATTACTTTTCCTCTTCCTTGACCCTTCACAGATATCATGGCAAACAATGCAAGGGATCAAAACATGGCGAACGTCCATGAAGAAGCAATTGCTCATGCAATCATGGATCGGCAACCAGGTTTTCCTGTACTGCTGAATTCAACAGTACACACTCTGCACAAAATGAATCACAGTTCCTTCAAGGAGCACGGGTAAGCCAGAAACAGGCTCTCATCGAACAAGAAAAAAGGGACATCGAGCGTGGCACCAAATTTGCTGAAGGAAATATGGCCATGGAGCAGAAGTTAGTCTTCTTCATGAAACGGCTTGAAGAAGTTCAAGAATAACTATGCCTTGTGCATATGGGCAAGGAAGAATCCGATGAAAATGCAGCCAGAGCCATCGAGCACGCGGCACAAGTGGTAGCAGATGTTGAACGACATGCCAATGGAGAAACAACGAGTGCCTTAAATGCAGCAGAATGAGCAAGACTCCTCCCTCAACAACAAGCAATCTAAGCCACAATTGAAGCTCAGCAGTGTGCAGAAGAAGCAAAACAGAAAGCATGAGCTGAAGCCCTTGCTTGAATTCAAGCAGAAGAAGCAGCACGAAAGCAGCTGACTCAACATGTCTACACCAACTTGCGCCATACATGGAGACGGGCAGTGTCCTCGTGGGCAACATGGAAGAACTTCCTGTTGAGGGATGTGGTACAATATGCTTACAACACGTAACTCATGTCGTTAAATTCTCAAACGTCTTATATGTTCTCGGCATCTCAGCAAACCTTCTCTCTATGAGGCAGCTCATGCACTGTGGCCTCTCATTCTAAACCACAGATCTAATTCTTGAAGTCCATCATCCCAATGGACAAGTCATTTTGACAAGAGAAATAGCGTAGAATGGGATGATACCTCTCTTGTTTTCATCAATTCACCGTCCGCTAACCTTCATATCAGCTGTAATCACCAAACAAGCCAACGATATCGACACATGGCACAAGCGACTCAGACATGTCCATTTTGAAGCCCTTAAGAAAATCCATACACTGGGAATGATCAAAGGTGTGCACGTCTCCCACTCTGGCACAAGCTCAGATGAGCCATGTTCAACATGTGTTTGCAGCAAGCAAGCAAAACAGTCTTTTCCACAACACATACAAATCACACCAGCCTCTAAGCCTCATCTAATACACACCAACATAAATGGACCACTTCCATCATCACGAGGAGGCTACAAGTATATTTTTTTTCTTCATTGACAACGCAATGTGACATGCTTGGAAATATTTCCTATTCAGCAACGACGGTTGCTTCGAAGAATTCAAATCGTGGCTGGCACAAGTCGAACGACAATCTACGCTTCAACTTCAGATACTTTGTTCTGATAACAGTGGTGAGTACATCAGCAATGAAGTCAAGGACTACCTCAAAATTAAATGAATACAAGACAAAACGATGGTTCCACATACACCACAAAAAATGGAGTAGCCGAACGATGCATTTAAACCGTCAGTGAAATGTTCAAGTGCCTTCTTGTACAAGCAAAAATGAAAAGTGGATGGTGGCCTTTATCTCTCCAATAGCATCCTCCATAGTTAATCGTTTGGTGGTAGCATTGAACTAGAAATTGGTTTTTTTTTTGTACCCGTCAAACTTCTTGTAGTCCATGTCAAACTGTCACTCGGGGTGCTGGTCTCGCTCAATCTGTTGCAAATTGATCTTGACCGTCAAGTTTGGTCGTCACCTTTGAGAACCGGCTAAATTCATTTTTCCAAGACGGTATTCAATGTCCTAGTTGAAGTTATTCTCCATGAAATCCATCCCTTGAGTTTGTCGATGGCTCAGATTTAAACCAGTCTGTAGACTTTTTAGGGTGTGGTCGTTGGTGGTAATGAAAATTTATTAACAGTCTGGTTTTTCTTGGAATCTTATGCCTTGGATGATTGTGTCACCAATTACTTGATCAAACGCGCCTATGGCCATGATGTAGTCCACTGGTTGATGTCAGCCAGTCGTAACTGTTGAAAGTAACGGGGTGAGGGGTGAGCGAAGAAGATCGAGGTGAAAGATTAGAACTGAAGTGAGAGACAATGACAGGAGGTAGAGGTTACATGGGCGAGGTGGCTCACGTAAGGGGACAACCACCTCGCCCATCCGCTTGCGGTCGGATTTGACCCTGACCGCTCTTTTTCCTAAAACACATCTAACAGCTCCCATCTCAAGGACGGGTCTCGCTGTACTGAAAACTACAATGTTTAACATGACTATGCAAGCGGAGGTATGCAAGAGACAAACACGTGATGAAACAGCTCCCATGGGATGGTGGTTCTCGCTGTCACTACTTCATGAGCTGCGCCCAACATGATAGCATGTGTACTACTGAGGTAGAAGAGCAAGATTTGGAAGCAACCATCAAAGCCTCGACTCCCACACGAAGGTGGGTCTAGCCGCTAGCACATGTGGAGAACTACTTCACTCAGCTCCCACACAAAGGTGGGTCTCGCTGTCACAAAGTGAGAGAGAATGAGCAACATGATATCAAGCTTCTGAACATTAAGCGAAGTCTTGTCGAGGGTGACAACGATCAACATGACAGCGTAAGCACACTTGTGACGAGGAGCCGGTGACGAGTAGGCTAGTGANGCTAGCACATGTGGAGAACTAGTTCACTCAGCTCCCACACAAAGGTGGGTCTCGCTGTCACAAAGTGAGAGAGAATGAGCAACATGATATCAAGCTTCTGAACATTAAGCGAAGTCTTGTCGAGGGTGACAACGATCAACATGACAGCGTAAGCACACTTGTGACGAGGAGCCGGTGACGAGTAGGCTAGTGAGGGTGGCAAGGTGGGATGAGAGGTATGGTGGAGGATGGAGGAGGACAAGAGTGACCGCGCCCATAGGGTGATGAGCGTCTTGCTGGGGTGAGGTGGCAAGGTTGAGAAACCATTGGAAGGAGGGTCACCAGAGGAGGGTCAGGAAGTGACATGGGATGGTGGAAGAGAGAGCACACTCAGGGCACAAGGAGGTTGACGGTAGAATGAAACCAAACGGAGGCATCGGCGATGACCGCGTTCAGGGACTCGGGAGATAGAGTGGCGATATGGGACTCCGTGAGTCCGTAGGCAGTAGTGAGGGGAGGAAAGCTGCGGACAAGGGTGATCAGACGATGATGTAGGTCTGTGAGGGCGGGAGAAGGAACGGAGGAGGCAATCGAGGGCAGAGACAAGGGCTCTGGAAGGGCAGATGGAGATGAGGAAGAGACAGGTGCCAACGGAGGGATGAGGCAATGGCGGAGGCGTTGACGGGATCACTTGGCGGCACGAGCCGACAATGGTGGAGGAGAGGGAGCGACAGAAGGAGGTGGAAGTGGAGTGATGGGAGATGGGGAAGGAGGAGGGGACAGGGGTGAGGCGGCAATAGAGGAGGGTGACGAAGGGGTAGACAAGGGCTGGTCAGAGACGCTGAGGCAAGGGGGGTGGAGGGAAGGTGGGAAGGTGGAGGTGGAGATGGTGGAGGGAGAGGAGGGGGGGGATATGAGC
>SZWC01000600.1:313588-326895 GCA_023375785.1 Penium margaritaceum | reverse complement strand
TGCTGTCCTTATTCGCTTGTTGTATGCTATTGACGGTGCTTTCTGCATATGTGCCAACTGTAGACGTGTTTGGCTCTGTTTTCGTGATTCATGCATGCAGTTGAAGAGGGTTGACCCATCCACCGTCGCTGTCGCGGAGCAGGACCAGCACCATCTCTTCCGACGGGCGTTTGTGGCACCCGGTGCTTGCAGAAACGGATGGTCGCATGTGCGGCGGTTGCTCACAATGGACGGCACGTTTTAAAAAAACGGCTTCAAGCAAGTGCTGCTGCTGGCACAGTATTTGGACGCCAACAACCATGCGGTGCCAATGGCGTGGGCCATATGCCCTCAGGAAGACAAGGACAACTGGGACTGGTTCTGTCAGCGGCTGGCAGAGGCGTATCCGACGGCACGGCACAACGGCACCGCAGTCATCAGCGACAGAGACGCCGGACTCATCGCGGCCGTGAAGCGCCAACTACCAGGAGCTGTCCACACATATTGCGGTCAACACCTGCGGGAGAACGTGAAATCTGAGGCGGGCTCTGCAGCAGCCGACATCCTGTGGCGGATGGCTTCTGCTTTCACACAGAACGAGTTCGACCGCGCGCGGGACGAGCTCGGTCGGACGTCCGACAAGGCGTACACATACTTGTTCGGTGGAGATGGTGACCCAGGGTTGCCATTGGAGCAGTGGACGCGCCTGAAGTGCCCTGTGCCTCGTGGTGGGCACATGACGTCCAACGCGATGGAGTCTCTCAACGCCCGCCTGATGAACATACGGCACCTGTACCCATTCCACTGCTTTGCACAAATCTACCCTTTTGTGCAGAGACTGTTCATGGAGCGCCGCCGTGCATCCCACGACTGTGAGAGCCGGTACGCGCCCGTCGTGGATGCCAAGCTGCAGCACTACACGGAACACGCCAAGGACTACCGTGTCATGCGCCATGGCGGGCTCATGGGCACCGTCACCGGGCCCAGGAGCCTGGTGGGCCGTGTAGTGGATGTGAACGCGAAGTCGTGCTCATGCGGGCAGTGGAGGGAGTTTGGCTACCCCTGCCAACACGCCGTGGCGTTGATGCTGGATGAAGGTGTGAACCCGGGCCTGTACACCAACATGCATCTGTCCCAAATGGCCTGGCGACGTACATACCGGACTCCCATGCCCGGGGTCAACCTGCGCGAACTACAGTACGCCATGCGCGGATGGGGCCAGCCGGGTGCCAAACGCTCCCGTGGCCGTCCACGCTCTAAGCGCTTGGACAGGACGACACGTCGTAAGCGCGACCGTATCTGCACCAGATGCGGGATGAAGGGACACCCGCCCCGGAAGTGCATGAACCCACCGGCACAATCTCCAGCAGACGTGGCTGCCGCACGCGTGAGAGAGCTGGCAGCCAAGAGCGTGGAGACAGAGAATACTGAAGTGGAGCTTGTCGCCAGTACCGTGGCACAGGCAGCACAAGTTCATAATGTGGGCTCGGACAGTGGAGCACAAGGCATTGCGGGTGGCAGTGGAGGTGGAGGACTTGAGGGTGGCAATGGTGGAAGTGCAGTTGGGGCGGGGCAGGCTGGGGACGCTCCTGGTGCTGTTGTACGTGGAACTGCTGGCGGTGGGAATGGGGGTGATGGTGGTGCAGCTAGCGTGTTGACAGTAGTGTTGGCTGTTGGCAATGGAGCTGCAAGACGTCGTGCCTCACACAGTGCAGGAAGTGCCAGAGAAGCGTTCAGCAGGTCCGCGGGAGGACCGCACAACGGAGACAATGGTGGTGCTCTTGGTGCAGGGGGGGGGCATTGGGTGCAGACATAGCTCAGGGCAATGCCACAGGGCGGGGGGAAGCAGATGGTGCAGAGGGAATGTTCATCATGACGTCACAGGTGGACAATCCTGATGATGCAGATGACTCCAGTGAGTCGTCCTGGTGTGAAAGCTCTGAGTCAGGTGACTGCACTGACACGGACTTAGAAGAAGAAGAGTCCTGACCTCGGGTAGTGGGGACGAGGATGAGTGGGAGTCTTCCTCCGGCATGTCCGAGGACGATGCACATCCGAAGCGGCGTCGCCGTGCGTAATGGTCCTCTGCTAATTTGCCATGGTAAGTCTTAAGCAGAGTTTTTTGTGTAGCCATGCTTTCATCATTTCATTTGGTTGTACTACATTTGTAACCTATGGGTTTCATTGCTATTGCAGGTTGTACCAGTGGCCTACATCCGTGGGTCCGTGACGAGCACACGGAATGGCAACATGATGTGGAGGAGACGTGTAAGGCCCCAAAAGAGCGACAAGCAGTTGGCGACAAAGCATTCGTGGAGACAGGACTAGTACTTAGTAGACTTAGCTTGCATGATGGTGATGAGACAGGGGTCAGATTGCATGTGGCCAATCCCTGTAGTGGGCAGTGTGCATCACCCTTTGGGGATGAATACTTCGATGCTGTGTGTGAGTTCTCGGGGGACACAGAGTGTGTGGCATGCGAAGTCATTTCGTATGTACGTAGTCTCCCTGTGTACGTGCAGGTTTGGATTAGCCACGGCTATTTGACCCCGCTGTTCTTTTGAGTGAAACATTTGACAAGAATGCATTGCTTGCCCTTTAAGTATTGCATTCATGTGTTAATTAGAACTGTGACCATTGCTGTATTAATTCGCTTAGGCAAACCTTAGTGAACATCGTTGTAAGCAATGAATTAGTGCACTCGTATAAGAAGGATGCCTTGTTCATCTGTGTATGGAAGTGGTCTATTTTCACCACGTGTAGTCATTCGCATAGGAACGTGTTAGGAACCATTGTTTCATCCTGTGCTTTAATGTGCAATATTATTACACATAACATTGGTTTGTTGCAATGTGTCTGGGATAGGACTTTGATGTGGAAACAATGCTGGGGTCATATTCACAGAGGTAAACATAGAGTGCAAATACATGACATTGGGTATGTTTGCAGGAATGCACAAGAAATTGTTCGAAATACCCACTGTTACATTTTGTGTCCATCTGCAGCCAAGTGCTGCTATCATTATACACACAGACATTCATCACATCATATCACAAGGCTTAACAGTGAACGCATTCTGTACATGGTACGCGGAGAAGACAACACTGGGTATGGTGATAAACAAACATTGGAAACTAGTCCAAAGCATCCACCGACACTATGGAGTCCACGACATCCACTGCCCTGGGGTGTTTGGTGGACGAGGAGTTGGCATGCGAACACCCAGTATCCAACACATGGTCTCTGGTTCGCATGGGTCCTTCACCCAGCTCGGTACATCCGTTGCAACGAGCGTGTCCCAGCGAGCCTTGATCGTCGCCCATGCCTCCTCCACTTGCTGGAGCGTCCGATGTGGCATGTTGGGTGTTGTACGTTCGTCATGTGTATACGTCGGTCGACCCATGTCCACTACGGTAACCACAGTGGTTGGAGATGGCTACATTGACGAATGCCAGCTCCGTATTTGTACGTGGTCTACGAGCGGTTGCATCCGCACGGACAGTTAGGATCGGATGAGATCCATGGCTCCCATATGTCAGGGCAATTCGATGGTCTGAAACTGGGCATTGGCCAGTCAAGGGTCTGTGCCATGGCTTCAGGTGTCGGGGGCCATTTAGCCTTTGGCGGATGGCGGCCACGTACGAACGTCGTACATGCCTGTTTGCGGTCCCATGTTTCCTTCATTGCGACCCATGCTCGGTGTGCAACAAAGGGATCCACATAATATCCACTACTCCATCGACGACCTTCTCTGTAGTTCATGCGCCCATCGGATGACATGCCGTCGGAGCCAAGATTGGTTTGTCGATCCAATGGATGAGGCGTCCCTAAGTGAAGAAGATCGCATTATTCGCAGTTCGATGTTATGTACTTTTCACTACATCGAAGAACCTTGCGAACTGGTACATTGTATCGGTTCGTCATGTGAATCCTTCGCACCCATAATTGTTCGATACCGTGTGCACCGCGCATAAGTGGCGGATGCAAAGAGACTGTTTTGGCGGAATGATTGGCCCATAACCCGTCATTCACGGCTTCATACGGCAGCGCATCGACGGCGTCCGTTCGTCGCACCAGCAGTTGCTTGGTCTCAACTGTAGGTACGCTGGAATACGTCGTCGAGGCGTCTGAGTGGTCCTCCGGTACATGCTGGAGGGCTGACACGGTGGCATGCCACGTAACCGTTGGGGACGCATACCCTTCCACGATGCAGATAATTCTCCCACAAGGGACCCGTTCTGATGTTTTCGCGCTCGGCGGCCCTGCCGCCTGTATCGCACTAAAGTGGGTATCGGAGTCAGCCCTGAAATAGTGGGTAATTTGCGCAGCCTTTTTTAAATTTGGAGATTGTGGTCACCGATTAAAATGTGTGGGGAGAACGGAAGGGAACTGCCAAAAAGTGGGGATAGTAGGCATGTTCTCCCACGAGTGGACACTACGTGAATGAAGTTGTCAACCGTGGGGAACCTGCGCATAACTTTTCCAAATGGTGGGTAAAAAGGAATCGGCCCCTTTCGTCAACAAAAGGCAATCCCACCCATGCCCCCCGCTCCCCCTTCTTCGCAGTCCACTCATCCACCCACCCGCGTGCTGATCGAGGCCCTTGCATTTGAGGGCTACGATCAAACGGGTGGCAGGAGGCCTCCGAGATAGGGGGGTGGGAGGGGGGGTTCTTTGAGCGTCGGTGGTTTTGAGTGACGAGTGTCCGTCGGAATCCCGGGCGTTTGAAGAGCAGGGAGTTGAAAACTCACCATTTGTCATTTTCCTCATTATGAAAAAAATTCCTACCAAACATACACAAACCCACCCCTTAAATAAACATCGAGTTTCGGGTTTTATTTTTGCGTGGGCACCTGCTGGGACTCGCGGTAGCAGGGCCTAGCAGCTTCCCTTTCAAGGCATGGGGACGTTGGTATGTGTGGCTTCCACCTGTCACGAGCGACGGCAAGGAGAGCAGCGGTACAGGAGAGCGCGACGACATGGTCCCGGATGCGGACCCCGGAGACACTGACGCGTCGGCAGGTGGTGGACCACCTTCTCGGAGCTGACCGACGACTGCCCCAGCATCGTGGATGCTTTCTCGGACCTCCTGCAGTTGTTCTGCAGCCTATCCTTGATGCGGACACAGCTGGCGTCGGAGCACCGACGAGTGGTGGCTCCATCCACTAGCACCTGCCAGAGAGCTGCCACGACGCCCTGGGTGCTTGCCGGGGTGCTTTGAGGTTTTTCTGGAGACGCTAGAGTTTTCTCGGCGGACTGGCTCTTGAGCCCGATTTGCATGTTATGCATTGTCTGTCCACCGATCGGTGCCGGACTTATGTGTGTGACCAGTCGTAGCATCCAGCTCGACATTATGCATCTCTAAGTTCAGACGGCGTAGCGTTCTGATTTGTCTGCGCAGAGTTACGGCCAAAACAGTGTTTTTGGGCCGGTTTTAGGACAGACCTTGCACTGTCGCGTGCGACACCCGTTGTGCGCCGCGGTGGGTATTTATGCTGTGGAATTGTCATTTGTTATCTCTCTCTGCATGTGTTTATCAATGGAAGCACATTTGACAATGTGTCGTGTCGTCTAGCCAAACCTTTGCCGTTTCGCATCCGACCTGTGTTGACGCCGCGGGCTTACAGAGCGCTGACGCCGAGTCAGTGGCAAGCGTGCTAGGAAGCTTCCTAGAATCTTCTCATGGTATCAGAGCAAACGAGCCATAGCTCGTTGTGCTGTGCAGCAGAGACGCAACAACAGCAGAAGCAGCAGTGAGTGGTAGCAGCGGCAGCCACCCATAGCAGCAGCAGCAGATCCTGGAAGGAACCACCAAGGCTATGTTGCAGAGGAGCGGTGGAGGTAGCGGAGTCAACGGCGGCAGCTGCAAGCAACAGTGGCTGTAGGAGGAGCAGCGGAGGGAAGCACCTACAGCGAGAGCAGCTACGGGTAGCAGCCAGTACAGCAGCAACACCGAGTGGTAGCAACGGCCGTGTCTGGCTACCGGTCTGTACACAAAGAAAAGGAAGAAGCAGCTCGCAGCAGCAGCTTGCGGCAGCGGTTGCGAGCAGTGGCAGCGCTGTGCCGGCAGGAGCTTGCAGCAGCGGCGGCGGGCAGTAGCCGCAGCAACGGCACCAGCAGGCAGCAGCCGCAGCAGCAGCAGCAGGCAACAACCACAGAAGCAGCAGCAGTAGCGGCGACGGGCAGCAGCTGCAGCAGCGGCGGCAGCAGAAGACCATCGATTGACGACGGCACCCGGTACAGAATCAGCACCGAAGGCGACTTGAGGTCGCACACTTGAGTCGCACAGTAGCGCACCATTAGCGCGGTGGTGACTGTCCTCGTGACGGTGTCGCATCACGTCTTGGAGATCGCTCTTCGATCGCTCACCTCCCCCTGTGGCCTTGTGCCAGCGGGAGCAAGTGTCGTGTGTACTCACCCACGCCGAGCTTCGGAGATGAGCAGACTGGAAATGGAAAGCCTAGGCAGCAGGTTGGGGCAGCAGCGTTGTTGATGCAGCGTGCGGGCTTCCATGCTCGTTGCTTAAGTCAGCTGCCCCCTCATTCTGCTGCTCTAGAGTCTAAGTCTGGAAGCTCTGGGTTTGTTACTCAGAAACGCGCGCGCCAGAGCTAGCGCCAGAAAGCAGCTGAAAACTGATAGTAACTGATTAGGAATGAAGAATGAGCAACAATGGGAGACCCCTCCAAGTTCTAGGTCCCCCCCACTAGTGTAGAAGTTGTTACTCAACTAACCAGCCAATCAGAAAATAGCTGTGGACCTATTTTCTGGCAGGCAGGGTTTTCTCGGTGAGCCCTGCCAGACGCCCGACAGCCCAAAACCCGGGCGTCGTCCGTTTTGCCTGAAAACTGGACCATACCATGATACCGACGCTGCGAACGCAGTCGTGCGGTCAGAATCAGCTAGAAAAATAGTAGCGAAGAGTCATTGCTGCCTGAACCCAGGCAGTGCCTACGGTGGTCTATGACGCCAAACAAGACCATGCAGCACGCAACACGGACCCTAGGCAGAGCATGACGACGCAGACACGACGGGACGCGCTGGACGCATGCAGACAGTACTTTGCGGTGGCAGTGATCGCCGGCGGCACGACTACCGAGGAGGCCTGCCCATGGAGCTAAGCACGTCGCCGGAGAGAGGAGGCTCCAGCGAATTGCGAGTAGACCTCCGCGTGCGTCGGCTCCACCGGATGACGCTCCATCAGCGTCGAGTCTCGCCGTCAGTCATCTGCACGCCGATGTACACAAGCCAGGAGGACACAACAGAGCACAATGAGGGATGCGCAAAAACCAACACCCCCCCATGACTCACAGGCGTAGTGTACATGGGCGGGAAGAGAAACGGTCAACATCCAGACTCCCCCAAGGTACGTAGAGATGCAGGCAGGGACAAGAGGACGACTCACGGATGCACGCCGACTAAACTCACAACCTTCTTGAACGAGTCCCTCTTCAGTGCCTTGGTCAGGAAGTCAACCAGCTGTCGTGCTGTCTCAACCTATATGATGCTGATGCTGCCGTCATGCAACAACGAACGTACATAGTGATACTCAACATTGATGTGCTTTGTGCGTGTGTGATGCACATCGTCATTGTCGGCGATGGCCATGGCACTCTCATTGTCACAATGCAAGGTGATGGATGCGACAGACTGACGCAACTCGGACAGCAGACGACAAAACCANCAGGAAGTCAACCAGCTGTCGTGCTGTCTCAACCTATATGATGCTGATGCTGCCGTCATGCAACAACGAACGTACATAGTGATACTCAACATTGATGTGCTTTGTGCGTGTGTGATGCACATCGTCATTGTCGGCGATGGCCATGGCACTCTCATTGTCACAATGCAAGGTGATGGATGCGACAGACTGACGCAACTCGGACAGCAGACGACAAAACCACACACTCTCACACACGCCTGAGCCAAGGGCCACGTACTCAGCATCAGCAGTGCTGCGTGCAATGCACCCCTGCTTGCCACTGCGCCAAGACACAGCTGTGTCCCCGACCAGAAAAATTCAGCCAGTGCGACTCTTACCGTCTGGACTGCGGCCCAGTCACTGTCGGTGTAGCCCACTGCGACGACGGACGGCTGACGACGGAACATGAGACCTCGCCAAGGGGTCGAGACGACATAGTGCAATACTCGGATCGTGGCCTCAACGTGGAGGTGACGCGGCTCCTGAGAGAACTGGGCCAGGAGGTTGATGGGGAACGCGATGTCTGGGCGCGTCGTCGTTGCCAGGAACATCAGTGACCCGATGACCCGCAGATACGTGGTCACGTCAACTGGCTCCCCCACAACAGCTGGGTCATGACTCTTTAGCTTCACCTGGCCATCGTGTGACATGGGTGAAGATGCGCTAGGCACGAGGGGCAAGTCCTCGGCGAAGCGAGTGGACAGGGTCTGCACATAAGCAGCATGGTGGACGTGCAGGATGCCCTGGGAGCGATCATGCTCGAGCTCCATGCCCAGGAAGACTCGGGCAGACCTGAGATCCTTCATCTGGTAGGCGGCGTGCAGCAAGTCCTTGACGCGCTGGATAGCGGCCGCATCTGGCGATGCAATGAGGAGATCTTCGACGTAGACCAGAACCACGGCGAAGGTCTGACCTCACGGGCTGACAAACAGTGCGGGGTCAGCAGTGCTGCGCTGGAGGCCGCCACGGAGAAGCGTACTGCTGATCTTCTGGTTCCAGCACCGAGGCGACTGCTTCAAGCCATAGAGGGCCTTCCGCAGCTGCCAAACTCTCCCAGTGCCGTCGTCGAAGCCTAGGGGCTACGTCATGTAGAGCTCCTTACCCTCCAGTGAGCCATGGAGGAATGCGTTGCTCACGTCCATCAGATACAGCTCCCACCCATGCTGGGCAACCATGCTGAAGAGCGCCCGGCTAGTGGAGAACCGACCAACTGGGGCGAAGATCTGGTCGTAATCGACCCCAGGGACCTGAGCAAACCCCTTTGCTGTGAGAAGGGCCTTGTACTTGTCCAAGGATCCGTCAGGCTTCCACTTACGCCGAAAGACCCACTTCGCACCAATGGCCTTCCGACCTGCAGGGAGGTCGACGAGGTCATACACGTGGTGCTGTCGGATAGCAGCGAGCTCCTCGGCACAGGCAACATCCCAATGTCCAGCCTAAGGGGAGGCTTGAGCCTCGCGTAGGGTGGAAGGGTCCTCTAGGCGCGCTGTGGACCAGACTGAAAGGGCGTGTGCATCACGAGCCCCAGGTGGGATGCGGGCGAGTGCAGCCACAACAGCATGCCGATGCTCGTGATGAAGTATGGCGTACCCCAATGGAGAACCCGGGTGAAGGTCTACGATGATGGCAGAAGTGGTCAGGTCGAGAGCCTTTGTGCTAGGGTCCCCACTCACGACCGTGGGAGTGGAGGAGACACGTGGAGCCACAGGGGGTCGAGGCGCCATGGGACGGGGAGCGACGGTCTGTGCGCTCACTGTCGGCCGAGGTCGGAGGCTGCCGCCTGGGCCACGTGTGTAGCACGGTCGGGCAGGAGATGGTGCTGAGTCCGACGGGCCGACGGAGGCGGACGGGGCTACTGGTCCGGAGGAGCCAGCAACGCCGGACGCGACAGGCGCTGCTGGCCTGGAGGGGCCAGTTGGCTCGGAGGAGCCAGCAGACGCAACAGGCGCTGCTGGGCCAGAGGGGCCAGCGGACACAGCTGGGGCTACCGGCCCGGAGGGGCGAGCGGACGCGACTGGGGCTGCTGGCCCGTAGGGGCGAGCGGATGCGACTGGGGCTGCTGGCCCGGAGGGGCCAGCGGATGCGACTGAGGCCATCGGCACTGAGGGGCCATCGGAAGGGACTGGGGCTGCCGGCCCGGAGGGGCCATCGGAAGCGACTGGGGCTGCTGGCTCGGAGGGGCCAGCGGACGCGACTGGGGCTGCCGGCCCGGAGGGGCCAGCGCACGCGACGGGGGCCGGCCCGGAGGGGCCAGCGGACGCGACTGGGGCTGCCGACCCGGAGGGGCCAGCGGACGCAATTGGGGCTCCCGGCCCGGAGGGGCCAGCGGACGCGACTGGGGCTGCCGGCCCGGAGGGGCCAGCGGACGCGACTAGGGCTACCAGCTCAGAGGGACGGAGTGATGTGTCACCCGGAAGCGACAGGACGGAGGACGGACTCACCACTCCCCCACGCGATGGGAGGGACACGGACGAGCCGGAGCGGATGAGGTCGCGGGAAAACAGGTCCTCAAAGAAGAGGGCATCGCGGGACTCGACGATGCAGTATCGGGATGGGTCCCAGTAGCGCCAGGCCTTGGACTGATGAGACATACCGAGAAAGGTGCAGGGGCGTCCGGGGGGGGCGAGCTTGCCACCCTGCTGTAGGGCGGGTAGCCATACAACGGCCACGCAGCCCCAGATGCGAGCCGGGCAGAGGTCAGCACGCCGACCGCACCAGTGCTGATAGGGCGTGGACTGGCGGGGAAGGGGACCGTGGGGAACCCGGTTCCAGACCCAGGTCATGTAGGCCATAGCTTCAAAATAGAAGCCATCGGAGAGACCGGACTCGACCCGCATGGTGCGGACGGCGTCGGCCATGGTACGGTTCCACCGCTCGGAGACGCCGTTCTGGGCGGGTGTAGGGCGCAGACGTCTCATGGTGGATACCGCGGGAGGCGAGAAAGGTCGTGGCCTCATCCAGGTACTCACCACCGCGATCGGAGCGAAAGCGGCGAAGGGGGCGGCCACACTCGTGCTCCGCGAGGACAAGCCAGTCCTGAATGGTTCGGGCGACATCGCTCTTCAGCCGAAGGCAGAAGACCCAACGGTAGCGAGAGTAGTCGTCCGTAAGAGTGAGGACATAGCGGCCATGCTCACCGACGGACTCGGTGGGGAGAGGGCCCATGACGTCCTAGTGGACAAGGTCAAGGGGGGCGGATGCCCGGGAGGAAGATAGGGGGTACGTGGACCGGTGCATCTTCCCTTGAGCGCAATCAATGCACTCAGTGGGGCACGGGAGAGGGAAAGTCTCCGGATCAAGGCCCTTGGCCGGCTGGGTGCGGAGCATGCTTTCTACTGCGGCAGAGTGGACGTGGCAAAGGCGGCGGTGCAAGAGGCGGGTGTGCTGAGGAGAAAGCGTGCTGGTAACAAACACATGACCGGTCGCGGCCGACGGGGAGGAGACGAGAGGGGAGGAGGACAGGCGGGGAACGTGCCACAAGTTGCCACAGGCGGTGGCGNGTGAGGACATAGCGGCCATGCTCACCGACGGACTCGGTGGGGAGAGGGCCCATGACGTCCGAGTGGACAAGGTCAAGGGGGGCGGACGCCCGGGAGGAAGATAGGGGGTACGTGGACCGGTGCATCTTCCCCTGAGCGCAGTCAATGCACTCAGTGGGGCACGGGAGAGGGAAAGTCTCCGGATCAAGGCCCTTGGCCGGCTGGGTGCGGAGCATGCTTTCTACTGCGGCAGAGTGGACGTGGCAAAGGCGGCGGTGCAAGAGGCGGGTGCGCTGAGGAGAAAGCGTGCTGGTAACAAACACATGACTGGTCACGACCGACGGGGAGGAGACGGGAGGGGAGGAGGAGAGGCGGGGAACGTGCCACAAGTTGCCACAGGCGGTGGCGTGCAGTACGACAAGACCCAACGGACGCAACGACACAGTGCTGACACCACGTGAGTGCACAACGTCCATGCTCATGCGGTCAAGGACAGTCACGGACATAAGGTTGAGCTCGAGACCAGGGATGAAGAGAACATCGGTAAGAAAGACGTCACCGGCCGGACCACGGCAACGAACGATGCCTACACCACGGACAGGCAACACCTGTGCGGAGCCCGTCCGGATACTGGAGACATCGCCGACGAGACCGAGCATACTGAAGGCCTCGCGAGAGGCCGTCATGTGATGCGTGGCCCCGGAGTCGATGATCCAGGTCTCAGCAGGGTCCTGGAGAGGAGTCGCCAGATCACTCACGGTCACATGGCAGCAAGCGAGGGACGCGAACGCGGTGGAAGGAGGCGCGAAAGGAGACTGCCAGTCGTCAAGCCATGCAATGTCGTCAAGGAGCGGGGTGGAGGAGATCACGAGAGACAACGAGACAGACGAGGAAACGGGACACGACCGCAGCTCAGTCTCAGTCATGCAGGGATGGGCCGGAGGGTAGGAGGTGACGCAACTCGCACTTCCCTGGGGAGGAGGGCGAGGGAGGCCAAGCTGGAGCGCGATGAACTGCTCCAGCTGACGCTCTCGGGATGATGGCCCAGGAGTGTAGACGGAATGCGGAGTGACGGCGCCGGAGCCCGGGTAGTAGGAGGGCTACGCCGGCGAAGGAAGCGGAGGTGCCGACGGCTGAGGGTAGTATTGCTGCGGGTAGTACTGCTGCGGCGCGGGTGTCTGCGGGACAGGCGAAGCTGTCGGAGTGGCAGAGCTCCTGGACGAGGTCGGAGTGGCAGGACCAGCAGTAGCGACGGCGGCAGAGGCGAGGCGGCGCTCCCGCTGGCGTCGTATGGTGGCGATGACGCGGGCCTCGTCCGTCGGGAGAGGGCACGTGTACCACCCGTGCCCGGGCTGGCCACAGTTGTGGCAGACCGAGCCACTACCGCTGGAACCGATCGATGACTGCTGCTACTGCTGTTGCGATGGACCCTTGCCCTTCTTGTTCCGGCTTTTCTTCTTCTTCCCCGAGGACGATGGGGTAGCTGCGACGGGGGAGGCAACGTCCATGGAGGCAACGGCAGGGGCGGCGACAGCAGGGGATGCAAGGGCCTCCTCGCGATGGAGGTGGGACTCCTGGCGAGCTTCCTCAATGCGGAGGAAGAGCTCATATGCCCAGGGCATGAGAGTGCCCTGGGCCTCCATGGTGGAGAGTACGTCCTGAGGGTAGTGGACGAAGATATCCGCGTATGCACTGGTGGCGCCGCGCTTGATGGTGAGGAGCGCGGACAGAGGGGGCGGTGCAGATTTGCCGAGTCGACGGAGGATGTCCTCCGCCCACTGCTAGTAGGCAATGACCGTCTCGGTCTCCCCCATGTGCAGGGAGTCGAGCAGACGGCTGATCTCAGCGTCGTTGGACAGGCGATGGGGTCTGGTGAGGATGTGCCATGCGGCTGCAGGGTCAGGGATGTCGCCAGCGGTGAAGTCGCCGAGGAAGGGCTCCAGGGCAAGGCGGGAAGCTGGGGGGGCGACTGGTACAAGGGCGCGGACGGCGCGACCAGCGTCATATAGCTGATCGGCCTGGGTGGAGTCGTAAGGGAGGGTGTAGTAGGCCCACAGACCCTCACCCTGCGCCCAGATCCGGAAGCTGAGCTCCCAGCTCCGGAACTGCTCGCCGGCCTGAAGCGGCGGCGGCGGTGTCTCAAAGTCCTT
>SZWC01000600.1:242435-265053 GCA_023375785.1 Penium margaritaceum | reverse complement strand
CCCCTTGCCTCCCTTCTCCGCCTACCCCCACTGCACATATCCTTGTTTCCACACCTTCTCTCGCCAAATTGTTCCGCCTCACAACATTCCGACTCTCTGTCGCTGCGTGCGCACGCTCACGCAGGCGCAGGAGGTTGCTCAGATGCTGGGTCTAGACTCAACCGCTGCGCTGCAGCTGTTTGAGTCACAGGCGCCAAATTCTACCCAAGTCGTCGGGAGTTAGCCTCACAACCGTGGCTGTTGAATTGCCATTCCTCCGTAGGACAACGTAAGAACAACAATAAAATAGGTGGGACATGCAACATAAGTGAAAATCTCCAAATGAGATGGTGGTTGAAACGACCGATTTGGTGGCAAATTGTGTGAGGCTGTTGAATCCAGGCTGAGATCAACCTCGATCTTAAGATTCTCGATTTGTCTGGTCTCCTTGTCCTGTAGTGCACCAATTGGGGTAATCTCGCCTTGTCTTGCGGAAGGTGCGAGGAGACTGAGACGTGTATAGTGTCATGTGAGAGCAAGATGTGATTCTCTTACCTATAACTTACAAAAAATATTGACCTGTTCTTCTAGTCATGCCACATGTGCCAGGCCGGTCTAAGGTTGTGTAGCGTTTTGGTGCGATACCAGTAAAAAAGGTCCATTGTAGAGCAACGGCCATGGAGGGCCAAAAACAATTGTTGAATTCGACATGGTGTCACTATGCTTGAGAGAGATGAATTGCTGGATGTGTGACATGTGACGAAGTTGAGAAACCAAACCGTCATCAAAACATTTGGAATGACCACTGATTTTAAGCGCTTGAGACTAGAGTTGTTTGCATGTCAGCTTTAGTTCCATGTCCAATGGTCCACACCTAAAGATAGCATGTGCAGTGGCAACACGGTGGCCCATGTTTTCAAAGAAAGGACCACAATGTAAGGGATCACTTTGCCGTTACTCGTCCTCGGGTCAAGAACGTGGTGGTTATAGGTGTAACACACACAAGTGACATCATGAGTCTGTTCATCCACATCATCACTGCAGGTAATTGATCTGGATTAAAGCTCTCGGGTGCAACACTATTGCGCATCATGTAGCACAGAGTGGTAACTCCACAATCCAGTGCTCAAGTGGTGGTCACAACACCAACACAAGATTTATGGAGAGCTGGCATGTAGTGATGAAAGCTTACATACTCTGTACTCTTACATTAGCATGAGGCACACATGTCACAGGGATGCATGTATCCACATACGCTTATGGTGGTCTAAGTCTCTTTCTCATGCATGCACTACATTGGTGATCCCAGGTTGCTGATCCCTGGGCACCACATGTCTGATTCAAACAAGCGTCTGAGAAACCACCTGGAGCTTGTTCGCTTCAGGATTAGATTCAATCCCTTGGTGGCATCCGGGCCCCACGTTGAGAGAGTCGCGTGAGAGGCCCGTACAAGTGGCACTTATCACTTTGCTCCCTAGTTACGTACTCACTTGTTGCTTTGAGTGTATTTTCACTTCGATGTGAGCTTGCCCCGATCCATGGCGTCCCATTCTTCCTCATTGCTAGCTTGCTTGCTTGCACACCCTAGCAACCAACGCTACATAATGGTATCAGAGTAGGAAGGGGCTCTTGCTTCCGGTCCGCGCAAGCACGTCGCACTCGCGTCATTTCTATCGGTACTCAAGTCGCTAGTGCCATAGACACCTTGACACACAACGGTGCGGCAACACCTTGAGACTGCCGTCCTCATCTTGACACCGGTGGCGACAACCGTATTGGACAATAGCGCCTGGTACGGTTGCGACCCCTTCTCTCGTCTGTGGAGCCACACCGCCCTTCTGACAACGATGGCTCCACACATAGCTGCAACCGCCTCTACCGCTGCTGCTCTCATCCGCAGCTACCGTGGTTACGGACTTCTGCCAGCAAGTACCGTCGTCGTAGCAGCAGCGACATCTGTCACGGTTTGCCACTACCTACAACAGCGCCCTCATAGGATAACCATTGCTGTCGAGTTTTCGTCCCTCTTGGCCGTAGTTGTAGCAGCTATAGGAGCAGTAGCAGCCGCAACAAAACGCCACAACTGCCACAATCTCGGCATTCTCGCCGGCATCAGCAGTTGCACTAGTAGCCGTGGCACTTGTTGCGCCTTGCCTCCAACTCTAGGCCCTGCCTTCTCGCACTGGCTGGTTGCACCCAGTGCGGACTCTCTTAGGAGAACCGGCAATAGCAAAGTGTCACCATCTTGGCGATCTCGGTCCAATCCTCGAGCTTTCACTCTTGGCAAAGCCATTTGGTCTGTTGGTAATCCTCACTGGTGTAGTAGCCTCTGTAGCAACAAGAGTAATAGTAGCAGCTGTAGTAGTAGCAACAGTATTAGTAGTAGTGGAGCAACACCAATAGCCGCTGCAATAGTTCTTAGGACCCCTGTTTCACGTTGTGTTGCTTCACTACGTGCATCTGCCGTAGAGTCAGCAGCATCGACACCCTTTGACATTCTATCAACCCTACAAGCTGCACTTGTTTCTCGTGCTGCTATTGCCTCCACGTTTGCTGCCATAGCACACGCTACATGTGCATCTGCCAGCACCACTGCTGGTAGGGCCATTGAGACATACACTACAGCTGCAATTGACCAGGGTCCCCTAGTTGCAGCTGCCGTCAACGCCATCATCCAGGTTGCAGCCGTTGCAAACGAGGTAGCATCGACAGCGACAACAATTGCAATTGTACTCTATAGTGCAGTGACCATCCATGTGTCCACGACATAGGCCTCTTGTTCTCCTTCATCGTCATCAGCGACACGCCACATTCAGGTCCTTGTCTCAACAGCTGCGGCCATCTCCACCCTTACGGCCGCCGTACTAACTAGTGTAGCTTGCCTCATCATCTCCACGTTGTCCACCATCGTAGTTGTGGCAGCCTTTGCACCAGCATCACTTCCTCCCTTGTTCTCACTCCGTCACCAAGCTTAGTAAGCTTGGCAGCCTCGCTTGTTTCTTCTCCCTTGGTGTTGCCTCTGCATTGGTGTGTATGTGCGTCTAGGTCCATTGCCTTGCAGCTTAGCTTCGAGCACGCCCACCATACTTATTCCACGCCCACCGGGGCAAGGAAAACTATGCCAGAATGTTCTCGACAAAGTCACGTTGCTGGCGACGTGACTTTGCCGGTTGATGATGACCAATATGCTACGGTGCAAGCTGAGCTGCAGCGCAAGCACAAGCGCACTTTCCTGCAAGCTGCGCTCACTGCTCAGCACAATGTAGAGGAAAAGCTGTGCAGTGAGCAAGCTGACCTGGAAACCATTGCAGATGACATCGTTGACTTGGTTGTTAATTGTCTCGAGCCCACAATACGTGCTATTCCATATGCTTCCACCGCTACTGGCATTGCTGTTGCTTTCTCCACTTCACCTGCTTCCGCATCCGCCTCTGCTGGCTCTACCTCTTCTGACCCTCTTGCAGTCGCAACTGCTGCCATCGCAACCTATGCCAAAGCACTAGCATCTCTAGTGCAGCGCAAGCCTGACTTTAACTCCACTCCACCCCAGTTTAGCTCTAAACTCACCTTCTACTCTTGGGAGGTCCACTTTAGTGCTTGGGTACAGGGCCAAAAAATTTGGGAACACTACCACAAACCCAATCCCCCAGCCAATCCTCCCTTTGTTCCCGTCGGCCCTGAGTCTGCCGATTCTGTACATGCTCTCATCCGTGTTGGGCCTGGCAATCTCAATAATGAGATTGGTTTGTACAATGCTGATACTACCCGCAGCTCGCTTGCTGACCCAGTTGGCACGTACGCGCTCATCAAGCGTCACACAACAGTGACTGGACATGTAGCATAGAGTGTCCTCATCCTCGAGTTCAACAAGCTTTTTGGGCATGCTAATGAGACTGTAAAAACCTATTTGGCCCACAAATTGCGCCTGTTGCTCGACCTAGGCAAGACAACGCCTGGAGAGCTTACTGTTGTTCTCTCCATTGTCAACAACCTCATCTTTGAGTTATCCAACATATTTAGGGAAGTGAGCTTGAGCGCCTCACTGCTGAACCTGTTCCTATGGATGTCCTGTCAGACATTGGCACCTTGTGGAATTCACCTCATACCGTCTCACAGGCTGGTGGAATTTGCTGCAGAACAAGCGGATCCATCGTGCATTTTTTACAGCAGCGACCACTACACTCCCTTCTTCATCTTTCTTCACCTCTGTCTCATCATCCTCCACCTCCATCATGACGGCTACTTCTCTCGCATCTAAGGGGGATGGAAGGGGGTGGGGGTCACGGTAGGGGCAAAGGAAAAGGTAGTGCTTCAGACTGCGGTGGCCAGGGAGGGCACGGTAAAGGCCGTGGATCCGACAGCTCCACCCCTTCTTCCTCCTCCTCCAACACTGTCACGTGTTGGAACTGTGGCGCTATTGACATGGTGTGTCCCTTGCCATGAGTGCCATTGATTGTATTCCCGTGTTCGACCAATAGAGAGTGGCTGAACACCTGATCTGACTTTAGGTTTAGATTCCTTGGAGTTTTCCATTCAAGATTGAGCATTGATTCACTCAATTTGAGTGAGTATTCAGAAAGTTAGCCTAGCCCAAAGTTCGGGTGTTGGGCGAATGGAATCTGGTATCCATCATGGGTGGCGGTTTAATCCACCGCTGGTGATCCCAGTTCAATTCCAAAGATGTCCAAATGCACCAGGGCCATAAAGAAAGCAACCAGAAGTTTCTCCTTGTCCAGGGTGAACTTCTTCTTGACCTCTGGGCGAGGAAAGACGTTCCGACAGATCACCGTCAAAATGCCGCCCGTTGTTTGGCATGCAAGGCAAGCTGGACGGCTTCATTAGGGGTTACTTACACGGCCACAGCAAGGGATCTACGGCCCCAATTTGGGTTTTCTTGGATGCGTTAGAAAGCTTAGATCATAGGTTATAAGGATCTGATGTAATCTTGCTATGCTAATTAAAAAAAAACATGTTTGGATGCAGTTCTACTGAATACAACGTGTTGTACCCACTCACATTCGTGATCCTTGTGCTCCACACTCTTCACCATTGGTGTCCATTGGCTGCCCAAAAACTGGTAGCGTGAACCAGTGAAGTCTTGGCATCCCTGAAGGTGTCTCTACACCCACTAGTGCCAAAAAAGGGTTATGGACCCCCGTGCCTTGAAGGATCCTAGCTCTACTATTTTCACACTATCGCCATGCGCCATGACAACGATTGAGCAAGAGAGCATCGGCGTTTTCTCAAAGTTTGACGGAAATGGCTTCCCCTTGTGGAGGTGGCAGTTTGAGGTCTAGTTCAACTACAAGGGCGTGCTTGAGCTGGTCAAGGGTGAAGAAACGGCCCCTCCGGATGGCACGACACCCAAGGAAGTGGACAAGTACAAGAAGCACAACAAGAAGACTCTTGTCTTGTTGGTGTTGGCACTCGCTCCGACATAGTGTGCACTCGTTCAAGGATGCAAGGAGGTCGCGGAGGCCTGGAAGAAGCTCTACACTATCAACTAGTCCAGCAACCTCGCTAACCAATTCTTTTGCTTCAAAAGGCTCCTCACCCTCCGAGCCAGCGAAGGCAACGATACCATGGAGATTCTATAGCAGATCAAGTCCCTTACGTGTGCGTAGCCACCGGGTGGTTGGTCGACCCTCAGCTGCAAGCTATCCTCCCCCTCTTGGCCTTGCCAAACAGTTGGAGTCCCATGAAAACTTTCCTTGGCGGCTGGTCTGCCGATGAGCTTAAGTACCCGAAGGTGGCTGAGTACGTCCGTAATCAATGGATGCAGCGTGGTGGGAGAGTGAGAGTGGTGCAACATCAAGTTTCACCTATGCCATCCATCCTCAAGGTGGAGAGGGAGGCAAGAAGGGAAAGGGTGCCAAGCAGGGTACCAAGAAAGGTGACAAGAAGCGGGAGTACTATGTCTGTGGCAATGAAGGCCACTATGTATAAAACTGCCCCAAGAGGAAGTCGGACCAGATGGGGAAGGCTGGAAATATGGACGACCGCGCAATGATGGCGCTAAAGTCCACCGAGTTGACATATCCAGGAGTCACCGTGATTGAATCCGGACCGGCCTGCCATATGCAATGCAAGCGGGTGGCATGAATCACCTATGGCGCCTCAGAGCGGCGCATGATGGTGATAAATGGGTAAACAGAATTGAATGCTGGTGGAGACAACATTCTCATCGAGGTGGATGTGGGTGGGGAGGCTATCACGAGCACAATTCACGACGTGCTCCACATGCCTAACTTTGGGAAAAATCTGCTATCAGTGAGCCGCCTTAGCGACAAGGGACATGAGGTGCTCGTCAACAAGAAGAAGACCATCATCCAAAAGGAGGGGGATGGTGAGGTGATTGCAGGTGGAAAGCGAGAGGATGACTTGTACCTGCTCCGTGCGAAGATCCTTGGTAGCCGGGCATGGTCCGACGTTGCCCACCTCGTGAAGAAGGACGATGGGGACCTGGACCTGTTTCACCGCCGCTTGTGTCATATTACTCCCTCAACCATGAGGGATATGGCAAAGAAGGAAGTAGTGTGGGGTCTTGAGGCCAAAAATCTGGACGCAACCAAGAATGCCGTGTGCTCGTCGTCAGGGTCGGCAAGGCGACACAACAACTGTTTGATGGAAAAGGGACATGTGCATTGGTAAAGTTGGAGGTGGTACATACAGATGTGTGCGGACTGTTCGAGCCGTCCATTGGTAGAGTATGCTACTTTGTAACCTTCATTGATGACCATAACCGCAAAATCTATCTCTTCAACATCAAGAAGAAGAGTGATGTATTTTCATCCATGGAGGAGTTTGTGGCGGCAATGGAGCGGCAAACGGAGTTGATAGTGAAGGCATTCTGGAGCGACAATGGCGACGAGTACGAGGACTGCTCAACATGCATGCACAGCAAGGGGATCGCATGGCAGAAAACTATGCCACATTATTCGCAGAAGAACAGCATTTCCCAGAGGGAAAACCACACCATCCTCAATATGGTTTGGTCTTTGTTGAACGATGCCAGCTTCACACAAAAGTACTGGGAGGAGGCGGCAGGGACAACGGTGTACATCATGAATCTGACGCCAATGAAGTCGCTAAAAGACACTGAGTCCAAGGTGTGGAAGATGCCATAAGAAGTATGGAGTGGGAGGAATACAACTGTGGCTTATCTTTGCACGTTCGGCTGCACTTCACATGCTGTTGTGCAGGCATGGGAGGGACGGGGCAAGGTATACCCGCGGACTCGCTGGTGCATCTTCTTCGGGTACGAGAGCAGGAGCAAGGCGTGCCGGCTCTTTGACCCACGGAGGTAGCGGATTGTGAAGAGCCATTACGTCACGTTCGATGAGGACAACTATTGGAAGGACAAGGACAAGGGTTTCTCCAAGCGGGTGGAGTGGCTGCTACTTCTCAAGGAGGAGATGCCGGAGGATACAAAAGAGGGTGATGTCGGATTGGCTCCAACTAGCAAAAACCATCAGGGGGATGGGGAAGGGGCTGATTTGAGTTCAGCGGAGTCGGACGACAAGTCCGAAGCGCCGACATCAGTGGAGCTAAGCCAGGAGGCGGAGAGTGGGCCTGCATCTCCACGGTCCCCAAGTGAGGGAGAGAAGGCCAGTAGTGCGAGCGGCACCCCGAGAGGGCAACAACAGCAACAACAACAGTATCAGCAGTAGCAGACTCAATAGCAGCAGCCTTGAAGAAGCGGAAGCGCAAGGAGGACGAAAAAACAGTACGATGCCGCACAGGGTATCTGGACTGGGTACGCTCAACCATTCTTTGTGCAAGAGGAGCCTGAGACCGTCAAGGAGGTATTACAGTGAAAGGATGGGGCTGAGATGTAGGCAGCTATGAAATATGAGCTTGCTTCCTACAAGGAGAATAAAACTTGGGAGCTGATTGATAGGCCAGAAGCCAAGGAATTCATCGGTTCCAAGTGGATCTTCAAGAAGAAGCTCATCAAGAAGAGGAAGGTGGAGTGGTGCAAGGAACGGCTGGTGGCGAAGGTATACATCCTGCAGAAGGGTGACCAATGCAATGAAACCTTCGCACCGGTGGCAAAATATGCCTCTATCTGCGACATCCTCTCTGTGGCGGCAGCGCACGTCTACGAAGTCCACTAAATGGATGTGAAAACCGCATTCCTCAACAACGACTTGGACAAGGAGGTCTACATGGAGGTGGCGGAGGGGGTGGACGCGCCGCCGGGGAAGGTGTGCCGGCTTCGGAAGGCGCTTCATGGGCTGAAGCAAGCGCCACTTATGTGGTACCTAAAAATGGAGGGCTTTGTGGCCGAGCTTGACTTCAAGTGATGCAAGGCAGATCGCAGCGTGTACGTACCGAAACAACCTTTGTTGTATTAATTCTCCTTGTGTGTTTGTGTGTGTGTGTATACACACACACACACACACACACACACACACACACACACACACGGCTTTATGGTGGCCATGAGTGTGCAGGGTATGTTGACTCACAGAGCGAAGACGGCACATTGTGAGTGCGTGCGTAAGTGTTGAGCACAACCCATACACTCCTATTGCCTCTCATGTGCTCGCTTCCCTCTCGACAGCATTGTCCCAGTTCCACCCTTTTCACCTAAGGATATCCCTGGACAGAACTTTGATGACCTACTTTATTCCTGCATTTTCTGTGATACCTCTTGTGTATGCTTGTGCACGAAGACCTGGAAGAGACCTCGAAGTCAAGGATGGACATGAGTGACTAACATAGCTTGTACTGGAACTTAGAACCGGCCTAGGATTCAGGGCCGCGCAAGATATTTCGCGTGCAGGAAAAGATTCACTGGCTAGCTTCGCTCGCCGGCCAACAGGTGAGCTCGATCAATGAGTCCAACCGCGTAGGACTGCTCCTTGTTCTCTCATAGGACTTGTGTCTTGTTTCAACGGAAATCCATGGCCGTCCTTTGCCCAATCCTAGCATACTTCATACTTCACCAAACAAGGCGAAACAAGTTGCATTAGGACCATTAGGACAGTTCACTGGACAAACTATGCTCTAGGTGGAAAAAATGCCGAAATCGACACGCAGCTGCAAAAACGGCCCTGGAAGGCAACAACGGCCGTTTTTTAAGTTGCAGCAGGCAACGGCAGTCGAAGCTGACTGCGCAAGGCTCCCACGCCTCTGCCTAGTCGGAGAGGAGCCGGAGAAGGGAAGATCGCACGGTATTGGGGGTGGAGCCGGCCAAGGCGTTACACCAAGCCGCCTGGAGAGCGGGACGGCCGAGAACGCAGCAGCCGCAGCAGTAGTAGGAGTAGCAGTGCCCAGGCGGACAGTCCACGAGCACTTTTGTGAGCTGCCCTCACCCTTTTCCCCAATCGCCAACTAGAGGAAAAAACCTCACCATGAGCAATGTCAATTCTGTACCCAAGGGACCCTCCGACCCCAACGACAGTCAACCTTCTTATCAGACGGCCGCAACAACAATTACATGGGAGGATTTGTCTAAGGTGATAAATCAGAAGGCCTTGACACCTCCGTCTCTTGGCACACGCGACTTCCTCACTTGGAAGGACATCTTCCTTGCGTGGGCGGCCAATCATGGCTTTGAGGAGGTGTATCTGTCCCTAGCAGCTGACGATGCTAACGAGCGTGTCCTACATTGGGCCTTCAATGCCCTCGTAAGTGCACTTCTCGACGAGCAGGACTATCCACACATTTGCCATTTGCCATTTTTTCTTTGGAAGAAAGGGCGAGGACCCCGCCAATCTACGCAGCGGAGCCCCTTGACCCTAAGATGCATGGCAGAATCTGGCCTCCCAGCAAGAGGAACGCGAGATGGCTCTTGTCATCACACTACGCGACAGGCTACGTGGGCTGTATCCAAAGCCAGGAGCGCCTATCTCCGAGTACTGGGATGCAGCCATGGATATTCACCACAGGATTCTTGAGCGTAGCGCCTCGTGTTCTGTGTTGGAGTGGCTGGACCCATTCCTACTCCATCTGGGAGAACCTTACGGGGACTTCTAGAGGGCGCTACTGAGGAGACTCCACGTTACCGACATCGAGAGCATGGACGTTGCGGAGGTCTTCAAGGAACTCCACCATTATGAAGACATCCTGCACAAAGAATCACGTGATGCTGAGACTCCCATAGCTAGCGCTTTCATGCATTACGCAGTGGCAAGACCATCTATAGGCTCCTACTTAGCAGTGAGGCGAGGCGGAGGGGGACGTGGAGGACAGACAGGTGGAGGGCGAGGTGGTGGCGGAGGGGGTCATGGTAGAGGTACAAGAAGACTTTCCTGCAACTACTGTAGGTAGGCTGGACACTACTGGTGGGCCTGCCCAGAGCTTCAGCACATCATGACCCTGCCAACACAGCAGCAGGCCTACTAGTTGAGCTCCCGGCCACAGCTCGATCAACAGCTGCGGCCACCTGCCTCGTCAAGGCAGGTCCCTATGGGGTCACACACACCTACCCCATTTGGACCAGTCACGTTTGGACCACCCTGACTACAGCTGTCGTCGATGCCACCAGTGGCCCAGGGACCGCCGCCGCCGTTCTACAAGGGATCACCACCATTGTACCAGGGGCCGTTCTACCCGCCGCCATACTTCGCTGCACCGGTCCCTGCACCGGCGTGGGCACAAAGCATCTACTCAAAGATGGCAGAGGCACAACAGCCAGCTCCAGCAAACCCCGTTGGCTGGATCATGCCCATGGAGCTCCAGCCCCCCGAGCTGACTGCCGCAACTCAGGCGTCAGGTCAGCGGCTTGGACACACACAGGTTACCACATCACACACACTCCCCATGCATGAATGGCTATATGAAACTGCTGCTTCCCACCAAATGTCCCTGCACAGGTCATTGTTTGCGTCCTTGTATGTCGTGCACAATGTTGAGGGGGTGAAAACCGGCTCTGGGGAAGTACTAGAGGTTGAGGGTGTGGGAACTGTGGCACTACAGGCACCTACGAGTGTGAACTGGCTGAATGGTGTCTTGTATGTGCCCAAGTTGAGAGTGAACTTGCTGTCCGGTGGGCAGCTAGACCGCCAAGCCAACATGTCCACAATGATGCAGAAGCAAAGATGCATGCTTTATGATGTGACTGAGGACTTTCTGGTGGACGGGCCATTGCATGCTGACATGCCTTATCATTTGACACTTTTCCCATTGGTCTCCACTCAGTTGCACTGCCCGCAGGCCCATGTTATTACCATGACTAATGCACAACGTACAGGCCTACTTCACAGTCGAATGGCACACATTCACACTGATATCATCACAGACATGCAAAAGCATTCCTCAGCACGAGGTATTACTCCTGAGGAATGCCCTCATGGCCTCAAGGCAGACACCTGTCTGGAGTGCCATAAGGGCAAGGCCTACAGACAGACATTTTCTAAGTAAGACAAGGACAACACCGCACCTCTAGAGCTGGTTCATGCTAATCTGACTGGGCTGATTCCCGTACCCTCAGTCCAGTATGGGTCTCAGTACGTCTTGACACTGACAGACAACTTAAGTCGTTTTCCCTGCGCATTCTTGCTCAAGGCTAAGTCAGACACCCTCCAGGCTATCACAGAATGGATACCTATCGCTGAAATTCAGACAAAGTGTAAGTTACTTGAACTACGGACCGACAGAGGAGGAGAGTTCATGGGTCCACTGACTGCCGCACTCAAGGCGCACGGGATAAAGCATCAGACCACAACCCTGTATACTCCCCAGAAAAATGGGGTAGCCAAGAGATGGCACAGAACTCTTGGTGATGCACTATGCACACTCCTGAGTGAGTCAGGTCTGTCTTTTGGATTTTGGGAGGAAGCGGTGAAATACATCACCTGGGTGTGGAACAAGGTCCCACAAGGCCCACGAATCTTGCTAGCACTGGCCACCTTGTTGATCGGTGGAACAAGGTCCCACAAGGCGGATCTGCGTCCTGCCAGAATTTGGGGCACCATGGCATGCATCTGGTTTGCCAGGCCACAACGTGAACGCAAACTGAGTCCTAGAGGTCAATGGTGCAGTTTCTTAAGAGTGTCCCATGCATCAAAGGCATGGAGGTTCTGGGACCCTTTGAGTCACACTTTCCTGTAAATTTGAGACGCTTCCTTTCTAGAGCACATGCCTTACAAGAAAATTTGCAACCTGCGGCACTCTCCCAACCTAACCAGTCCTGAACACTACCCTCACTACGTGAGTGTTCCAGTGTTTGTTCCACAGCCAGTCAAAGTCCCCATACAGACCGTGTCACAGGAGAAAGGTGAGGACAATCCGGTGCCTAGAGAGCTCCTGACACCCACTGATCTAGGGTTCGAAGATGGAACTGATCGTGTCTGGCTGCTGCTGAAAGCTCTCTACGGGCAAAAGCCAGCACCACGGTGCTGGAACAAAGAGGTAAGTCATACTTTGGAGACTGGGTGGTTCACTAAGACTGTGTGTGATCCCTCTTGCTTTCTGCGCTGGCACATGGAGTTCTTGTCGTGTTGTTGGTCTATGTCGATGACTTACAACTTCTGTCCCTATCTCTCTCTCTCTCTCTCTCTCTCTCTCTCTCTCCCTCTCTCTCTCTCTNGTGCTGGAACAAAGAGGTAAGTCATACTTTGGAGACTGGGTGGTTCACTAAGACTGTGTGTGATCCCTCTTGCTTTCTGCGCTGGCACATGGAGTTCTTGTCGTGTTGTTGGTCTATGTCGATGACTTACAACTTCTGTCCCTATCTCTCTCTCTCTCTCTCTCTCTCTCTCTCTCTCTCTCTCTCTCTCTCTCTCTCTCTCTCTCTCTCTCTCTCTCTCTCTCTCATCACAGACACAACTGGAGCTAGAGCATGGCTGATTTTGGAGAGGCAAGCAGCGTTTTGGGAATGACCATAATCAGAGACAGAACTGCACACACTCTCACCTTGCATCAGGGATGGTTTCTGGCACATCTCACCACTCACTTCCAGCATCTTGTTCAGCACCTCCCACTACAGCACTCACCGATGAGTTCCGATGTGTACGCTCACGTAGTGGATGCATGCACCACTGACTCCAGACCAGACTGTGATCCCACACTGTATTGACAGATTACAGGCAGCCTGTCCTACCTTGCATCCACCACACGTCCAAACATCTCTTGTGCAGTCAACGACTTGGCCCAGTTTGGCCAAAAACCTTGCAGCGCGCATCACCAAGATTTTCTGAGACTGCTACGCTACGTGCTGGAAACAGTTGGTCTTGGTTTGTTCTTTGCTCCCACACCCTGTCCTGTGCTGGATCGTTTCTGTGACAGCGACTATGCGCGTGAACGTCAGGCCCGTAGTTGTGGTGGGCACATTTTTTGTGTGTGGGGCACAATTGTGTCGTGGCATAGTGCAAAACAATCGTGTGTGGCCCGCAGTGTTGCAGACGCAGAGTACATGGCACTGGGTGAGGCGGTGTGTGAGGGCATTTGGTTGGCACGACTACTTGAGGAACTGGACTTGAATGTGCACGCCGTACCACTGCACAACGATAGCTCTGCAGCACGCTGCATTGCCGTAAAGGATGGTGTGCTAAATCCACACACAAAGCACATTAGTGTTGAACATCACTTTATTAGTGAGGCGGTTGAATCAGGAGCCATCCAAGTCTGTCCCATCAGTGGTGATGCTCAACTGGTGGACTTTCTCACCAAAGCACTCCCCTCCAGAGAACTTCAACTGCAACTCCATCAACTCGGCTGCACACAATCTGCGCATTTGACCAAGGGGGCCTGCTAATTCTCCCTGTATATATATATGTATATATATATACATATATATATATATATATATATATATATATACATATGCACGGCTCTGTGGTGGCCATGAGTGTGCAGGGCATGATGACTCAGAGGGCGGAGGTGATGCACAGTGAACGTTTGCGTCAGCGTTGAGCACACCACCCATGCACTCTCATCGCCTCTCCTGTGCTCGCTTCCCTCTCGACAGCATTGTCCCAGCTCCACCCTCTTCACCTAAGGATATCCCTAGAAAGGGCTTTGGTGACCTACTTTAGTCCTGTATTTTCTGTGATACCTCGTGTATATGCTTGTGCACAAAGACCTAGAAGAGACCTTGAAGTCGAGGATGGAAATGAGTGAGTGACATAGCCTGTGCTGGAACTTAGAACCGGCCTAGGACTGGATTCAGGGCCACGCATGGTTTTTCGCACGCAGGAAAAGAAGCACCGGCGAGCTTCGCTCGTCAGCCAATGGGTGAGCTCGATCAGTGAGTCTCACCCTGTAGGACTGCTCCTTGCACTCTCCTAGGACTTGTGTCTTGTTTGACAGAAGTCCATGGCCGTCATTTGCGCAACCCTAGTGTACTCCATGCTTCACCAAACGAGGCAAAACAAGTTGCATTAGGACCATAGGGATATTCTTAGGTTGCATCAGATTGTGGTTCTCTATGTGGATGACCTCATCCTTGTGTCATCAGAAATGGAGGAGTTGGTGAAACTGAAGCAGCAGCTGAATGATCGGTTCAAAATGATCGACATGGGCGAGCTTGAGTACTATCTTGGTGTCGCCATCAAGAGGGACCGCAAGGCACGCACGCTGGAGATGGGGCAGGCAAATTACGTCCAAGAGGTGCTCCGTTGCTACAACACGGAGGAGTGTACGTCCATCGACACACCAATAACCACCACATGTGAGCTGAGCTTGAGAATGGGGCCGAGCAAGGATGAGGAGAAGGAGAAAATGGCAGGTGTGTCTTATCAGTCCGCAGGGAGGACCATCATGTACGCCATGTTCATGATGCGGCCCGACCTGGCCTTTGCAGAGGGCTAATTGAGCCACTATGTTGCTGATCCCGGGCCGCTGCATAGACAACTGGTGAAGCAGATCCTCCGCTACCTCAAGGCGAGAAAACAGTCACGGCCTCTGAGGGGGAGCGCGAGGCAACTACCTCGAGTTGGTCGGCTACTCCGATGCCGGCTGGGCTGGTGATGTGGATGACAGAAAGTCAACATTGGGGTACGTGATTTTGCTTGGTGGTACAACAGTTTCATGGAAAAGCAGGAAGCAAGACTGTGTGGCACTGTCTAACACTGAAGCGGAGTACATTGCGCTCGCGGAAGCCGCAAAGGAGGTGGTGTGGTTTGTTGGATGCTAAAGGAGATCGGGGTGCCACATAGGAAGCCGACAGTACTCAATATGGACAACATTAGTGCCATCAGTCTCACCCAGAACCTTGTGCTGCACAGGAGGACCAAGCACATTGAGATCTTGCATCACTATGCACGGGAATTGGTGGCGAAGGGAGATGCGGTTATCGTGCATTGTGGCACAAAGCGCATGCTTGCCGACGCCATGACCAAGGCATAGCCCAAGGACAGGCATGATGCAAGCTGCATGGATCTTGGTCTGCACTGTGAGGTTTGAAATGCTACAGGTTCCAAGGACAGGACATCAAGGTTACGGTGCTAGGGGGAGATTGTTGACATGGTGTGCCCCTTGCAATGAGTGTTGTTGATCGTATTCCCTGGTTTGATCACTAGAGAGTGGTAAAAAACCTGATCTGGCTCTAGATTTGGATTCCTTGAAAATTTCCATGCAAGTTCAAGCCTTGAATCGCTCAATTAGAGTGAGTGTTAAAAAAGTTAGCCTAGCCCGAATTTTGGATGTTGGGCGGGTGGAATCTGGTATCTGCCATGGATGGTGGGATACTCCACCATTGGTGCCCAGTTCCATTCCTACGAGCTCCAAATGCACCAGGGCCATAAAAGAAGCAACCAGAGGTTTCTCCTTGACTTATGGGCGAGGAAAGGCACTCTGATTTGTCACCGTCAGAATTTCTTCCGTTGCAAAGCGTGCAAGGCAAGGTGGGCGGCTCCACCAAGGGAGGAGGAGTGGTCATGAAGGGAAGGCATACGTTTCTCCTGGTTGACGAGAACAGACCCAGGGAAGGGATTGATCTGCATGCCCAAAAGCATGGCTGCCTGGCCAAGATCCTTCATGAAAGCCGCAAAGGAGAGGAGACTCTTAAACATATACCAAGGTGAATGTACGCACGATGGTTGTGCCATCGACAAAAAAGAGAGCATTCACATCAGGTGGGGTGAAAACCCCCACAAACAAGGTGAGTTCCTCATTCGAGTAGTGTGGAGAATAATGAAGGCCATAAAGTGAACAAAGAAGGTGGCATACCTTCTTGGAGCCATCTATGATGCCCGGAGTCTGAACTATGCGGAGCTTCCCTGTAAAGTGTCCATGGAGGAAAGCATTACTGAGGTCCATCTGGTGGAGCTCCAAGTAGAATTTTTCAGTGACAAAAATAAGAACATGACTCATCGTGAACTATCCAAAAGGTCTCATCAAAGTCGATCCCAGGGACCTAGAAGTAGCCTTTCAAAGTGAGATGGACTTTATAACTATCAAAGGTAACCGTAGGTGTGAACTTTTCCATAAGTTTTTTTGGCCTTAATCATTGTGCAACCAGGGGGAATATATGTGATATCAAAGACACTGTGGTCTGCAAGTGCATCAAGCACTTCAATTCGAGCAGGCTTTCAAGCAGCAGCATCAGGATGCATGATGGCTTTGGCAAGGGTGGGGTAGTTCATGTGGTAAACAAGAGTTATTGGAGACAAGGTGGGTGGAGAAAATGTGACAGAAAGCGCACGGGCAACTTTTTCTGGGGCATAGATGAGCCGGTAATGAGTGTAGGCATCCAACGTGGCAAAAACAGAGGTGAAAGAAGTTGTTTTTGCATAACCTAGGTGAAAGTTGTATGAGAGAAAAGCTGGGGAAGAGGGGCTGGAGACGGATGGATGAAGGGATATGCGTGTCAAGAAATTGGCGGGGGCTCATGTGGGGGCATGGACTGAAGCATGACAACAGGCACCTCTAGGGGCACATGTGGCATGCAAGCCAGGGTAGAGTCACTTGCATGGATAAAAAATCAAGTGGAGGCATATGTGTTGGCGAGGGTTCATGTGGGAGGGTGTGTGTAGGCGTGGGCGTGCGGGTAGGTGAGGGTCCAGGGATAGACCAAAGGGCAGGCTCGTTCCTTGGCATGTGTTAGAGTCTGCTGAGGCGCATGAGGAAGTACAACTGAGGGAGTTCATGGGAAGAGCGGGTGGGTACGGGGCACGCTTGGGCATAGGTAGGCAGTGATGATGGAGGCACCATCATTATATTGACACTCCATTCCATTGCACTTTGATCTATGCGCCACTGAACGCACTGTATTCCATCATAGTTCCACTACACCATACATCACTGTTAGAATGTAAGGAGTGTCAAACAAGGTACTAGAAGCAAGTAGAAAATACAAAGCCCAATGAAAGTAGTGAAACATTTTAGATCATCAAAACCTTCCTGTCATCATTAGATCACCACAGTAAGAAAAACATGTCTCCAGATGAGTCCTTCCATTGTCACCTGCAATGAATTGGCTCTAGAATCCATGGCTTCCTAGGCTGTGGTTCTGCAATCCATGACTGGTCCCATCAGCCACGACGAGCACATGCCCACTTTGGGCATGCTGAAGGAGAGGCAGGAGAAGTAACCGCAGGTGCTGATCTTGTTGCAAGCTTAGCTTCCACATCACGGCGCTTACGCACACCCTGGGAAAGAATGAGTGCCAACTCCTCTACCTCCGGCTCACGGGCTTCATCATCACTGTCTTCAGCTGCACTGTCTTCATCGTCTAACACATTTTCAAAGTCAAAACCTGAAGAATCCAGCTCCACACGTAGATCATCGTCATCGTCATCGTCTTTGTCATCCTCATCTTCCTGATCATCCAGGAGAGAGTTCTTCATCCCACCTGCCAGCTCTCTCTGTACTCCTGTCTCAGCTGCTTCCTGTCATGCCTCTACTCCAGCTCCTGCTCCAGCCCCTGCTCCTGCCCCTGCTCCTGTCCCTGCTCCTGCCTCTGCTCCTGCCTGTGCTCCAGCAACATCGGTAACTACTGACAGATAGGCAGGAGATGATCCTGTGCATCTTCAATCTGTGAGTCCCACCCTGCCTCGAAATCGTCCATTTCAATATCCCCATCAACTTCACTCTCGCTCTCTGCTGCTTCGTCCTCAATCAAATTCTTGATTTTTCGGCGAACTTGCAAGGGGTCACCTTGCTGTACAGCCGTTTCAGCCGCACATTGACACACACAAGCATCTCCAGCATTGATGTGCTCAGATTGTTGCGTTGAGCTGTCTGAACCAGCTTGTGCTTGCTGAAGACATGCTCTTTCTTGGAGCTGCTACATGGCTGTGCAAGGAGGCACATTGCCAGGTTGCGTTGTGATGGAAGGCAAGTCATGTGACGTGCATGCCAGGGAAACGAAGCCACCTCCCCTGTCACCGCCTGCACCACTTCAGCTTTCACCCTCTCCACGTCCCTCATACGGGCTGCTTCCTCTTCCACTGTCACACGCTCATTGGAAAATGCATCAAGTTGATTGTCCAGCGCAGCCTTCTCAGACTCGGGCACAAGAGCAGGAACAACAACGTTCCATGCCTCAATGGTCTTTTCATCATCATCAGACTTGCTGCCAAAGTGTTGTGGGTGAATGCGCCTTGCTGCTGCAATGACAGGACAGCCCATCTTTTTATCCCAACGCTCCTTGAGTCGGCCCATGGTGAAGCGGACACATGCTGGCTGCTACGTGCCGTCCCGGGCAAGACCGAGTTTGTGGAGTTGCTCGGTGGCATCCAGTAAAGCCTCGTATATGGTACCTGCAGTGCCACCAAGAGCATCTTCCTTGTGCAGCGCCACCACCAACAGTGTCATGAGGCACACCATGGCCTTCACCTGCACCCAAAACACGCTGAGTCGCACCAAGTGCCGAACCTCCTTCTTGCGAGTATGGAATGCTACGTCACGTCCTCTAGTGACCTCACTCCATCTGCTGCTGCCAACAATTCTCTCCAATGGCTCACAAAGCACCAAAATCCTTTTCAGCATGCGTTGCAAAAACAAAAAGCGCGTAGCACAAGCATTGAGAGGAACCTTCCCCCCACTCTCTGACTTGACCCAAGAACACAGCATGTCTTTGTTGTGGATGAAGTGGCAATTTTCTCAGCATTTCCTATCAAGATGGAGCCCCACTCTGTCTTTGCAATGTATTCAAGGAAAAAATCAATGTTTTGTGCAAAATAACTGATGAAGAAGATGCTTGGGTACTTCTCAAACAGTGCATTGTATGCCTTCTTGTTGGTAGATGCATTGTCTGTGATTACCATGATGAATTTCTCAGCACCAGCATCACTGATGGCAAGATCAATGATAACAGCAACGTGATTTGCATCTCTCACCACACCTGTGGCATCACGGGAGAACAGGTGCGCCACACATTTTGCATTGGTGGCCATGGCAGAGTAAAACAGGTGAATCTGATTTTTTGACCACTCGTCTACACTTCGGGTGACACCGAAAATCTCCCACCTGTTGCCGAGCGGCTGCTCCATCTCAGCCATTTCCTTTTTGGCAGAAATTTATTGACCATGCTCGTCCTTACTAGAAGCCTGAAAGATGGTGTTGAACAGCGTGTCAACCAGCTTGAGAACGACACGATTGCGGCAGAAGGAGATAGGAAATGCGCCCTTTGCCATCACTTCACAATGGCCTTCTGAACCTTAGTGTTGACGGCGTTTTCCAAGTGGTCACGCGTGGAGGTCTGGCGGGAGCTGTTGAGGGTGGAGATTGAAGATGTAGGAGTCTGGCGCAAGCTGATTGGAGTGATGGGAGTGCCGTTCTGAGCCTCAGCCTCAGCCTCAGCCTCAGCCTCTTCTTTGTTTTCCTCATTGTTGCTGCCTCCAAGATCGGCTGTCTCACACGCCTTCCTCAGCTGCCACTTGGTCACCATCTCCACCCACTTCACCGGCCGGTCCCTCATTCCCCAGTATTTGCCGAGGCCCTTGTACAGCTTTGGATCTGCATCCTTGAAGCCTTCATTGGGAATTGGCAGTGCAGGAATTCCTAGCAAAGCACGTGCACCTACAGGATCAGTATTGCACTTCTTGATATTGCCAACGGCAGCTCCAAAATGACCTCTCATACGGTCACTTTCGCCAGAGAAGCTGGTCCCACTGCCACCGCAGTAGAATCATGGATACCCGCATGGTGTTGGCACAGGCTTTATGATCAGGGAGAGGGCCTTGATCAGAAGCTCCCAAGACAGTGGCTGCATAGCAGCACGTGTTGTTGCGGAGGAGCCTTAAGTAGCAGGAACTGCGGATGCCCGTGGACGGGCCATGATGTTGCTACTATGTCTGAGACACGCATGACGGTCTGAGTGTTGGCTGGAAACTCTGCCAACTATGGATAGCAGCGTGAGGCTGCCACCTCCAACGAAGTGAACACAAGGGACCTCCAATGTCCTAGGTGTATACACCAGGTATACACCCTCCGCCTAGACCAGCAACACTAGAAGGCATTTTTCTAAAGATAAAGGATGCCCTCCATGTGGCATACACATTGGTTGATCAGTTATGCCTGACATCATGCAATCACCATGTCACCCATCACAATGCGTCCTCCTTCTGAAATCATTGGTCAACCAAAACAAGATTCCTCATGGTATGCACTTCTTGGATGTTAAAAATGCTTTGGCAGGTTCATGCAAGCATTATCATCCAGGCTGTCCAACAATGGGACAGCTCGGACAATGCCCCATCGCAGAGGTTGTGCAACGGTGAAGTGCTTTATCAAGGAGGTCAAACTGGGCAGGATTTGAGCCGCGCGACGGACTTTTTTTTGTCATTTTTTTCATGGACTAGACAGCCAACATGAAACTCGAACTGTGCATACCCAAAAAAATTGGACGGTCAAAGTCAGAGCCGACCTGGATTCGACTTTGATCGACTTCATGACTTCGGAAGGCCATCATTCACGCCTTCTGCTGCTGCCGGTCGCACTTGACCTGAAAGCCAAGGTAGTAACTCAGCTCTCCCATGTCTTTCATGTCAAACCTGGCAGCAAGGGACTGCTTCACATCGTCCAAAAGAGACTTGGAGTCAGATGCAATGAGCAGATCATCAACATAGAGCAAGATGATGACCCGGCTTGCCTCTTGCGTGCGCCCATAGACTGCATGATCAGCTTCACTACGCACAAAGCCAAGGCCAGCTAGCTGCTCATCCATCTTGTGGTACCATGCTCGTGGTGCTTGCTTCAGGCCGTAGAGGGCCTTCACAAGCTTGCACACCAAATCCGCCTTTCCCTCCACCACATACCCCTCTGGCTGCTCCATGTACACATCCTCCTCGAGGTCACCATTCAGAAATGCACAAGTCACATCCATTTGGTGCACCTCCCACTCCATAGCAGAAGCAAGAGCGAGGATCGCTCGGATGGATGGGAACTTTGCGACAGGTGCAAATGTCTCATTGTAATCCACACCCTCAGTCTGCGCATACCCCTTTGCAACCAGCCGTGTCTTGTACCTGAGCACCTTACCATCCGCACCACGCTTGCGCCTGAAGATCCACCGGCATCCGATCACCCGGCTGCAGCGTGGAGCCTCCTCAAGAGTCCAGGTTCTGTTCTTCATGAGCGCACCATACTCCTCATCTGCTGCGGCACGCCAATCTGCCGCCTCGGTGCTGCGCATGGCTTCAGCGAATGTGGCTGGATCATCGGTGACTGTGAAGAAGAGAAGCTCGAGGTCAGACAACTCCATTGGTGGTGGAACGGTGCAGAGGTTCACCAGCTCCTCCGGTGGCCTCTGTTTGTTTACGAGGCGCTCGGAACACCTCAGCGGCTCCCCACTGTCCTTTGCACCTTTGTTGAGGCGTGCGGACCGTCGTGGCAGCTGCTTTGCGTTGCTTTGCTGCTCCTCCTCATCAGACTCCGTTGCCAGCTCCTTCTCCTTCTCAGCTCCCTCCACCTCCTTGTCGTTGCCGCTGTCACCCCCATCTTCTGCACCGCCCTCTTCTGCTACCGGTACTTCTCCCACTTCTGGTACAAGTGCGGGATTAAGCAGAAATGCCGACATAGGGCTCCAAGTCGAGCCCTTCACTTCCTCTCGGAAGACCACGTCACGGCTGCGGATGATCTTGCGTGTGGCGAGGTTGTACAGGCGGTATCCCATTGTGTCGTAGCCGAGGAAGGAAAACTTCACCGACTTTGCGTCCAGTTTGTTACGGCTGCCGGCAGGCACGTGCACAAATGCGCCACACCCAAAGACTTTCAGGTGCGTCACTGTTGGCTTGCATCCCGTCCACGCCTCCTCCGGTGTCATCAGCGGCACGGCGCGCGTAGGGCTCCGGTTTTTCAGGTACACGGCGGTATTGACCGCTTCCGCCCAAAAGGTTAGCGGGAGCCCCGCGTCTTGGAGTATGCTGCGAACACGCTCCATGAGCGTGCGGTTCGCACATTCTGCCACGCCATTCAGTTGCGGTGTTCCAGGTGGGGTGACCTCGTGCTTGATCCCGCGACGCTTGAGGAAGGTGCGGAAGTCGTTGGAGAGGTACTCTCCTCCACCATCGGTGCGAAGCACCTTCAACCGCCTGCCACTCTCATTCTGTGCAGCAGCAATCCACACCTTGAAAGCATCAAAGCACTCATCCTTTCCAGCCAGGAACGACACCCACGTCTTCCTCGACTTGTCATCAATGAACGTGACAAAGTACAACTTGCCGGACAAGGATTGTGATGGCATGGGACCGCACAAATCAGAGTGAACGAGTGAGAGAAGCTCAGTCGCGCCCTTCCCTTCCCC
>SZWC01000600.1:231296-242044 GCA_023375785.1 Penium margaritaceum | reverse complement strand
GCGCGTTCAGCCACGCCGTTCAGCTGCGGTGTTCCAGGTGGGGTGACCTCGTGCTTGATCCCGCGACGCTTGAGGAAGGTGCGGAAGTCGTTGGAGAGGTACTCTCCTCCACCATCGGTGCGAAGCACCTTCAACCGCCTGCCACTCTCATTCTGTGCAGCAGCAATCCACACCTTGAAAGCATCAAAGCACTCATCCTTTCCAGCCAAGAACAACACCCACATCTTCCTCGACTTGTCATCAATGAACGTGACAAAGTACAACTTGCCGGACAAGGATTGTGATGGCATGGGACAGCACAAATCAGAGTGAACGAGTGAGAGAAGCTCAGTCGCGCCCTTCCCTTCCCCCGTGAAAGGAGAGCGGGCTTGCTTCCCTTCAATGCAGCTCTCACAAGCCGATGCACCAGGCTGCTTCACCCCCTTGAGCTCCAGGCCGTGGACCATCCGCTGCATGGAGATGATGGCGCCAAAGCCGAGCTGACCGAGCCGGCGGTGCCACAGGCCGATGTCGTGTTTTCCCTTTCTCGCCGCCAACGCTGAGTCCGCTTCCTTCTCCGATGCCACGTAGAGGCGGTAAAGACTGTCCTCCTTGTCCGCTTTTGCAAGCAGACGCCCCGCACTTGCAGAGATGGTGCAGCCACCATTCTCAAAGTGAACCTGCATGCCTTCGGAGATGAGAGATGAGACAGAGAGGAGGTTAGTTGCCAGCCCCGGAACATGGAGCACCCCCTTCATACGACGTTCCACGTGCTTGCCCGCAACAGAAGCACAAAACACAATCTCACCCTCCCCAAACCGCCATTTGCACATGGTTGTCCCCCATGTACACCCGACGAGGCTCAATGACGGTGTAGACAACGAACCACTCCCGGCGACACGTCATGTGCCGCGTGGCTCCCGAGTCGATGATCCAGAACAGGGCGGTGTTGTCAGAGACGTGCAGGACCCGGATGGTTGTTACGAATCCACTCTCCCAATCTGCGGCATTCGCGGAAGCGTCGGACTGTTTTCCTGCTCCCACTCGAGCCGCAAGGTTCGCCTTCTTCTTCCGGCATTCACGCACCCAATGGCCCGGCTTCTTGCAGTAGTGGGAGTTACCCTTCTTCTTTCCTCCTCCGCCGTTGCTCCTGGTTGATGTAGCACCACCCCCATGACCAAAGTTGGTGATGAGAGCGACGTCCAGTCCGCTTCCGCCCTCCTTTCCCTTGCGCCACTCCTCCTCAAACAGCAAGCTCTCCTCCACATCGTTGAGGGAGAGCTTGTCGTTGCGCTGGTCCAGGGCAACAATGAGAGGAGTGTAGCTGGTAGGAAGGCCAGAGAGGATGGTTAGCATGAGCACATGCTCCTTGACAGGGTCCTCAATTGCAACAAGCTGGTCAGAGAGAGACTTCACCATGTTGATGTAGTCAATCATGGATCCGGACTCATCCATCTTCACAGTGTGAAAGTGACGACACAGCTGCATACTCATGAGGATTGACTTGGAAGCATAAGTGGACTCAACCTTTTTCCAAACTTCTTTTGGTGTGAGGATGCCACGGACGAGGATTTGCTGCCGTTTGACGAGGTGGAGGTAGATGGTTGAGAGGGCGCAGTCACGCTTCTCGCGGTAGGTACGGGCCTCGACAAGGGATAGGAAGCTTTCTTCTGGTTCCTTCTCCTTCTCATCGACCTGGCTCCAGAGACCCTTCTCCATCAGCACCATCTTCATGTTGTTGCTCCAGTTGAAGAAGTTCTTGCCTTCGAACTTGGCGATGTTGACGCCGGCTACCACAGAAGCGGATGTCGCCATGGTAGTGCAATGTTTAGCCCACAAACGGCTCTCTCACACAACAGGGTGCAAGGAATACCTCAAGGATGAGAAAAAGCCTTGTTCTAGCTCTGATACCACTGATGGAAACTGGGGCAGCCCTCAGGGAGGTGATCAGGCTCACTAAGAGCCGCCTAGGGAGGACCAACTGTTTGTGAGAGGGAGTTGCAGGTTGCACAGACAGAAATTATTGAAGCAAATGTAGGTTTGCAGAGAATTCGAATGTCTAAATCGACTCTTGAGTGAGAAATTAAATCATCACAGCTTTCTAACAAGCCCTTATATGACTCATTTGGCTAAGGGAGCACTGAGATCCACTCTGTCAAAGCTCACCCTCTAGCACACTCCTAGCCTAGCGGGATGAGCGGCAGTCACCTTGTCACACAAGAGAATTATGTCTCGTATGGCCTGCATGGCTAATAATCGTGGACTGGTCCTTCCTTGAAGTCTCTTGGACGTCCTCCAGCCGTCTTTTCTCCTTGAAGGCCGCTCTCAGCCGTCCTGGCTAATAATCCTGCCGCCTTTTGAGCTCAAAGTGCTCAGGTCGTCACTTGAATCCGACTCATGATCTCCAAACTTTGGAAATCCATATCTCACTCAAACAAACTCCGAATTGAGTTCCGTAAAGTGCGTTAGAACCTGTGAAACATCTTCTATGCAACTGTCATGCCGGGTTATTTTTATCGAACAACCTATTTTTGTCACTTTCTGGCACTCTCATATCCATCAGTTGAAACAGCAAAAGCTATAGAAGCAGCTGTAGGAGTAAGAGACTGTTCACCTGCTGATAGAAGCCACGGCAACTAGAGCATCCAGAGTGCAGTAGGAGCAACACCAGCAGGTGAACAGTGCCAGCTTTGCCCTCGCGTGCTGCAATAACAACATGAAGATGAATAACGAGTCAAGGAAGTCCTAGCTGATCTAAGAAGGGAAACATTTGCCCCTCATGTGCCAGCGGCAACACGTGAAGAGGCATAAATTTGGAGGGAGAGGTGGAGAAATGGGAGAAGCTCTCAGTGAAGGAGCCACATTGTAACATCTTGCAGCACTACAAGAAGAAGAAAGTGACTTTTCTCACCTTCTTCCTTGCAGGAATGGACTTGTTCATAGTCCCGATGTCAACACCTTCAGAGGGGTTGTTTCTGTTGGTTCACCATGTCATCACGGGCATCCTCCATTCAGTGGACCACTTGACCATGGAAATTCCTCACGATGAATTCGTGGATCAAGGAGAGGAGCCTCCTTGAATATCCCATCAACTGCTACGACAACGTTGCCCCCAAAATGAGAGAGGATGTAGAACAAGTCAACGAGCTATGTCGGAAGGAGACGGCCAGATTGGTGGGAGTGGCTACCAAGGATTTGGATGGGTTGCAGTCGTTTGACACGGGGGAGGAGGATGAGGGGATGGATACGGGGGGGGGGGGGGGGGGGGGGGGGGGGGGGATGGTCACGACCATGATGATGATGATGCGGAGGATGGTGAAAACTGATAGACTAGCATTGCACCCTAATGGTTGTGTCATGCTTTGTAATGTTATGTTTCAAACTCGGTTTCTTTCCTTTCAAAATTATGTTTCAGACTTGGATTCAATGTCATGGTTTCATCATGTTCCAGATTCACATGGCAATGTCAATTTTAAGATGTGAATTATACTTATGTGATTTAAATCTGCATGGAAATATTATGGTTAACATTTGAATGTAATTGTAATGATGTAGAATGAAGATGACCATACATCACACTTTTGCAATGATGTAAGTTCATGCATAGTGGACTAAGTGACCAATGCAAGTAAATTGTATGCCTTAGACATTGGAGCCCACTTCATGGTTGTGTGAACTGAAAACAGGACATATTTCAGAATGAGTAAAAGAACTGTCTACTTTCAGAATTGACATGTTCCCCGATGTATGTGTGACTGTAAGTGGAGGGACCTTAAAATGTGGTCTTTTGGAAAATGACATGAGTAAAAATGTATGGTGGTAAAGTTTATGTGTGACATTGACATGCAATTGTTGATGTTGGTGGAAAAACCTAACATGTTAATGAGAACCGTGAAGAATCGTGATTCCTTCAGGAATTGCAATTCTAGAACCGGACTAGCGGTTCCACTTCTGAGCTAGAATCGGAATCGAGGTTCCAAGTTTTTCTTGAGAATTGTAATTCCGAAATGGTGTGCATCCTTACCCCCTAGCCAATCCCTTCACCCTGTTCAAAATTCATTCCTCCCAAAACATAACTCTCTATACCATTATTGCACCTTGTACACCCTTGTCCTCTCAACACACCGTAAGAAATGCCCCCCCTCTATGCTACCTTCTTTGACTTCCGCAAGGCCTACACGCCTCAGTCCAAGCATTCACCTTTCCACACTACCCTCAACATCCTACCTCCCCCTCTCTGACAAATACACCTGTCTTGGCCTATGTTTCTTTCACACCTCGAAACACATCGTTGAAACAAACCACTAATCACCAAGACACAACAGGCATTGGTGGCAGTCTTAAAAAATACATCTTATCCTCTATATCCACTGTCTCCCTTTGCCTTACTCTTCTCCGTGCCCTGTGCTTCTCTTGCCGAATATATGGCATCACATTGTGGGGTCCACCCACCCGCGAATCAGTGTGCTGCTTCTACATCAAATTTGACCCTTTCCGTGGCCTTTAAGATGCCCATAAACTACAGATTGATGCCATCCTATGATGTATCTTGGAAATGGCAGTTGCAAGGTCGACACCGTGCTTCCTGATATATCTTGAGTTAATCACCCCCAATTCCATTTTTTGCCTTTCTCTACGGATATAGATGCATAACGTATTGAGAAGTGCTGCTGGTGGAGCATCTTGCCAATGTCGCTTACTACTAACATGTTGAAAACTAATCGTCATGGCATAGTACACTCTTTTGTGCTGCTCATATCCCGCGAAGCTATCTCGCCTCACACTCTTGGTCTGAACAATCGTGCGCTTTCACTCACTCCAAGCTATGCTTGATCCTTCTCTCCCCTGGCCAGGGTTGACCCCCCCTCACACCACTCCCTTAGCCCTCCCTCTTCCCATTCTTCGCTTGCACCCCATTTCCACTAAAGCACCAAGAGCTCCATTGCAATGCGCACCATCATCCCTTTCGTGCAACCAATTGCCAACACCATCCCCACTCCTGATATCTCCAACACTCTCTGATTTTCTAGAATATGGTGCCACATTCCCCTAGCCTTTTCCATTACACCTCTCTTCCTATTCCCTCCTTTCACGTGCATGCTCTCTGTTAGTTTCGAATATCTGGCCCCCCTCATGATATCCACCTTCCCCTAGCATCACTTGCTGCTCTGTTTGTCTTGGAACCCAGTTTCCTTACCAAGCACTACACTTTATGCGAGATTTTCCAGTGTTTTATGAGGTGTGGGGTTCATTTCCTTCTCTCTTTCCAGTTGATGTACACTACTTCTTGCTAAAAGAATTCCACCATTTGAAGGACCTGTCTTGCTTAGTTTCTTTTGTGGCAGGCATGTTCCATGTCTACTACAACCACCAGAGCACCCCCAGCCTGTAGTCAACACAAGGCTACCCGCATCAACCCTATGCCCCTCCACCCCTATGCCAAGGCTACATCCTCAGAATTTGTAGCTCATGTTGACAGGCGCTAATCAATCAATATGATGGAATTATATGGAGTGAGCTTTTAGCATGCAACAACCCTCTGGCCACTGCGCATCTAAGCTCGAAACTTGTGATATTGTGTCTTTGGGCCTGCTGGGTAGATGACGGCCGACATCGGCCGGATGGGGTCTTGCCGGTCGCTTGCCACCTCGTGCCAGCTTGTGATGGTCGTCTTGGCTGTTAAGTCAGCACGAGATAACCCCCCCCCCCAAAAGTCATTTTTGGCCATGGTTTCGACTATCCTTCGAAACTTGGCCGTAGCTTGGTGTCTTTATCCATATTGGCCAAACGTTTTGCTCGATACCATATTTTTCCATAGTACAGAATGGTCCAAAGCCTGCCTGACTCTACTAGCTATAATCAAGCATGATCTGGCTCCTCCTTTCAAATGTGGTCGTGAAGGCGGATGACAGGAGAGGGATGGTGCTAGCGATCAATATTGATGAAAGTTTCCCCTCAAACACTTGGCAACTTCCTTAAGCCATTCGCACTGTTGAAAGATCTGAATATTCACATAAAAGGTGAAAAGATTCACCTTTGAGCATTCTATAATGCATAAAATAAAATGAATATGTATAGAAAAATAAAATTGTACCAACGATTTAAAAATTATTATTAGCATTATTAAAGCCAGAAACTTTGATGTAATTTGAAAATGATTGATTACACTTTTTCTAGTTCCAAAATGAAGCAAAAGAATCGTTTACGGATGTTAATTCATGAAACATTCAAATGATTGGGAAACATTAGTCAATGTCTTACTCATGTAATATATTTCCATTATATATACATATCATTATATCTTAATCGTGCATTTTTTGGTTCATGTGAAGAATTTATTAGAGATTTCTATCTTCAAAAGCAATCAATCATGCACGTAACATGATGATGCATTCAAAAAAATTGAAAGAATATGAAAAGCTTTCAAAGATAAGGTAGTGTACATCAGAAGTGCTGTGATGACTTCAAATCAAAGAACGTGGAGGGGCAAGGGTCAGATTAGAAATCACGATCATGAATTGTTTTTTTTTTGAATCAATGCTTAGTCAACAATTTTGTGGATGATGGCCAACATGTGATGTGGAAAACGGTTGCCTACCAAATTTAGTGCCCTCATTATTCCAATGTATCACTTCCCAACTGATTTCAAGTACATGTACATTTTTTTTCATAAATATTTACATACTTGAAAGCTGATCAGGTCTAACTAGTTTATATTCAAATTTCCTAATGTACCTCATTTCCTTCAAGAAAAATGGTTTTCACTCTATGAATGGGATTTATTCTATGCACTGAAAAGGCCTTAAAAATATCATAAAGCACGGGGTTTTGAAGGGCCATTTACCGTAAAGAATACATAAAATTTAGACAATTGGATTTTTAGGAAATTATGGTCTAATAGGATATCCAAACAGAAATATTAGTATGTTCATTTTATCTTATTTTTCAGTTTATGAGCAGCCTTCATTGCTCTCAGTTTCTGCAAGGAATTATCTTACTCAATTCTTATGTAAAATCAATTAATTGGAAAAATGAAAGCATTGCATCTCGTGAAAAACGGTTTCCACATCACATGTTAACCATCATATACAAAATCTCTGGCCGAGTATTGATCTATGAAAAATCTCACATTTCATGATGGAAAATCTTACTCGCACATTTATGCACTTAAATTGTAAGTTATAACACCACCTGAAATGTATTAAACCTTTTAATTTCACAATTTCTATTAAACTTTCCTTCATTATGCAAGAATTTGCGATATCAACTCTCTTCATTAAAACCAAAAAAAGCACAAGTGGGAGAAATTTGAATTAAAATAAATATCCCATATGAGTAAGATATATTTAATGCTGATTATTTTTAATTAAAACCTTCGATTTATAATTTTGTTTAATAATTCCTTCACTTTTTTTGGACTAATGAAGGGAAATAAATCCCATTTCATTTGACATCAACTTTCTACGTTCAATGATGTTAAGAAGACCTTCACTAATCTCAATAAATTTTATGTTTGTTTTTATATAGTGATTATACTTTCTCGTTGAAAAGAACATGCTTAAAGGTGAATTATTAAACGTTTAATGCACATCTTTGGATCTTCGGATATTGAGATTGGCCTTAGGAGATTGCCATGTGTTTTATTTGGTCTCTTTTGTTAATAGTGCTCACTCGTGTCATCCTTCTCTTGTCGGCTACTTTCATGGCCACATTAGAAAGGAGGTACTGACATGTGCTTGATTATGGCTAGAACAATAAGTCAGGTTTTGGACCGCTTTCTATGATGGCAAGATCTGATATCGAGCAAAATTTTGTTGCCAATATGGGAGACGGCGCTGAGGCGTGGCCAGTTTGTGAAGGATCATCGAAAACTATAGTGAAGGACAGAAATGATCCCCCCAAAACCAAGTCGAGGGATGGTCTGATACTCGTGGTCCGTATTGTTGTCAAATTTGATATGCCATTTGCCCCTTGCCTGGGGGCGTTCGGACCGTCCCAAAATTTGGGTAGTGTATAGTTGCATGTTTTGGTAGGACTATTGGCGTGTTAGAGGCAAGTGATTGTTTGAGCCATTTTTTAGCCAAAAATGGTCAGCATACTTTAGGTAGCTCGTTTTACTATATGGTGGACCATTTATTTGCGAGCGACCACGTTAAAAAAACAAGTGAAGACATACATGGGGTTCACTAACCGAGAATAGAAGACAACAAGGTAGTCTAATAATCCCAACATGGATGGGGTTACATTATTTGGGTGTTTAGGATGCAAAATTAATGTAAGTGTCGAAGGATTAATGAACCCCATTAATTTCTTTATGAGGGAAAATGTACTAAAAAAACAAACAGAGAAAAGGACAGAGGATATTAAACGATTCAGTACCAGGAGACATAAAAAGCAGCAAGGGAGGGGAACAAGAAGAGGTCACCCGTGAGACAATCGACCAACTACCACCGACACGATCGGTCAAGAGAAAGGAGGAAAATGTAAACATTGTTGGATTGAGAGATAACTGCGCAGATGTACTACTTCAGCATGGCGCAAACATAACTACAATTGGATGCTCTATGAATAATTTATGGGTTTTTTTTGTGAATTTACCGTGTGCGGCTCGGTTGAGAATTTCCTCCTTCAAAGGCCCAGATTTTCTTTGGTAAAAAAATCAATTCCCTTTAAGAGTGTGAAAGGAGGTCTATACAGAAGCATGCGAGCTGAATCTTAAGTAATACTACATAGGCTTGATGGCCAGGTGGGACCACACCTAACTCAACTGGACACTCGGAGTAGTGTGAGGGCGTCAAGTGGGGACCGCCCTGCACCGACAATGTAGAGGCATGACTCAGTGTGTCTCTCTCATCGCCATGTGGACAACCTACGTGGAGATCTCTGGTGCAAGATTCATGGTATCGGTATTCCATGGACCACATGATCACATGTGGTAACATCAACAGAGCAGTAGCAAAGCCTGTGACAGAAGAGGCTTATGGAGAAGCTGCACCGTGGAACCTTAGAAAGCTTCCTTGGGAAGGATGCTTCCCTATGGCTCAGGTTTAAGCCAGTGGACAACCAAGGTGGAGAGGAAGCTTCCACGGAGAGGAAGCTTCCCTATGGAGGAAGTTTTCTAAAGCCAGGGTTCGAGACATCAACGGTTCATATTCAATTGAAAGGACTAATGATATATACGCATTCTGGCCACGGTGATCAATGGCTCTTACTGATCCATGAGAAGCCACAGGATTGAAGGATCATGGACATGGTGATGGTTTGCACCTACAAAGCAACGTGGTGAGTTGTGGTGTAAGAACCACGATTATGGTGAAACTTCACCGTGCACCAAAGGAAGCTTCTCAGACCACCACCAAGGCATTCAACTTGCAAGGGCCGCATGTATAAAAGACGGCGGCCCTGGCACACTCAACTATATTGAGTGGTTTATCTTCAGTGGCTGATCTCTAGTGGATCATCTTCAGATTCAAATGCCAGTCAATCTCTCCACCCTTGAAGGCCCCCGTAAGACTGGCTCCGCCTGCCAGCCTGGACAGAGGTCACTACTTCTATAAGGCCCCTATAAGCCTGGCTCTGCCTGCCAACCTGGGTGGGGGTTCATGTTGGAGATCCCTCCCAGGCCCTTGTAAGCCTGGCTCTGCCTTCCAGCCTGGGAGGAGGACGACATGTTTTCTGGTGGCCAGTCTACCACAACTTGGTGGCCGTGCCAAGACCGGCCGAAACCCTCTAACGACCTTGTAAGCCGGGCAGGTACTGCCAGCATGGAGAGGAGGTGACCCTGACATCCTGATGGCCTTCCATCACTGGAGATGATGGCTGCAGCGAGACCCTTGCGTGGACGGCCTTGACGACCTAGCAAGGGATTGTGCCTTAGTCTGCAACCGGGAGATACGTCACAGCATAGAGCTAAGCTCTCTTTAGGTGCTATTTGGAGACATATATTGTACTTTTACTGTGTACTTTTAACAAGGTTCTATTCCACATTTTGACTTCTGCTAAGTTTGTTGGACACACAAAAATATCCTGAAGCATCAAGGACCCCCTTGCTATAGTGCAGGCTCCGCTGTTAGGCACTGGCCATTCCCGCGTGTGCCCCCACTGCAACACCCAACAAACATAATAATCCAATAAAATGTCAAGATAACCCGCAGATCCATCTTGGTAGATTATAAGACTAAACTACCTCTCCACACTCGTTTAATTAAGTTATGTACATGAAATCTATATTCTTGAAGGAAAAAACTTGCATAAATATCCATCTGAAAATATCACAGAATATAATTTTTTCGCATGATATTTTGACTTAAACTTTATTCATAAATAAATCTAAGTTCAATACAAATAAAAATTAAATTTCAGTAAGGTTATGGTTATGATACTTATCTTCAAAAAAAGGGTCTAAAACAAGAGTAATTCTAAAATAGTTTTCTTTCTTACATGTTAGAAATTGATATTCAGATGTATTTTGTGTTTTCATAGGAATTCTTAGACATATATGTGTAGATGACATATACAGATATAATGTTTTTTTAAATACACATAAATGCGCGTGCAAATGGACATTTAGGTAAAAACATATTATATATTTCAAAAACATATGAACATTTACATATATACGTATTAGTATTCAAGTACATAAACATATATATAAATATAGATATACATATACATTAACATATCTACATATACATATACATATACATATACATATACATATACATTTACATATACATATACATATACATATACATATACATATACATATA
>SZWC01000600.1:185404-206694 GCA_023375785.1 Penium margaritaceum | reverse complement strand
AGAGAGAGAGAGAGATAGAGAGAGAGAGAGAGAGAGAGAGAGAGAGAGAGAGAGATCGAGCAGGCTAGAGAGTGAGACAGTGAGGAAGGGGAAAGAAAGAGAAAAAAAAGGTGTGAAGCTGCTAGGTCAGGGTGTTGCACCCACCAGCCCGACCAAAGGATCCCCTAAACGGGATACATTTTTTTGTGAGGACAAAGAATTGATCCCGGGTCCCTGCCAACCAGAGCAAGGCTTCCCATCTGGTACCCCTCTGACAAGAGATGAAAAGGATAGATCCTTTCAGACAAAAAAACAGGGACGTTATGGGGCCAATAGGTCAGATCTCTTTGTAGTAGGCTGTAGGTCTTGCTTCGGTCATCGGTTCAGTTTCACCTTCCCTCCGTGTGGTCGTATCTCAACACTCAGCTTGGTCAGGACCTGTCCACGTATGTAGACACACCAATATAGGACACATCGCTATAACGGTGGAACAAGCATCGAGTGGACTTGGTTGGAAACGCAACACATGCGCGGAGCACCATATGTGCTCAGATAGGAATTTTTTCAAAACAATGTACTCTCCGAAACTCCTCTCAGCAGGTAGGACAGGTTCAGGCAATTCATTGCCACCTGAAGGAGTGGGAAATGTATGTGTCCAAGGTCAGCAAGGTGAGGTGTGTTTGACTGGGGTATAGTATGTCCGACGACTGAGGCTTAACTTGTTGTATGATCCAAGGTTAAAATCAGAAGGAGGCTTTACAATCATACAGAGACATGGTCGGTGCAGCATTCAACGTGGTAGGATGGAGATTTAACGAGGGCCAATTTCAGAAGACCATTACAGCATAGCACTATGATCAGTTACTGCCCGTCTACAAGCACATACCTTCCTCTCAGCCGGTCTTGATTCCAGCACACTGGAGATTTTACACCAGCACTTGGCACACATCGGACCACCCCCCCTGAAAGAGCTCACTCAAGCACATCCAGCTTATGGCCTTGATCTCAAGATGATCCAAAAGTACCGGAGGATTAAACCATGTTTTGCTTGTGGACGAGGAAAAATGACGCAACAGCATGAGCACAGATCCACAGCTCCACTGCAACCTGCTCACACCAACCTGTGTACCCCGGGTTAATAATACCCGACTTCAGCAGTAGAAGGTGGTGAGAATCTTGTTGCCAATCCAATGGGACCAACGGCACTTCGTTTGGTTAAGTGTGGAGCATGGTAGCTCCAAAACCCTAGTCGGACAAGCTGTTTTTAGTACAAGTCCCTGAGTAACAATTTAGCCCCTTGTTACAGGTGAGACTCGCTAGTCGAGTCTCACCCATCGGCGGCGAGCTTCGCTCGCCGCCGCTCGACAGGGTGCGAGGGCGAAATTGCCCTATGTGCCAGAAAAAGGTGCGACGGCACCTGCGAAGTCACATCCTAGGTCAGACGTTAGGAAACCTAGAACAGACCTACAAACATGCAAGTTTGGGGTCTAATCTAGGTCCCGCATCACAGCGAGCACAGTATGCCCCATGAAACTCAAGGACATAACTAGGTCTGCTAGCGGGGGCAGGCAAGGGTCGACGGCCGGCGGAGTGCGTGAGACAAGAGGACGACGCCGCCACGTGACAGGCTTGGCGAGCACGTGTCTCCGCTATCAGCGTGGATCACCACCGATCGCCGAGTCCTCATCCACTGCACACCCGAGGGCACATACGTACGAATATATACAGAGGATTATCATGCCCCCTTGGCCGAGGGTGTTGCATGCATGCAACCAAGCAGATGGAGTTGAGACATAAGGGAGGATGATGGAAGTGCCTTAGTGAGAAAATCAGCGAGTTGCTCACTTCCAGGCACTGCACACACTTGGACAATGTCTGCTTCCACTGCTTCTCGAACAAAGTAATGTTCAACGCCTATGTGCTTAGTGCGTGGGTGCAGTACGCCGTCATTTGCCGTGATGCGACGTGCAGCAGAGCAATCACTGTACAGTGGTACAGCCCCCACAACCATGCCCAGCTCCCCCAACAGCCGTTGCAGCCAAGTTGTTTCACACGCAGCTTCTCCCAATGCCATGTACTCTGCTTCAGCCACACTACGTGCAACACAGGACTGCTTTGCACTGCGCCATGACACAGTGGTGCCCCATAAACGGAAGACATACCCCCCCAACTGCGTGCATTTCTGTCCCATGCATAGTCACTGTCACAATACCCATCGAGCAAGGGACCAGTGCCAGGGGAGAAGACGAGGCCTATGGATGCAGTGTCAAACACATAACGCAGAAGTTTCAGCAAAGCCTTTTGATGTGCACTGCGGGGTTGCTGGCTGAACTGGGCGAGAGTGTTCACTGCACAGGCAATATCCGGTCGAGTGGTAGAGGAAAGGTAGGTGAGACTGCCGGTGATCTGCCTGTACAGTGTGGGATCTGCGTCCGGTCCGCAGTCTGTGGTGTGAGGGTCAAGAAGGTGTCCATAGACGTCTGGGCTCATCGGTGAATGTTGTGTGGGGAGATGTTGAACAAGGTGAGAGAATCGCTCTGTTAAATGTGCTATGAACCGTCCCTGGTGTAATGTCAAGGTGCGTGCAGCTCTGTCGCGCGTGATAGTCATGCCCAGGAAATTGTGTGCCTCTCCCAGGTCAGTCATGCGGTAGTGTGTAGTGAGCAGTGCTTTTGTGTCTTGAACAAGAGAGAGAGAGAGGGCGAAAGAATCAGCAGGTCATCCACATAGACGAGAAGGGCAACTGGAGTGCCGCGAACACTGCGGATGAACAGGGAGGGATCAGACAGACTTTGTAGAAATCCTCCAAGTTCTAGTGTTCGGCTGATTTCCTTGTTCCAACACTGTGGTGCCTGTTTCAGCCCGTACAGTGCTTTTAGCAGGAGCCAGACTCTGTCTGTTCCGTCAGGAACCCTGGTGGTTGTTCCACATAAATCTCCTCTTCTAGAGGTCCATTCAGAAAAGCATTCTTGACATCCATTTGGTGTATTTCCCAGTCCTCGTGTGCCGCAACCCCCAGCAGCACGCAACCTGACGTGTACTTGCCCACAGGGGCGTAAGTGTCCGTAAAGTCTTGCCCTGGTATTTGGTGGAAACCCTTGGCCACCAGTCGAGCCTTGTATTTCTCAAACAGGCCCTGGACATTCTGTTTGACTTTGAACACCCACTTTAGGTCAATGGCTTTACGTCCGGGGGGAAGAGGCACCAGTTGATAAACTTCGTGTTCAAGGAGAGCGTTCAGCTCATCGATCATAGCCTTTTCCCACTCTGTTGCATCAGGGCGCCCCCTTGCCTCTTCGACGGTGAGAGGCTCTGGGTGGATAGCCACAGGTTGTGTGGGACCAGCTGTGTGATAGAACTGTCTGTAATCCACCCTGGCCACGTTTCGTTGTGAGCGACAGACTGGATCAGGCTGGATGGGACTGTTTTGCACTGGGGTCAGACCAGGTGGCGACCCTGAGGAGTCTGCACTGGTGCTTGCAAGATCAGCCAGTGTAAGCAAGTCTTCAGGGACCGGTGTGACCTGGCCCGTGACCTTGTGTTCCCTCGACATTGGTGTAACCTTGGGTTGTGTGGTCGGGACAAAGATGGGTACACTCACATACTCAGGATATCGTTCAGGAACAGTGAGCACCGGTGCATGCTTTAGTCCCTTAAATGCCTTGTATGGCATGTGTTCTAGGAATGACGCATCGCGACTCTCGACAAACGTGTGATGCACAGGGTCCCAAAACCTCCATGCCTTCGAGGCATGAGAGACTCCGACAAAGACACACCACCTACCTCGTGGACTCAATTTATGGCTACGTTGTGGGTCAGCAAACCACACACATGCCATAGTGCTCCACACCCGTGCAGGGCGTAAATCTGCCTTCTGCTTGAACCATCTCTCCCACGGAGTGATGGTCCTGGGGAGAGGCCCTTGAGGTATTCTGTTCCATACCCAAGTAATGTACTTTACAGCTTCTTCCCAGAAACCAAAGGTCAGGCCTGACTCTGCCAGTAGGGTATGCAGGGCATCGCCTAGCGTTCTGTGCCATCTCTCGGCCACCCCATTTTGTTGGGGTGTATACGGTGCAGTATTTTGATGAACAATGCCTCTCAGATCTGTTTCGAGTGGACCTAGAAATTCTCCACGCCTGTCTGTACGGAGGATGCGTAGAGAGCACCCAGTCTGTCGCTCAGCAAGAGGAATCCACTCCATGATTGCCCGTTGTGCATCTGCTTTGATTTTGAGTAGGAAAGCCCAGCAAAAACGACTGTAGTCATCTGTCAGTGTTACAATGTACAGTGACGTGTAATGGACTGAGGGGACCGGCATGGGTCCAGTTAAGTCAGCGTGCACCAGCTCGAGGGGTACCTCGCTGACATGTTGTGATACAGGAAAACTCTGTCGGTGTGCCTTCTGTCTGTCCTTCTTGACAGTTCAGACAGGCAGATGCCTTGAGACCGTGTGGGCAGTCATCTGGGCTCAGTCCATGTGCAGGTTGGTGTTTCAACAGATCGGTGACCAGTTCTGTGTTGATGTGGGCCAGTCTTCTGTGGATGAGCTCAGTGTGCTTTTGGTCTGTTTTGGTCATGATGTGGGTCTGTGCACGGTTGGAGGTCAGTGCAGGGAACAGGGTTAAGCGGTACAACATGTTGGCATGCAAGGGTCCATTGGCCAGCAATGCACCGTGTGCATCAAACAGCATGCATTTTTCTGCTTGCGTCAGTGTTGACATGCCCAATTGGCGTTTTAACTGCCCCCCTGACAACAGGTTCACCTTCAGCCGAGGGACATTCAGAACCCCAGTCAGCCACATGACCCCTCCTGGTGCTTGTAATGCAACAGTCCCAATGCCCTCAACCCTTAGCGCCTCCCCTGAGCCCGTCCTCACACCTTCCACATCATGAGTAGCATACAGAGACACAAACAACTGACGATGAAGTGACATGTGGTGTGATTCTGCTGTGTCAAACAACCACTCGTGCATGGGCAAGATGTGTGAGGTGGTGATGTTCGTGTGCCCAAGGCGCGGACCTGGCTGGGAAGCTGCAGTGGTCTCTGGAGGGAAAGTGGTAGGCGTAGCCTCCTGCATGTCAGCAGTGTGCGGAGTCGCCATGTCATCGTACACGCGCTGGGCCAACCCTGGGACTGACACCGGAGCCATAGCGAACGGTGGCACATAGTGCAGCCCATAGGGCCCAGGCTGTGGCATCATCTGCTGCAGCGGCTGTGGCTGAATCTGATGCTGAGGCGGCAGTCCAAAGGTAGCTGCTGCTACAGGATGGTAGGGGTGCAGCCCAGGTGGTCCATGTCCACCAAAGTGCTGCATTGCAGAGATCTGCTACACTGGCTGATACTGCTGCTGTACCTGCCTCGGTTGCTGCTGTGTCTGCCTCTGCTGCTGCTGTGCCTGCTGCTGCTGCTGCTGCTGTTTCTTCATCATCTGCCGCTGGAGGGAAGGGCACCTGCGCCAGCAGTACCCAGTATGGTTGCAGTAGCTGCACCTCTGGTTCCCATGACCGCGTCCACGACCGCGACCACTGCCACCAGACCAGCCACGACCCCCACTGGAGGATCCACCAAGGGGGGTGAATGAAGTCTGGGTCGCCGCAGCCACGGCGGAGGAGGAGCCCTGGTGTGTATAATCTGTTGGTGGCGCAGCTGTCATATCGCGAGCCTCACCCTTCAGTATATCTTCATAGTTGCGCAGCTGTTCAAAGACGGAGGCAAGGTCGATGAGCTCAATCTCAGTGACTGGATGACGACGGAGTAGGTCACGCCGAAACTCCTTGTACTACTCGCCGAGGTGGACCAGCACCACGTCCAGCCACTCAAGGATAAACACGATGCACCCAGACCCAGGAGTCGACGACGAATATCCATGGCTTCATCCCAAAACTCAGCAACTGGCACACCTGGTTTAGGGTAGAGATTGCGGAGGCGATCTATGAGCGTCACTACAAGGGTCATGCCCTGCTCTTCTTGACGCGTGGACAGGTGACGCCAAGCCTCATGCGGTCGTGCTGCACCACTGCGTGGATCGGAGGGATCCTCGCCTCTGCCACCAAAGCGGAAATGGCGCAAGGCGTAGGCTTGCGGATCAGGCAGTGCGCGTGTTGGCGCGTTGAATGCTCACAGTAGCATGAGGTCAGTTGTTGTGCCTGGAGGCGGGCGGATGTAGAGTTCTTCTAATCCATGTTCCGCCGCCCATGACAGGAATATATCCCGCCATGTAAGGTAGTCCCTCGTCCCCAGCTGCGGTGGTGAGAGTTCCCTCTGGCCCAGTCCCAACTGCGCCATGGCGGCAGCGGTAAGGGTGACATTAGGAGCGTTGCCCCCACCACCGCTACCTCCGGATTGCCGGTGCTGCCGGCACCTCCATTCGTTCCAGATACCTCACTCATGATGCTCGAACGATGGTCCCTGTCATCTTCCTAGCCACGGCTGGTGCTAGGGAGGCTCAGGGAAATTTCGGCAGCACTTTGCCAGGCCCACTTTGGGCCCAGTTTTCTGCCGAGAGCCCGAAGCTCTATGGGGAAGCCTCCGAAGACGTCCTGGGACCTTGCAAGAGTAATCCCGCCCCCCCAAACCCTGTGCCCACCCCTGGAGTTGCGGTTTGGGCACCTTGGGAGGTCCTTGGAGAGGCGTGGGGCCGTCCTTCGTCGGTGACGCTCCGTCCCAAGCTTCTCCAGCATGCGCGAGACCTTGCTAGGGTTCTCTCGCTCCCTTAGGGCCAGATCGACGCCTTAGATGGCCTTCGTCGACCTCCTATCGCCCGCCGACCCTAGCTGACGCGGCGTCCAAGTGGCGGCCGCCCCCTTCTTCAGCTCCTATGGTCGGTTCTTGCAATGTTCAGGCCCGAAAGACAGCTCTGATACCATGAGAATCTCGTTGCGAATCCAATGGGACCAACGGCACTTCGTTTGGTTAAGTGTGGAGCATGGTAGCTCCAAAACCCTAGTCGGACAAGCCGTTTTTAGTACAAGTCCCTGAGTAACAAGTTAGCCCCTTGTTACGGGTGAGACTCGCTAGTCGAGTCTCACCCATCGGCGGCGAGCGAAGCTCGCCGCCGCTCGACAGGGTGCGAGGGCGAAATTGCCCTATGTGCCAGAAAAAGGTGCGACGGCACCTGCGAAGTCACATCCTAGGTCAGACGTTAGGAAACCTAGAACAGACCTACAAACATGCAAGTTTGGAGTCTAATCTAGGTCTCGCATCACAGCGAGCACAGTATGCCCCTTTGAACCTCAAGGACATAACTAGGTCTGCTAGCGGGGGCAGGCAAGGGTCGACGGCCGGCGGAGTGCGTGAGACAAGAGGACGACGCGGCCACGTGACAGGCTTGGCGAGCACGTTTCTCCGCTATCAGTGTGGATCACCACCGACCGCCGAGTCCTCATGCACTGCACACCCGAGGGCACATACGTACGAATATATACAGAGGATTATCAGGTGGTGGCCCTCGACCTCTGGCTGACTCATCTGCTCACAAACCTACTTGTGTTTTCAGCTGCAGCTCCATCAAGCATCGCTCCTTCAGCCCCAGAAAGAATTTCTGCTGCATTTGCACCTATCATCAAAGATCAACGCCAGTAGTGACGTCCGACTCCTTCAGACGTCAACAGCCCATTACAGCAGCCGAGTTGCCTTCTGGCACAACTTTGCTAAACATTTTTTACCGATCCGTGCCACATTGTCACTGTCGCTTTTTGGCCTTCATTAATCTGAGATAATCTTATCTTATAGCTGTAAAGAGTCATCTCCTCCACCGCCATCATGTGTCCATCCCTTGCATCTTTACTGCAACACCTTCTTGCACCACTTTCTCAAGCCACCTCCTCCTCTGTGGAGTGCTCCAGCTCCTCTTTCCTGCAGCAGTTTTTTCAGCCTCGTCTAGTACATCCACACTATCAACATCATCTTCATCATCAACATCACTAGTTGAGCACACGAGGTTCTGTCCCTGCACCCACTCCATCATCATAAACCATTTTTGCTTCATTTTCATACGTGGTTTGCCCCTACGCGCACTCCATCATCATTCATTGCTTTGTATTTCTCACTGTATGTGCTTTTGCCTCTGCGCCCACGCCTTTCAGCTATCATCATCTTGTGGCTGGAGCTAACTCCAAATGGTCTTACCACTAGCCTTGTAACCGAGTGCTACCTGTCATCCTGCAGAAAGTTGAGCTAAAAGGAATTAAAAGTTGATCTTCTGACAACATAGTTGCGGCATTTTCCCTGCTCCTCCACCCCATGCATGTATTGTTGCTTGCCTTAGCAGCAACCTGTGGAAACGCCTTCAAGGAATGAACCTTCAGAAATCAGCACGTAGCAGCTTGGATCTCAGTCCCCTATGTGTCACTGTCCACTTTAGCAGTGGCCTGCATCCACGACCATCAACTTTCAACCATCAACAGCACCAGGACTATCATTTACTTGTCAGAGCCAATGTTCAAGGAACTTTTAAACACCATAGGAACTGGTCTTTTCTTGTCTCTCTATGTACAACTTGTCAGGATGGCGTGGTGCGGTCCCGACGTTTGTCTGATTGTCTCTAGTGGTTCACGTCTACTGTTTTGGGCGAATCTGAGACTGAGCGTGAGCTTTCTGGTCGCCTCACGCTATGTGAGCAGGAATTTAGAGACAGTCAGTTTGCGAAGGGAATAACGGAATTCTGCGTTAGTTNATGTTCAAGGAACTTTTAAACACCATAGGAACTGGTCTTTTCTTGTCTCTCTATGTACAACTTGTCAGGATGGCGTGGTGCGGTCCCGACGTTTGTCTGATTGTCTCTAGTGGTTCACGTCTACTGTTTTGGGCGAATCTGAGACTGAGCGTGAGCTTTCTGGTCGCCTCACGCTATGTGAGCAGGAATTTAGAGACAGTCAGTTTGCGAAGGGAATAACGGAATTCTGCGTTAGTTTTTTAGCATAGACATGATCACAACATTTATATTTCTCTTCATGAGCTCTCCAACGCACCAAACCGCGCGCGATTCGGCCAAGTGCAGCCCAAGTTATGCTTGCCGAAGTGCATGTCTCATCCACCACAGAAACGCCTAACGCCTCCATGGCGCGCACACGCCGTGGCGCCTTCCTTCACGTGCGAAGCGCTTTTCTCAAGGCGCAGGTCCTCTTGCACGTGGTGTAGGGGTCTCCTGCACTGTTTCCACGCACCCTACCCACTTTTGGGTCGAGTTTGGTGATGGGGTGTAACGACGTTCGAAACCTGTCCGCGGACCTACAGTCAGAATTTTGACCAAGTCCCCGAGTAACAAAACGTACTACTGAGTTTCGGATGCCGAGCCATGTTTTTGGCTAAGTCCCTCAGTAACAACCTGCACTACTGGATCCGGTGGATAATCCACCTGATCAGGTGGATTATCCACCGGACGCCTCGGCAGGCCTTCCGGAGCAATTTCTCCAGATGGTATTTTTGTTACTCAATCCGGTCGATTATCCACCGGATTTCGAATCAGCCGGCTCCCAGAGTCGCTGTGCACACCCCAACTTTGGAAGGTCATATCTCCCTCGATACTTGTCCGATTCCAGTGAAACAACTTCCACCGGATTCAGCGACTCGTTAACTTTAAGGCGCAATCATCTATTTTAGGATCCGAGCAATTTTCGAGTCGCCAGATCCGCCGGAGCGGAGTTTTCACTTTCTGGCAGCTCGTCGGCGCCTCCCGGCGCCGCACTTGGGCATGCGGAGGGGCAATTTTTCAACATCCTCCCCCTTGCACCTGCCATGCCCGCTGCTCTAGCTTGCTCTCACTAATCTTCCGCTGCGCCCTCCAGCCCATCATAACTGGTCATCCCAAGTCCAGCCACGCTCATCGCGTGCCGTCCGCGGGTTGCGCTTTGGTCAAGCAATCCGCAAGCATGTTGTGCGTGGTGCCGTGTTCCAGCACCACCTGCCCCTTCTCGACCATGTCCCGTGCGTAGTGGTAACGCACGTGGATGTGCTTCGTCCTCCTGTGTTGCGTCGGGTTGTTGGTCAGCGAGATGGAGCCGGTGTTGTCCTCTTGCACCACCGTTGGCTCCTGTTGCGGCACGCCCAGCTCCCCCAGCAACCTGTGGAGTCACACCGCCTCCTTGACCGCCTCGGCCAGCGCGATGTACTCTGCTTCCACTGTGGAGGTGGTGACGTAGTCCTGCTTCCTGCTGCACTACGAGACCGCTGCACCAGCGAGGAAGAACACGTAGCCGGATGTGGACTTCCGCTTGTCCACATCCCCAGCGTAGTCTTCATCCGTGTAGCAGACCAGGCGCAAAGGGTCCGCCTGCCCTTTGCCGTTGAACCTCAGGCGCGCGTGCCGCGTTACCTGCAGGTAGCGGAGGATGCGCTTGACCGCCTGCCAGTGTAGTGGCCCTGGATCAGCCACGTACCTGCTCACTTGGCCCACCCCGTAGGCCAGGTCCGGTCGAGTCGCCACCATGGCGTACATGAGGCTGCCCACCGCCGATTGGTAGGGCACCCTTGCCATATCCTCCCGCTCTTCTTTTGTTTGCGCCACCATTGCCGCACTCAGTTCACAGGTCGTGGAGACAGGTTTGCACACTGGTTTGCAGTTCTCCATGCTGTACTGCTTCAGCACCTCGGCCACGTATTTGGCCTGTCCCAACTCAAGCGTGCGCGCCCTCCGGTTCCGCGTAATGCTCACCCCAAGGTAGAACTCCAGCTCCCCCATGTCCGACATCTGGAACCTGCTGCTCAGCTGCTCTTTCAGTTGCTGTAGGCTCGGCAGGTCAGAGGAGCACAAGATCAGATCGTCCACATAGAGTGCGATAATCTGATGGAGCTTTTTGCTGTACACACTGTGATCCGCCTCACAACGCTTGAAGCCAAGTTGTGCCATGAAGCTGTCCATCTGTTGGTACCAGCATCGGGGCGATTGTTTTAGCCCGTACAAGGACTTTCGTAGCTTGCACACCTTGCCCTACGGCGCCTCCACCCCCTCCGGCACCTCCATGTAGATTTCTTTGTCGATGATGCCATTGAGGAAGGCCGTCTTTTTTTCGATTTGGTGGAGCTCCATGTCCTTCGCGGCTGCCACCGCAAGGATCACCCGGATGTTTGTGAACTTGGCGACGGGGGCGAACGTCTCATCGTAGTGTTCGTCCTTACGCTGTGCGTACCCCTTCGCCACGAGCCGCGCCTTGTACTTGTCAACCACACCTTCCTTTGTGAACTTGGTCTTGAAGACCCACTTGGAGCCGATGACCTTGGTGTCTTTCGGCCTGTCAACTAGCTCCCACGTGTCGTTTTCAGCAATGGACGCCAACTCCGACTTGATGGCGGCGTCCCACTGCTTCCCCTCGGGCCGCGCAAGCACCTCTTGCACGGTCGTCGGTTCCGTTGATGCAGCCAGCATGCACCGTGTCATGTCGATCCATTGACCGGTGCCTGCGTCGAAATGCTTCCCCGCTCTCCGCTGCCTCCCGCTGTAGCGCGGCAGTCTTGGCGGCGTCTCGTCGCTCTGCTGCGATCCTTCCGACTCAGCCCACTCCGGTGAATCATTGACCGGACGGCTCCCTGAGGATCCCTCTCGCTCCGGTGAACCATCAACCGGACGGGCGGCGCGTCCGGAGTAATTTTCTCCAACGCCCGACGCGAACTCCGCCGGGAGTGCGCGCTTTGGCACCCGCGGTGCCTCCTTCGACGGATCATTCCGCCGGATCTCCAGCCCAGCTGCATCATCGTCGGAGTCCTCCGTGTTGGCTGCTGCTCTTGCTACACCTCAGCGCTCCGACGTCGCATCATTGACCTCCGCATCCGCCGGCTCCTCCTCATAGTCAAGGAGCTGGAACCACTCCCCCTGTTTTGGAGTGTTCCCGACGCTCATGTTGTTGCTGCTGCTACTGAAGCTCTGCTACTCGTCAAACTCGACATCACGACTGTGGATGATCTCTTGCGTGCGCGGGTCCCAGAGCCTGTACGCCTTTTGTGCACTCTCATAGCCGAGGAACAAGCACGGCTTCGCCCGCGGTTCCGGCTTGCTTTCGTGTCGCTGCGCCGCTTGCACCTTCGCGTGCGCCTTGCACCCGAACACCTTCAGGTCCGCCACGTTTGGCTTGCGCCCGCTCCAAACCTCCTGCGGCGTCTTCCAGCCACCCTTACCCTTCAGCACCGCTGTTGGGGTGAGGTTGATGGTGTAGCTCACTGTACGTACAGCCTCTGCCCAGAACCCTCGAGGCAACCCCGCATCTACAAGCATGGTCTGCACCATGTTGAGTAGCGTCTGGTTCGCCCGCTCCGCCACTCCGTTGGACTGTGGCAAGTATGGCGTAGTGGGTTCCCACTTGATGCCCTGCTGCTTCATCCATCCGGTGCAGCCCACGTACTCTCCGCCATTGTCGCTGCGTAGCGCTCTGACCTTCCGGCCAGTCTGCCTCTCCACCGCTGCGACGTACTCCTTCAGCCGGTCCAGGACCTCGCCTTTCCGCTTCATGGAGTATACGTAGAGCTTCCTGCTGCAGTCGTCAATAAAGGTGACGAAGTATCTCAAGCCGCCGTTTGACGGCGTTTTGAATGGTCCACACACGTCGCTGTGCATGACCTCCAGCAGGTCCTTCACGCGAGCCTTGTTCTCATTGAACGGCTTGCGCTATGCCTTGTCCAAAATTCAAGGCTCGCACTTTTTGTGTGCTGCTGCATCTGCTGTCGCGTCTGCTACACCGTCGATGAAGAGGCCACGCACCATGTTGCGCTTCGCCATCTCCTTAATGGTTGCGGGTGCTGAATGTCCCAACCGTTGGTGCTTGAGCTCCACATCAGCGCTCCCTCCCTTGGCCATGTTGACGACGCGCTCCTGCGAGGCTGCTACGTCCGATGCCGCGGGGACCACCTTGGTCTCCACGATGTAGAGACCGCCCTCGCGTTTCGCCTCCAGCACGACCTCGTCGTCGCTGTCGATGCGCACCACTACGCCTTTCCTACGGAAGAGCACCTCATATCCTTTGTCCATCAAGCGGCTAACACTCAGGATGTTAGCCAGGTCGGGGACGTGTTGCACATCACGGATTGTGCACAGCTCCTTCTTACCGCCCACCTCGACTTCCACCTCTACGTCGCCTTGGCCGGCCGCCGGCTCGACTTTGTCGTTCGCGACCACCATCAACTTGGAGGACTTCTCGTAGGTGATGAACCCCACCTTCTCGACTTGGGTGTGCTCCTCGGTCCCGGAATCCAGGTACCGCCTGTTGGCCTTCTTGAGGAAGTGATTCTTGTTGCCGTTGAGGAGCGACCTGCCCTTGCAGTTTTTGCCACCGGTCTTCGCCTCCTCCGGGCACTCGCAGGCCCAATGGCCCTCCTTGCCGCAGTTGCGGCACGCACCTTTCTTGGCGCCCTTCTTGCCGCCGCCCTTTTTGCCACTTCCTTTGCCCCCGTTTCTGCCACCACGCGTTTTGGTGACGAGGGCCGATGAGGAAGACGAGGACTCCCCGCAGCTCCGGCGCTGCGCCTCGTTGCGGATGTACTCTGCGACAGCGCCATAGGTGAGCTTGTCCTCCGCCCATCCTCCGAGGACGGTGATGAGTGGGTCCCAACTGTCAGGTAGGGCCATGAGGAGAGCCATCGCTTACAGCTGCGTGTCGATCTTCCACCCCACGTCATTGCATTGCGAGGCGAGCGACTCGATCTGCTGCATGGCGGAGATGACATCATCTCCCTCCTCGATTCTCACCGTGAGGAGTCGCTTCATTGCGAAGATTTTGTTCGCGAACGACTTGGATTGATGGATGGAGCAGAGNCCATCCTCCGAGGACGGTGATGAGTGGGTCCCAACTGTCAGGTAGGGCCATGAGGAGAGCCATCGCTTACAGCTGCGTGTCGATCTTCCACCCCACGTCATTGCATTGCGAGGCGAGCGACTCGATCTGCTGCATGGCGGAGATGACATCATCTCCCTCCTCGATTCTCACCGTGAGGAGTCGCTTCATTGCGAAGATTTTGTTCGCGAACGACTTGGATTGATGGATGGAGCAGAGTTTTTGCCAAGCTTCGGCTGCCAGCTTGCAGCTGTGGAAGTAGCCCCACTGCGACTCGGCCGTCCCGGACATCAGCAGCATGAGCGCCTCCATGTTCTTCTTTACGAAAGCCTCCTTCTGCGCTTCCGTCGCCGTCGCTTGGTCGAGGACTTCTGTTCCCATCATGACCTCAAACAGCCCCTTATGCGCGAGGTGCAACTCAAAATGCCACCTCCATAGCCCAAAGCCTGGGCCGCCCGCATACTTCTCGATGGGCTGCGTCTCCTTCTGCGCCATGTGCGCAGCTGCTACTCCGACAGGTTCTCAGAACTTCACGGCGACGTCCAAGATGACGATCACGTGCGCTGCGGAAGACGTGAACGTTGGAGTCTATCAGATGAGTGGGCCCATAACCCTTTGTCAGGATGGAATCTGCGTGGTGCGGTCCCGACGTTTGTCTGATTGTCTCTAGTGGTTCACGTCTACTGTTTTGGGCGAATCTGAGACTGAGCGTGAGCTTTCTGGTCGCCTCACGCTATGTGAGCAGGAGTTTAGAGAAAGTCCGTTTGCGAAGGGAATAACGGCATTTTGCGTTAGTTTTTTAACATAGACATGATCACAACATTTATAGTGCTTGTCATGAGCTCTCCAACGCACCAAACCGCGCGCGATTCGGCCAAGCGTAGCCCAAGTTATGCTTGCCGAAACGTATGTCTCACCCACCACAAAAACGCTTAACGCCTCCATGGCGTCCACACGCCGTGGCGCCTTCCTTCACGTGCGAAGCGCCTTTCTCAAGGCGCAGGTCCTCTTGCACGTGGTGTAGGGGTCTCTAGCACTGTTTCCATGCACCCTACCCACTTTTGGGTCGATTTTGGTGATGGGGTGTGACGAGGTTCAAAACCTGTCCACGGACCTGCAGTCAGAATTTTGACCAAGTCCCCGAATAACAAAACGTATGACTGAGTTTCGGACGCCGAGCCATGTTTTTGGCTAAGTCCCTCAGTAACAACCTGCACTGCTGGATTCGGTGGATGATCCACCTGATCAGGTGGATTATCCACCGGACGCCTCGGCAGGCCTTCCGGAGCAATTTCTCCAAATGGTATTTTTGTTACTCAATCCGGTCGATTATCCACCGGATTTCGAATCGCAGCCGGCTCCCAGAGTCGCTGCGCACACCCCAGCTTTGGAAGGTCATATCTCCCTCGATACTTGTCCGATTCCGGCGAAACAACTTCCACCGGATTCAACAACTCGTCAACTTTAAGGAGCAATCATCCATTTTAGGATCCAAGCAATTGTCGAGTCTCCAGATCCGCCGGATCGGAGTTTTCACTTTCTGGCGGCTCGTCGGCGCCTCCCGGCGCCGCACTTGGGCATGCGGAGGGGCAATTTTTCAATACAACTTGAGCTAACTGGTGGGATAAGTCATTTGGAGCTGTGGAAAGGACCCTTGAAAATTGGGGGGGGTGACCATATACCCATCGATTTCGTGCATAAGCCTCCCATATCCAGTGACCGCTCTTTAACAACGCCATATCCAGCGAGCAAGCACTTTAACAACGAAACATCCACCGGTCGCAGAAAAACAACGACGTATCCAAAAAAAAGTGCGCGAACACCATGCCGTCGCTGCATGAAATGCAGCTTCGGATGGATGACGTCATCACGCCCCTTGAACAATCACAAACCCCACGTTTGAGGTGTTTGTGATTGTTCGAGGGAGGGGTTTGCGTGGGGTTTGCGTGAGGGGTCCGAGACACCCCATGCGTTGAAAGGGCATTTGCTGGGCCCCGCTACCGCGGGGCCCAGCAGATGCCCGCGCAAAAAAATAAAACCCTCAACCCCGAATGTAATTCGGGGTTGGGTTTGAAGGTGTTTGTCTCGCAAACCTAAGGTTTTTTGTGTGCCATAAAAAAAAATGAAAAATCTAAAATGGGCGTTTTCGCTCAATCGCGATCGAGCGATGACCCATTTTTTTCGATTTTTTTTTTATGCGCAAACCCCCTATTACGATTTAGGGTTTTATGTTTCATAGAAACATAGAAAACCCGCCCACGCAAAACATAGAAAACCCAAAATCGTAATAGGGGGTTTGCGCGTCGAAAAAAAAAATCGAAAAAAAATGGGTCATCGCTCGATCGCGCTCTCGCGAGGGAGCGAGGGTCGCAATCGAGCGACGGTCACATGACCCTCCTCGCCATGCTCGATCAGCGACGCATGTCGCTGATGAGCATGGCGAGGGAGGAGGATACCTCGTTCTTATATTTTAAAGTGTTGGATATGGGAGACATAAAATTCCGCATTTGGATATGGGAGGGTCCGCCCTTCGGGAATGTGGATATTAGAGCTATTTCGCCCTTGAAAAATTTCCTGCTCTCCACTCCTTTGCACGGACACAAAGGATCAGCTGTGGCAGAGTTCCCTCTGTGCATGGCATAGTGGGAGCGCCCTCCACTCCGCACGTTCATCCCTCCATTACTGACTAATTCACCGCCAACAGCACTACCCCATCAGAAGCACCCTGGACCATGGCCAATCCTTGGGTAGGACGTCCTGTCCTTGATGAAGAATGTCACAACATTCACAACTGATCTTGTCACCTCCTAACGACCACCAACATCTTCATCAACAAGTACTGGACTTTAGATCTCCTTCTTGGGACATATGAAAAAAAACAAAGTCCAAGTTGTCCTTCTCACTTGTATTAAAAAAAAATCGCTTATGGCCTGGGGACATCTCTACAACCTAGTCTATGCCTTGTTTCAACACCTGCAAGAAGAGGCTAGATGTGCTTCAGACCTCTGGTTCAGCATTCATTGTGAAGCGTGGAGGCGATGCTGGATGATCCCCACTTAACAAGTCAATATCTACTCCCCTTGACCAACCCAAGAATGGCCCTCTCTTCTTGTCCGTGATGTGGTATCAGAGGAAAAAGAGGAATATCAGGAATAATTCTCCACTGATGTAACCCGTGTAGTGTTCCCACAATGCAACGTTGCAGGTGGGCCATCCGGCACCACCCCGGCCACGGCCTCATCATTCACCTGACTGGGTTCCTGTTCCTCCGTTTCCCCACCCTCCTCTGCCTCTGCCTCCTCCGTGGCCAGATCCAGTGGAACCACCTGGTGAGGGCTGATGAACAAAGGTGCTGGGTGCCGGGGTATTGGCCTCTTGTGCCTCCCTACAAAGGATGTCCTCGTAATGACGCAGCTTCTCAAACACCTCAGCAAGGTCAGTGTTCTCGACGTTGTCACACAAAGGCGTCACAAAAGTGCTCACCGAAACTCCCTGTATGGCTCTCCAAGAAGAAGCAGAATAGGGTCCAGCCATTCGAGCATGGAGCAGGATGTTCCAAGCCCGAGGATGTGACGACGGGGATCCATTGTCATATCTTAGTACTCAGCTATTGGTGCCCCTCGCTTTGGGTACATGCCCCGGAGTCTGTCACACAGTGAGATCACCTGCACCATCCCTTGCTCCTCATGGTGTTTAGCAAGGTGCTAACATGCCTCGTGTGGGTGTGTAGCTGCACTGTGAGGGTCTGCTGGATCCTCCCCTCTTCTGCCAAAGTGAAACTGGCGGATTGCATAAGATTGGTCATCGGGTAGTAAGGGTGCACACCGGGTAAGATTCCCGGATCTAAGATTGGATTCGGATTCACAAAACCAAATCCAGGTCTGGCTTCGATTCACGAATCCAAATCTGGATTCGCGAATCCTAAGGATTCACGAATCTTTTCCGAATCCCACAGGTTATGGAAAGTAAAATGCCTCTTATTTGCCACATAAAACCATGATCCCCGAATCCCGGATCGAATCCTGATGAAGGATTTGGATCCCCGAATCCGAATCCGGATCCGGGTTCACAAATCTTATTCACGAATCCTAGGATTTGGTGTGCAGCCTTATCGGGTAGCACTTGGACCAGGGCATTAAAATCACACACTAGAACCCAATCCTTGATTGCATCGGTTGACGAGAAAAGGTACAGCTCCTCTAGCCCATGCCCCGCCACCCATGTGTCTGAAACTGGGGTCCCCGGGTGGAGGCAGTTCCGACGTGGTGTTCACAGCTCTCTGTTTTTTCACGTGGTTCTGAGTCTAAGCGTGAGCTTTCTGGTCTCCTCACGCTGTGTTTCTGGGAGTGGAAGACAGTTGTGAGACAGTCACTTTTGTGAAGGGAAAAATGCGATATTTGCATTAGTTTTTTAACATGAACATGATCTGAACATTTGTAGGGCTAGTCATGAGCTCTTCAACGCACCAAAGTTTACGTGATTCTGATCACCGTAGCTTTCGCTACGTCAGCCAAAGCGCAGCACCCCAAACCAGCTGCTCAGTCGACGGCGCACACCACGTCGCCCGCCGAGGCACCCTTACACATCAAGGACACATCAAAACGCCATTCCGGAGGCGCAGATGTCCCTACACATGGTGGCAGTGTCCCTCGTGCCTTTGGTGTCTGTTTTTATGAGATAATCATAGAGTTTGGTGATAGAGATTGATGTGGTTTGAAACATGTTCACGGACGTGCTGTCAGAATTTGACCAAGTCCCCGAGTAACAAATTGTGTTACTGAGTTTCGGACTCCGAGCCAAGATTTTGGCTAAGTCCCTCAGTAACAAAACTGCAATACAGAAATCCGGCGAATCATTCACCGGACGCCTCGGCAGCCTTCCAAAGCAAAATCACCAAATGGAATTTTGTTACTCGTTCCGGTCAATTATTCACCGGCAGTCGAACCGCGGCCAGCTCCCAGAGGCACCGGGCATACCCCAACTTTGGAAGCCCATACCTCCCTCGTTGCTTATCCGATTCCGGTGAAACAACTTCCACGTGATTCAGCAACTCGTCAACTGATAGTCCATTTTAGGATCCAAGCAATCCTCGAGTCTCCAGATCTAAATGCGAGGAATTTCCTCTCGTTGATGGCTCGTCGACGCCTCCCGACCCCGCACTTGGGCATGCACAGGGACAAATCTTCAACAGCATGCAAGAAAAACTTCCTTCCAGGCAAGGAAGTCTTGCCAGCCCAAGGTGGGCTGCATCAGATCCTTATGGGACAGGACTTTTCATGTCACTGTGGTAGCCCTGGCTCCTCGACTAGCGCTGACCTGGTGTCGGCACCGGCTCCAGTCAAGGGACCACCACTAGCTCCTACACCAGACCCTCCTGGCGTTGATGCCACTTAGCTCATGGCTCCTGTAGGTGAGGAAGGTCCTAGGACGGTGGTGTAAGCCATGGATCTACATGTTGCGACCGCACTAACTTTTGGCAGCAATTCGCCTGGCCCGCTTTAGGCACAGGTTTCTGTCGTGAGCCCCCTCACAGTGAGAAAACCACCTTGTCTTGCTCTGGGGATGTCGTTCAGGCCACCTGGGACCTGCACAAACAGGTTTTGGGCCAAAGGACCCCGCTGTGACCTCCAGGAGTTGCATATGGTGCTTGGGTTCTGCCTCACATCTCCTACAACTGTGGCATTTCCCCTGCCTCCTGCCACCTCTGCTATCCATGCGCAGCCTAGGAGGAGGGCTTTGACGGGCCCTAGCGGAGAGCATGGCCTGATTTTGTGGCAGCCGTGCGGATCTGCTTCTGTGCATGGTTCAGCTGCCGAGTTTTTTGGTAGGAACCCCCCCTATGCATCAATGTGAGGCCCTGAACATGGCTCTGATACCATTAGGGACCCCCCATGGTTCAACTGTACTCTGATACCATGTGAAAATTTACGGTTCAATTTCTGTGCTCTTCTAATTGACTTGAGTGGCTGACCTTAAACTCCTGACCTCTCCGTAATCACCTATGAGTGACAGTCACAGTCGTGAAGTACTTATGTGAGCTCACAAACACACAAAAACATAGCCACCCACACAGGTGTTGTTACAACATAACACAAGTGCTAGAGAGGGAAGGATAGTCTGCATGCCTAGCTTTGAAACAGCAGAGGAGAAACAACAAATGAGGTCAGAGTTACCTAAGTAGGAGTGTGCCTTAAGGGCCACACCCCGTCACCCCCACGAGATATTTGCTCATGGGAAAACCTGCACACAACCACAATAAACATTGAAAATTTACCAAAATGGAGATTCCAAGTCAGACCAGGTCTGTAACAATTTACAAGGGATGAAACAGGTCAAACAAAGCAGGGGGCATACCCCATCTATTTTCAACAACTTCCTCACGGCAATCCTCAATGAAAAGAAAGGTTACCATCATGAGGGATTGGTCAATGAATCGGGAGCAATCATGGCCAAGGGAAGGAAAAGAAAGAAGCATGGTTGGGGAGGAGGGTGGGAGGGAGGAGGAGGAGAATGAATGGGGGAGGATACCAAGACCACAAAGCTCTTGGAGGCTTATGGTGCAATGAGAGGAGAGGTTGGAGTGAAGGGGCGGTGAAGGGAAGGAAATAAAAAATAGATATGAATCTAGAAAAAAGAGGGGAATCTGGAGGGGGAGGGGACGGAGATGATATGAGAGGTGTGGGAGGGGGAGGGACAGGAAAGGGGGTGGGGGAGGAAGGGAGGTTGTAGGAACTAAGGAGGGGGATACAACAATGGGGAGAAACGGGTAGGATAAGAGGGAGGAGGATTTTGGGAAGGGGTGAATTCTTCAGAATAAGTAGATGAGCAAGATGAGTTAGAGCAGATGCAGGCAAAATCAGCATAGCTTGTGGAAGCACCAGAGCATGAAGAGAGTGAATGGACAAGATGAAATGCCAGATGTTTTCTGGTATGAGCTGAGAGTAGGAAGAAAGAGCGTGGTAGAGGGCTGGAATTGAGAGTAGACAAGGGCACACCAAGAGAATAAAATGGTAAGAGCTAATGATGTGCATAGGTGGGTAGCACAGAGTGGAGGAGCGATATTGATGGCGTGATGAGCTCCAGGAGAGAGTGGCGGGAGAGAATGGATGAAGAGTGGAGACAAGGAAATGAGGGCAGCGGAACCAGAGGCAAGAAATATTGAAAGACTGCTCTGGTTTAAAAGCAGAGGGAATGAACATCCTCATTGCAACGTGAAAAAATTAGACATAAATGGATTCTTTCCGCTAGCCGTACGCATTGCAACGTGGTCGCTGCTGATAGGTGTGACTTGACTCTGCCTAACGATCATGACTGGTGATCCGTTGTCGAGGAGTTTTGGTCCATGATCTAAACCTTTCTAAGAGCTCAGATTTCTCAAACAATTATATTGAAGAAGAGAGGTAGAGTTAATCGAAGGAATTTTATACACTAGATGAAGTGTGTATACAGGAAAGTGGTGTATTAGGAAGCTTCCAAGAAGGTGGAAACCAGTTAACTATGTTGTATGGATTGAGCTAGAGTTGTGTGGGTGGAATGGGTAAGGGGGTCGA
>SZWC01000600.1:159899-173779 GCA_023375785.1 Penium margaritaceum | reverse complement strand
GCAGATTGGGGAGGTGACCTGGACACAAGGAGGTCAACCAGTGGGTTTGTGTTTGTGCTCGGGGGAGGTGCAATCAGTTGGAGGAGCAAGAAACAAGAGTGTGTCGCCCTCTCCACCACCGAAGCAGAGTACATCGCCCTGAGTGAAGCAGCAAAGGAAGCCGTGTGGCTGCGTGAGCTGCTAGCAAGCCTTGGACAGAAGCAGACCACAGCGACCACCATCTACTGTGACAACATGAGCGCCATTGCTCTGACCAAGAACGCCGAGTTTCACGCCCTCACCAAGCACATGGACCTGCGGTACCACTTCATCCGCGAGCTCGTGGCGAAGCAGGTGGTGCAGATCAAGTTCTGCCCTTCAAGCATGATGCCGGCAGACTTCCTGACCAAGCCGCTGGCAGTGCACCGGTTTCAGCAGCTGAGGGGACAGTGCGGACTTGTGTGATATTTATTCTCGCAAAGTGGGAGAATGACGGATATGAGAGTGCCAGAAAGTGACAAAAATAGGTTGCTCGATAAAAATCATCTGGCATGACAGTTGCATAGAAGATATTTCACAGCTTCTAACGCACTTTACGGAACTCAATTCGGAGTCTGTTTGAGTGAGATAAGGATTTCCAAAGTTTGGAGATCATGAGTCGGGTTCAAGTGACGACCTGAGCACTTTGCGCTCAAAAGGCGGCAGGATTATTGGCCAGGACGGCTGAGAGCGGCCTTCAAGCAGAAAAGACGGCAGGAGGATGTCCAAGAGACTTCAAGAAAGGACCAGTCCACGATTATTAGCCATGCAGGCCATGCGAGACATAATTCTCTTGTGTGACAAGGTGACTGCCGCTCATCCTGCTAGGCTATGAGTGTGCTAGAGGGTGAGCTTTGACAGAGTGGATCTCAGTGCTCCCTTAGCCAAATGAGTCATATAAGGGCTTGTTAGAAAGATTCGATATAGAGTCGATTCAGACATTCGCATTCACTGCAAACCTACATTTGCTTCCGTAATTTCATTCTGTGCAACCTGCAACTCCCTCTCACAAACAGTTGGTCCTGCCTAGGCAGCTCTTAGTGAGCTTGATCACCTCCCTGAGGGCTTCCCCAGTTTCCATCAGTGGCATCAGAGCTAGAACAAGGCTTTTTCTCATCCTTGAGGTATTCCTTGCACCCTGTTGTATGAGACAGTCGTTTGTGGGCTGAACATTGCACTACCATGGCGACATCCACTTCTGTGGTGGCCGGCGTCAACATCGCCAAGTTCGAAGGCAAGAACTTCTTCAACTGGAGCAACAACATGAAGATGGTGCTGATGGAGAAGGGTCTCTGGAGCCAGGTGGATGAGAAGGAGAAGGAACCAGAAGAAAGCTCCCTATCCTCTGTCGAGGCCCGTACCTACCGCGAGAAGCGTGACCGCGCCCTCGCAACAATCTACCTCCACCTCGCCGAACGGCAGCAACTCCTCGTCCGTGGCATCCTCACACCAAAAGAGGTTTGGAAAAAGCTTGAGTCCACTTATGCTTCCAAGTCAATCCTCATGAGTATGCAGCTGCGTCGTCGCTTTCACACTGTGAAGATGGATGAGTCCGGATCCATGATTGACTACATCAACATGGTGAAGTCTCTCTCTGACCAGCTTGCTGCGATTGAGGACCCTGTCAAGGAGCGTGTGCTCATGCTAACCATCCTCTCTGGCCTTCCTACCAGCTACACTCCTTTCATTGTTGCCCTGGACCAGCGCAGTGACAAGCTCTCCCTCAACGATGTGGAGGAGAGCTTGCTGTTTGAGGAGGAGCGGCGCAAGGGAGAAGAGGGCGGAAGCGGACTGGACATCGCTCTCATCACCAACTTTGGTCATGGGGGCGGTGCTACATCAACCAGGAGCAACGGCGGAGGAGGAAAGAAGAAGGGTAACTGCCACTACTGCAAGAAGCCGGGCCATTGGGCGCGCGAATGCCGGAAGAAGAAGGCGGACCTTGCGGCTGGAGTGGGAGCGGGAAAACAGTCCGACGCTTCCGCGAACGCCGCAGATTGGGAGAGTGGATTCGTGACAACCATCCGGGTCCTGCACGTCTCCGACAACACCGCCNTCATAGGGGCGGTGCTACATCAACCAGGAGCAACGGCGGAGGAGGAAAGAAGAAGGGTAACTGCCACTACTGCAAGAAGCCGGGCCATTGGGCGCGCGAATGCCGGAAGAAGAAGGCGGACCTTGCGGCTGGATTGGGAGCGGGAAAACAGTCCGACGCTTCCGCGAATGCCGCAGATTGGGAGAGTGGATTCGTAACAACCATCCGGGTCTTGCACGTCTCCGACAACACCGCCCTGTTCTGGATCATCGACCCGGGAGCCACGCGGCACATGACGTGTCGCCAGGAGTGGTTCGTTGTCTACACCGTCATTGAGCCTCGTCGGGTGTACATGGGGGAAATCATGTGCAAATGGCGGTTGGGGAGGGTGAGATTGTGTTTTGTGCTTCCGTTGAGGGAAAGCACGTGGAACGTCGTGTGAAGGGGGTGCTCCATGTTCCGGGGCTGGCAGCTAACCTCCTCTCTGTCTCATCTCTCAGCTCCAAAGGCATGCAGGTTCGCTTTGAGAATGGTGGCTGCACCATCTCTGCAAGTGCGGGGTGTGTGCTTGCAAAAGCGGACAAGGAGGACGGTCTTTACTGCCTCTACGTGGCATCGGAGAAGGAAGCCGACTCAGCGTTGGCGGCGAGAGAGGGAAAATACGACATCGGCCTGTGGCACCGCCGGCTCGGTCACCTCGGCTTTGGCGCCATCATCTCCATGCAGCGGATGGTCCGCGGCCTGGAGCTCAAGGGGGTGAAGCAGCCTGGTGCATCGGCTTGTGAGAGCTGCATTGAAGGGAAGCAAGCCCGCTCTTCTTTCACGGGGGAAGGGAAGGGCGCGACTGAGCTTCTCTCACTCTTTCACTCTGATTTGTGCGGTCCCATGCCATCACAATCCTTGTCCGGCAAGTTGTACTTTGTCACGTCCATTGATGACAAGTCGAGGAAGATGTGGGTGTCGTTCTTAGCTGGAAAGGATGAGTGTTTTGATGCTTTCAAGGTGTGGATTGCTGCTGCACAGAATGAGAGTGGCAGGCGGTTGAAGGTGCTTCGCACCGATGGTGGAGGAGAGTACCTCTCCAATGACTTCCGCACCTTCCTCAAGCATCGCAGGATCAAGCACGAGGTCACCCCACCTGGAACACCGCAGCTGAACAGCGTGGCTGAACGCGCGAACTGCACGCTCATGGAGCGTGTTCGCAACATACTCCAAGACGCGGGGCTCCCGCCAACCTTTTGGGCGGAAGCGGTCAATACCACCGTGTACCTGAAAAACCGGAGTCCTATGCGCGCCGTGCCACTGATGACACCGGAGGAGGCGTGGACGGGACGCAAGCCAACAGTGACGCACCTGAAAGTCTTTGGGTGTGGCGCATTTGTGCACGTGCCTGCCGGCAGCCGTAACAAGCTGGACGCAAAGTCGGTGAAGGCTGCCTTCCTCGGCTACGACACAATGGGATACCGCGTCTACAACCTCGTCGCACGCAAGATCATCCGCAGCCGTGACGTGGTCTTCCAATACACTTGTCGATCCACTGTTTCAGGGGTGAGGTGATTGGTCATTTATGGCCTGGTCAGCAGAAACAAAACTTATGCGGACAACATTTTCCACGTCATAGTGAACAACAACGTCATTCTAAGAAGGTACATAAGTGTACTAAAAAAGCAGCCTCTACGAGGATGCTTCATGAATATCTAAACGTAGCTTCCTCCAAATTGAAGTTGCACTTCCATTTAAAGGAAGTTGCGCTTATGCCTCATGCAATAGGAGATGACCTGGTAGTAAAATGCTGCGTTAGAAACAGGTTCAACAACCAAAAAGGCATGAAAACCTATTGTACCCTTTGTGGCTTGTGTTTAATGTATGTATATAAGGGAAGGGCGGATTGAGGCAGAAGCCTCATGGAGCATGACCATGAGTTGAGCTGTCCACAGATTTGTGCGTTCAATAGTTCAAAATGAAAGGGAAGGGCGGATTCAATCCGGCCCTCGCGGCATTATATCCCCCCTCCCCCCACACCCCCCAGGACAAGACCTCAGAACAACGATTTTAATGCGGTTCCGAAACCATAGAATTGGAACCGCAATCCCACCCTGAGAATCACAGTTTCGGAACCTCGATCCCTGAAACCTGTGTGCACCATTAGCCACAACTCCCTCATCTGCTCCCTCCAACACCTTAAGATTCAACCCTCCTTGCCCAATGCGTCAATTGATCCAACCCTTACAACCACTCTGCCCACCCAGAGAGAGGCAAAACATGAGCTTGAGCTGCACGACACTTCCCTCCCTCTTGTAAAAGGTTGCACATGAACGCGAACAGATACGACACCGCGGACCAAAGAACGGGCTAGACCCCAAGGCGAGAACGACAATTCTGGGGGTGTGGCCAACAACTACCACCACTTGGGCCACAAAGCCCTCGGCACGACCGCCCTTCTCACCTGCTCTGCCTGCAATACCACAACCTCCATCCCCTTTGAAGTGCTCTCCACGACCTTCCTATAATCCTGCATGCAACCCCCTCCTCCCTCCTCCTCCACCGTCAATGTCGTAGTGGCCTTCGCACCCTCCCACTCACAACCTCGCCGCTAGCACCTCAGCAACAGCTGACGCTAAACACCTTGCCTCCCCAAATTGCACGTGGAAGCAATGGGCCCCTACCGCTAAGGTGCCATTGAGCTCTACTTGGGACACCATAGGTCAGAGGCAGCGTTAAGCCACCCCTCCACCGAAACCCTCACTTTCCGCACAATGTGCATACTACATGGATATCGGGGCTGGGAAAAGCAAACCTGCACACCACCAGTGCGTGCCGGCCTCTCCTTACTGCTGCCCAACTTCTGTATTCATTAAGAACAAGACTGTATCTCAGAACAAGTCCATGATTCCTATCAATAATGGGGTCATCCCGCACTAAGAGGAGCCAAGGTCCTTCCCTCACCCAATGTTTCCTCTCACACTCATGCACCCATTCTTCTCCATGCCTTCCACAACCCCACTAATGTGCTAAAGCTCCTTTGCTCTTTTGACACCGATGTGTACCACAGAAGCACCCTATGGCTAGAGCCCCTCCAGATCCACTTATTGGACCCCAGCAGCTGTCAGACCCTCGCTGCATGCCTAAATCCCTCTAACCCCATACAAGTGACCCCCGCTACCGATGGACCACAAACCCGGTACAGATGGCTAAGAACCTCATCACCAACTTGTGAAACCCCTACGCCGCTGACACCGGCAATATCCTTCCTTTTTTGGCAGGTGTGTGGTATGAAAGACGTCTCGCTACATAATATTTGCTCTTGGGTTTCCAATCCTCACACCTTCCTTGATCTAACTGAAACTTGACGCATTAGTGTGGATCCCATACCGATGCTCCCTAACTCCTCCGTACATGAATTACCCTTCCCTCTACACTCATGTAAAGCACATGCCTTAACAAAATCTTCACGCAAGGCGGCAAACCCCCTTGCACATCCCCCCAAGGTGGAATCACCCTTTATTATCCTACATGCCTTGCCCCATTTATATATTCCTTACCGACTCCTGTCCGCTAACTTTCTGGTGCTCTGTGTTTCAAACTCCCCATGGTTGAACCCATCTACATCTTTGTATGCTACTACCCTCCGCCCCAAACGGGCACCATCTATCTTTGAAGAACTCTCCATCTCTCTCTCGCAGATCCTAAATGGGAGTCACATCATGATAGTAGAGGAATTCAATGCATGAACGGGCTCCCTTCACCCATATCCTTGGATGATCACCTTGCTCCCTACCCCTTCACCTCTCCGCACAGTCCAGATGCCCATTTTCACACTTACACACTTGGACATTTCCTCATTCGATTCTGCCAGCATCAAGTGCTTGCTATTTCCCAAGGCTCTGCTCAGGGAAACTCTTGCATTAGGGGCTCACACGGGTACTTGAATGACAGTTTGGCAGATTATGCATTGCTTGCCTATTCACTTTGTTTTTGTTCCCTAACAGTACTTAAAAACACTACAGAATCAGGCCACTGTGCCTTCTCTCTCATCACCCTCATCATCATCCCTACACTCGCCCATCTACACCCTTCTCTCGGAAAAATTCTTAAACTGCTACCCTCTTTTCCTCTCTATGCCTCTAGTCCAAAACCTCCTCCAAACAACGCCAACTATGTCTGAATTACCGCAATGTTTTCCATCTCTCATCAAAGCACTCCAAGCTGCGTCCACAGATGCATATCCTGCGTCACCGCCTCGCCCGCTCCACTGCTCGCATGCCTTGTGGTGGTCGCCCCTCTGCAACGCTGCACACCGCACCTACAAAGACGCCTGCCGATGGTCCCCACATTCTCCCCATACTGCTCGCCTCATACTTGCTTATCGCTGGACATTCAAATTTACAAAAGTTGAGTTTCATGCAGGCTCTTCTACTGGTACATTCAACCGCTTTACCATCTTTTCACATGAATTCTAGTGCTCCTTCTCTACTACACGCTCAACACTGGCCTCTATTCTTCCCGATCAATGGAGATTCTATGCTACAACACTATTTACATGGCCAGCCCCGGTGCCTGCAACTGACCTTCCTCCCTACCCGGACGTCCCACTACCAGTTGCTGACTTCACCCAGTAACCAGTACTGAGTCGAACCATAGCAGAGACCTTGGAACAAATGCGTTGGCGCAGAGCTCAAAACACTCATGGCCTAAGGCTTGAGCACCTCCTCCCACGTGAATTTTTTCCCTTTCTCCACACGCTACTAAAAATGTACCTATCCACTGATGCCTCCCACATCACTGCACGAAAGGACTCACACACCCCATCCATAAACGTGGCAATCGCACGGACCCTGACAACTATTGCCTCCTTACTGTGCAGCCAACCTTCGGCAAACTCTACTCTACCTTGATGGAAACTGGGGCAGCCCTCAGGGAGGTGATCAGGCTCACCAAGAGCCGCCTAGGCAGGACCAACTGTTTGTGAGAGGGAGTTGCAGGTTGCACAGACAGAAATTACGGAAGCAAATGTAGGTTTGCAAAGAATGCGAATGTCNGCAATCGCACGGACCCTGACAACTATTGCCTCCTTACTGTGCAGCCAACCTTCGGCAAACTCTACTCTACCTTGATGGAAACTGGGGCAGCCCTCAGGGAGGTGATCAGGCTCACCAAGAGCCGCCTAGGCAGGACCAACTGTTTGTGAGAGGGAGTTGCAGGTTGCACAGACAGAAATTACGGAAGCAAATGTAGGTTTGCAAAGAATGCGAATGTCTGAATCGACTCTTGAGTGAAAAATTAAATTAGCACAGCTTTCTAACAAGCCTAAGTACGCCTCATTTGGCACATGGAGCTGGAAGAAACACTCTGTCAAATTTCACCTCCTAGCACACTCCTAGCCTAGCGGGATGAGCAGCAGTCACACTCTCACACAAGAGAATTACCATCCATGCCGTGTGCACAACCAATAATCTTGGTATAGACCTTCCTTGAAGCTCCCTGAGGGTCCTCCTGGTGCCTTTCTACCTTGAAGGCCGCTCCAAACCTCCCTGGCCAATTATTGTGGCCGTCATTGATGCTGGTAGTGCAGGAGCCGTCACTTGAACTGGACCCATTGCCACCAAACCTTGAAAATCCACATCTCCCTCAAACGGACTCCAAATCGAGTTCCGTAAATTGATACAGAACCAGCAAACCATCTTCTATTCAATGTTGTGACCTGATGATTTTTACCGAGCAACCCACTTTGGTCACTTTTTTTGGCACCCCATATCCAACATTCTCCCACTTTGCGAGAATAAAAATCACACAAGTCCACACTGTCCCCTCAGCTGCTGAAAGCGGTGCGCTACCAGTGGCTTGGTCAGGAAGTCTGCTCGCATCATGCTTGAAGGGCAGAACTTGATCTGCACCACCTGCTTCGCCACGAGTTCGCAGATGAAGTGATATCGCAGGTCAATGTGCTTGGTGCGGGCGTGAAACTCTGTATTCTTGGTCATAGCAATGGCGCTCATGTTGTCACAGTAGATTGTAGTCGTTGTGGTCTGCTGCTGTCCAAGGCTTGCCAGCAGCTCACGCAGCCACACGGCTTCCTTTGCTGCTTCACTCAAGGCGATGTACTCAGCTTCGGTGGAGGAGAGGGCGACACACTCTTGCTTCTTGCTCCTCGAATTGATTGCACCTCCCCCGAGTGAAAACACGAACCCACTGGTCGAACTCCTTGTGTGCAGGTCACCTCCCCAATCTGCATTGCTGTAGCCGATGAGGATGGGGCTGTTGTTGCCGTTGAAGGTGAGGCAAAGGCTGCTGCTGCTGCTGCTGCCGAGGTAGCACACCATGCGCTTGACCGCCTACCAATGCGGTAGGCCCAGATTCGCGCAAAACTTGCTTAGCACTCCCACTGCTTTGCTGATGTCGAGGCGCGTGCCGACTGCTGCGTACATCAGGCTCCTAACTGCTGCTTGGTACGGCACTGCTTCCATGCAGCTGCTCTCTTGCATGCAGCGGGGAGTCTACGTCATGCTCAGCTTCGCTCCCACTTCCAGTGGTGTTGCGGCCTTGCGTGCTCCTGCAGTGTTGAAGTGCTTGATGATTTCACTCACGTGCGTGCTCTGCGACAGCTCCAAAGTCAGCTGCTGCCGGTCGCGCTTGACCTGAAGGCGAAGGTAGTAACTGAGCTCTCCTATGTCTTTCATGTCAAACCTGGCAGCAAGGGACTGATGTCGTTCACATGGAGGGTCCAGATGTCGTTCTTCATGAGAGCACCATACTCCTCATCCGCTGCGGCACGCCAATCTTCCTCCTCCGCGCTGTGCATGGCTTCAGCGAATGTGGCTGGGTCATCAGTGACTGTGAGGAAGAGAAGCTCGAGGTCAGACGACTCCGTTGGTGGTGGAACGGTGCATAGATTCACCAGCTCCTCCAGCGGCCTCTGTTTGCTTGCGAGGCAGTCGGATCGCCTCAGCGGCTCCCCACTGTCCTTTGCACCTTTGTTGATGCGTGCAGATCGTCATGGCAGCTGCTGTGTGTTGCTTCATTGCTCCTCCTCATCAGATTTGGCTGTTGGCTCTTTCTCCTTCTCAGCTCCCTCCACCTCCTTGCCATTACCGCTGTCATTTCCATCTTCTGCACCGTCCTCTTCTGCTACCGGAACTTCTCCCACTTCAGGTTCAAGTGCGGGAGCAAGTGGAACTGCACACATAGGGCTCCAAGTCCAGCCCTTCACGTCCTCGTGAAAGACAACTTCACGGCTGTGGATGATCTTGAGTGCAGCGAGGTTGCAGAGGCGGTATCCCATGGTGTCGTAGCCAAGGAAGGCGGCCTTCACTGACTTTGCGTCTAGATTGTTACGGCTGCCGGTAGGCACGTGCACGAATGCGCCACACCCGAAGACTTTCAGGTGCGTCACTGTTGGCTTGCATCCCGTCCACGCCTCCTCTGGTGTCATCAATGGCACGGCACGCATGGGACTCCGGTTTTTCAGGTACACGGTAGTGTTGACCGCTTCCACCCAGAAGGTTGGTGGGAGCTCCGTGTCTTGGAGCATGGTGCGTACACGCTCCATGAGTGTGCGGTTCACGCGTTTAGCCACGCCGTTCAGCTACGGTGTTCCAGGTGGGGTGACCTCGTGCTTGATCCCGCGACGCTTGAGGAAGGTGCAGAAGTTGTTGGAGAGGTACTCTCCTCCACCATCGGTGCGAAGCACCTTCAACCGCCTGATCAATTGGTCATAGAACATGCCAGAATGAGATTCTTTGGATCATGATAGTAAGGTGAAGGATTTGCTTTTCTGACCATTTAAATTCAAACACAGTCAGTACCAGGATTCTCTGAACTGGGAAGAGTGAATCAGAGCAACGAAAAGGAGCCCAGGGTTGTCAGGGGGAACTAAGATCCGGCCCATGAGGCTAAGCGGACTCTAGCACGCCTGATGGATCAGATGGGGAATAAACGCATGCAAAGTCTCATGGAAGGAGTATACAGCTGCTGCGCTGCAATATGGCATGTGCAAGAGGCTATGGACACAGCTCATCTGAGTTGTAATAGGTTGTATCCAGGATCGTTGGACACTTTGGAACTTCTTTCAGACTTGGGGAGACTGGAAACAGACACAAGTCAGCATGGGAGAATGTGATTTTCTTTAGCGCATCATGGAAATCTGGGACTCCTGGAAACAGGCACAGCAGGAGTGTCTGTACCATTCACGGCTTTTGGCCATGCTATCTTCCACACCTAGAGAACCAGCTGTCAGCAACATAACAAAAAATAAAAAAGAATAATTTTCATTCTGTTGATAACGGAAAGATACATGCATATGCCAATGAAATACAAGGTCTATTTCTCCAGGGGAAAAACATGAGGCTAGGGAGTTGCACATAACAGAGTGGCAATTACACAGTCCATGAAAACGGCAAAAAGGTAGCAGCCCACACCTGAGGCCCAAAAATGTAGTCTGATACTTCTTGAATTTGGAATACAACACCTAAAGAGGCTGAGACAGCTGTAGCAGCAATATTAAGATCTTAATACTCATGATATTGAGCAATCTGGGCATGTATCTAGATGTTTCAGGAAAATATATGCAACATTGGCTGAAGATCGGGGTCATTCTATGAAGCATTGCGAGATTTCCACCTGGATAAAGGTGGCAATGGAGAAGGGCATACAGGTGTTGTGATTTCTTTCCCACAAACAAAATTTGAACAACCATCCTAGGCAAGAAGCCCTACGTGTGCCTTGGCTTCGAGGCCAGTTAGTGCATGGTCATTGATGGCTCAGGCCACTACAGAATGGTGCCCTTATGTATTCCTACAGCATGATTTGGATGGAAGAGAACCCCACTGGAACTAATGTGCAGCGGCAAAATAACTTACTTTAGTGATTTCTACATGGTTAAATGTGATTCACAAAGCAATGTAAATCTGAGGAAATGTGTTCTTTGGTGTTCATGAAACAATGGTGCATGGAATGTGGCATCTTTGCATTTCCTAGGATGTTTCTTTCACCTTATAAAGAACAACATGCCTTCTCATTTTCCCACGTTTTTTGGTTCTCTCAAAGAAAAATATTATGTTTCTTCTGATATTGTTTGTGTTTCTAACTCAATCTTACTTTGGTTGTATTTGCTGCCAGTTGTGCCTCTACCATCCAGTGGTATCTAGCACGCCACACACTGCTTACACATTGCACCTCACTTTGTTCATCCTCTCTCTATGTAAATTTTCCTCTGGCTTGGACCTGAGTGCACAGGGCATGCTGAAAAATAGGGTGGAGGTGACGCACGCTGTGGTTCCATGCCACACTGGACGGGCACTGTGATCTATCCAGCATCTCTCATGTGCTTGCCTCCCTCTCACAGCATTGCCTCAGCTCCAACATCTCTAGAGAAAACTTTGGTATTCTTCTTTCTGAGACCTATGTGCATCCTCAGTGTTTGCTTTTGGTCTGAACAATGCAAGGAATTGGGAACCTTCATTTTTTTCTTTTGCTTTCTCTCACAGTTTTCTTAACATTTTAGAGTGAAAATGCCGCCACGGACCGGCACAAGAACGTGGTATAGAAGTGCCACCACCCACAGCACACAGGAGGTGGTAAAGGAAAAGAGTGAGAGGGAGCACAAGAAAGGGAGACATAGTGATAGAGTCAGGTGGAGGGCTGACCCAGCTCCTCCTCTAAAGGCTCTACATAACACAGGTCGGACAAAGCCAAAGGTCCAAGAGGCCAATCCCTGTGGCCAGAGATGGATGGATCCTCCTGCTGCTCTATGCCAAGACCCCCACAAAGGAGGGTGTAGTCACGGATGACTCCACATTGCTGAAGTATGCCCGCAATGGACAGCCATTGGTCAAAGATAGTCACAGCCAGGGCAGCCCAACCTAACCGGTTCGCCTCCACAAGCCGTCTGCGGCCTCTCTGCAAACACATGGACGCCAATCGTCAGAAGCGCCAACGATTTGAACCCAATCCACCAAAAGTCTCCCATGCCACCGTCTGAAGTCTCCAACCAACCTTCAGGCCCATTTCTGTCTCATACTTCCTTGCCTTCTCCCTCTCCACGGCCCGCAACGCCGAACCCTCCTCCCTGGCATCGCAACCCTGGTGCCCACAGTGGTCACATCCAGAACCCACACACCACCCTGGCCAGGGTCGTAGAGGAGGAGATCAGGATGGAGCTCCCCCACATACCCCTCCGGCTGCTGCAAATACCCCTTAGGCTCCACTTTCATGCCTAGCAAGTTCTCCCGACAGATCTCCGCCAACTCGTCCCGGATGGCATTGTGAACCCTGATGATCAGCCCAGAACCTGCCTTCCACGTTATTTCGGAGGGGAGAAGTCTATTGATCTCATTCGGCGCATAGAGCAGGAAGACCCACTCTGTCAAAGTTCACCTCCTAGCACACTCCTAGCCTAGTGGGATGAGCGACAGTCACACTCTCACAAAATAAAATTACCATCCCTGCCATGTGCACAACCAAGAATCCTGGTGGGGACCTTCCTTGAAGTTCCTTGAAGGTCCTTCTGCCACCTATTTACCCTGAAGGCCGCTCCAAGCCTCCCTGGCCAGTATTTCTAGCCGTCATTGGTGTTGGTAGCGCAAGAGGCATCACTTGAACCTACTGCCCGCAAATCTTGAAATTCCATATCTCCCTCAAGCGGACTCCGAATCGAGTTCCGTAACGTGTTACAGAACCAGAAAGGCATCCTCTATGCATCTGTTGTGCCTGCTGATTTTTATTCAGTAACCCACTTTGGCCACTTTTTGGCACCCTACATCCATCATTCTCCCACTTTGTGAGAGAAAAAAATCACACAAGTCCACACAGTATCCTCAGCTGCTGAAAGAGATGTGCTGCCAGCGGCTTGGTCAGGAAATCTTCCCGCATCATATTTAAGGGGCAGAACTTGATGTGCACCACCTCCTTTGCCATGAGCACGCGGACGAAGTGGTTGCGCAAGTCGATGTGCTTGGTGCGGGCGTGGAACTCTGCGCCCTGTGTGCCCCCATAGACTGCATAATCGAGGTATGCTTAATCGTGCCTCTTTTATACACTACGTGATCTATTTATACTACGCGTACAATGTTGTAACTTCCTCGAAGCTTTCGTAAGTGTGTACACCTTTTTAAACACTCTTAGACAAGTGAATGACTAACATTTTTTAATAGAATTTATTATTTTTTCGTAAATATAATCATTTTCACTTAATATAATCCTTTTATATTCACATATGCTTTAGTTTATTTTCAATCGGCTACTTCTCTCCCTAAACATGATATTGGTCATTTCTGTCAATACCATCATTTGACAAAATATACCGGAGACCTATGTTATTTGTTTGACGTTCGGGAGAGCATGGTCACAGAATTTGCTCAAGGCTTTCAATGTCGGTGGCGGACCCCCCTGTTCCACCCCCCCCCCATCCCTCGAAGTGTATCTGGGGAGATTTTTGGGGAGTGTATCGTGGACGGGCTGAAATGTTGACACTAATGTATCGTCTTATGTCGCATGTCATCGACCTCCCCCCCCCTCCATGACCTTATGTGTTTTGGGGGTCTTCAGCGGGTACTCTATCATACATATGTAAAATTTACTACACAACTAAGACTCGTTTGAATTTGGAGGGGGGGGGGATCGAGCGTCGATATCCACTTCACCCTCTAAACTTGACAGGTGTATCAAGGGAGAGAAGCGGGTAGTGTATCATTTGTATGCAAAAACCATACTAGTGTACCTTTACACTTGTGTAGTAAATATGTTACTTGTTGGATACACCATACAAAAGCATCACCCTATTCACTACGATGTCAAGGGGGGGTCAAGTTTCGATGCCCTCTCCTCCCCCCCC
>SZWC01000600.1:116859-135551 GCA_023375785.1 Penium margaritaceum | reverse complement strand
TCGTCGTTCACAAAAAGGCTCAGCCCTTCCAACTCCTCTGCTGCTGCTCCAACTAGGGACTCCCGAGCCTGTCGTCGAAGCTCGTTCACACGGTCCTCCTCATCCTTCAACTCCTTAGCCACCACGCCGTGTCGACTGACAGGGAAGTCCCGAAGCGTAGGCTCGTTGATCCAGCTCTTCATCGTCAAGAGGTTCTCCACGGTCAGGTGGGCCAAGGAGTGCCGGAAGTCGGTAATGACGTGCCTGCCCAGAGAAAACAAGCGCTCAGAAGGCGTGGAAGTGCCAGGGACGCAAAAAATGTCCATGCCAAGCAGATAGAACGTGGGAAACTGCCTGTGTAACTTGCTGTAGTGCTTCAGAATGTTGGTCTTTGGGTGCTTCTTCTCCAGCTTGCTCCACCTGTCCACCTCTTCCTCCAGACCCGTCAGCTGCACTTCAGCTGCAGGTGGCGGGACTGGCGTCTCAAACATGTCCGCCATTGGGTCAGCTAGAGCTGCNAGCAGGAGTGCGTCATCCTCTGCTCTCTGCTGCTCTGCCCGCGGGCGTAGCTGCCGAACGGAGGTAGACGTGGAGCTCTGCGCTCCAGAAGACCCCTGGCTGTTGTTGACAGCTCCTTCGCGCAATGCTGATGCTGCTGCTCTCTCCTCTGCCTCAGCATGCTCTTGCTCCACCCGATCATGGTAGGGACGCATCAGCTGCAGAAGCTTCACCTGCAAAGCTGCTGCCGACCGGATCCCCATGAGACCATGGGTTCTGGTGTAGTAGCGGAGCCTGAAGCGCGTGTCTGCAGCCGTAGCCAACACATGGCGATCAGTCAGGAGGCGGGCGTACTTCTCCAGTTTTGCAATTGCGTTCTCCAGCCCCGGCAGCAGGCTAGCCAACAGCTTCTCCTTTGGATCCAGCTTCCCTGCAGCACCCCTTCTCTTGCTTTTTGCCACTGCTGCCTCTGCTTTCACTTGCCATCCTGAGAGCTTGTCAAACATGGACTCAAAGAACAGGATGACGAGATTGAGGGTGGGGTACTTGCTGCCACTAACGTCGTCAGTGTAAGCCTTGAAAGGCTTGAGAATCACAGTCATGAGCACGATGAGGGTCCACTCATCGGAGCTCAGCTTCAGCACCTCACCATCCTGCCCGTACCCGTCAAGCCAGCTTGGCAAAACAGGCTTTAAGTGCAGCACACGCTCCATCATGTCAAGCGTTGAGTTCCAGCGCGTCTCAGTGTCAAGGTGCAACGACTGATAGGTCAAACCCTCAGCCGCCGCACGGTTCATGAGAGACTGCTCACGAGGCGTGCTGCGGGTTGCAAAAACAGCGATGCTGCGTGCAGATGAGATCACTTCAGCGACACTGGGCAGGTTCATGAGGTCATTCACCGCCAAATTCATGATGTGCCCCAAGCAGCGAATATGCCCTGCCTTAACGAATGAGCATTCTGCAGCGGGGATGATGTGATTGTCAATCATGGCATCCTTCGTGCTTTCATTGTCCACGGTCAAGCAGAACATCCTGTCCCAGAGCCCCCAGGATTTCAGGGCCTCGGACAAGACTTCAAACATCCTGACTGCAGTGGGACTCTCTGGTACAGCCGGGAAAGAAAGAGCCACAGCCTTGATTTTCCAGTCTTCCATCCAGTGAGCTGTCACCCCAACGTACTTCATCCTGTTGTCTCCTTTCCAACCATCAGTTGTGAAAGAAACTGCAGATTTTACCTCTGACAGCTGACGGCGAATCCTCGTTCTGAAGGCAGCTGCAGCGAGAACGATCTGCCTGGCGATGGTCATGCGCCCTGGCATCACAGCTGCTGGATTGGCGTGCGCAAAAGCCTGCTGCAGCCAGTAGGACTCCATGCTGAGGAAGCTCACGTTTTTGTCGATGACGTGTTTCCAGACGCACGTCTGGAAATACCTCTTGTTGAACACGACGCCGACCGCAGCCACGCCCCTCGCGATGATGGTGTTCTCCTCATTGACGGGCGCACCCTCTTCAGCCTCGACAGCGACGGCAACCGCCTGGACAGTGGCCTGCTTCAGCGCCTGAGCGGCGGCCTCCTCCTTCAGCCGCTTGTAGATGACGGGGTGCTTGTTCCGCATGTGCTTCCACATGTTTGATGTGCACCCCTGCTTTCTGGAGTAGTTTTTGGGGCAATGGTTGCACTGCGCACGCGGGTCTTCTTTCGTCCCGGTCTTGGTGAACTCCTGCCACAGCACGGACGGCGTGCCTGTCTCTTCCAGATCCTTGCGTTTCTCGCCATGGGACTCGTCACCACTGTCGTCATCGTCGTCTGAAGCTGGGCGACGCAGTGTGCCTGACTCGTCCGCGGCACCATCGTCGGCCATGGTGCCAACGGTGGGTGTCGTCAGTCAGAGACTCTGACCGACGAGTGTCGAGTGACCAGCACTCGGAGTGCCCGTCCACGCAAACAACCCTCTCAAAGCCACGAATGGCGATCGTGAGAAGACCCCGTCACTGAAAGTTGCGATGCGATGGCCAACCCGCGATGCTAAGGTTTTTAACCATTTTCCATATTTTATTTGGCGAAACTCTGGCACGAGGTAGTTCGTATCCAGAAAACGATTAAACCCAGTGTATGTAGTACGTAACATACCACATGATGCGTGCATTTTAGTTGAAGCGAATCGTCCACATAATTCGAGCATGTGAACTGTCCACTACGGACAACGCTCATGGCACCTCGTGCTCACGCACATGTGCGATAGATAGATGAGGTGCAGACGACGCTGACAGATGTCAGATATTTTGCCACCTAGGCTGCCATCCAAAGCAGAAGGTGTCACACAGGCAGTGGTTCGGTGCCAAATTTCGGCGCCGCATTGCATTGTATGCAGTCGCCGCACTTACAGGTCATCCACGTCATGACATGCAATCGCGCCATGTCCAGGTGCAATCCCCCCGATGCCGGGGATAATGGCCATAGCGTCGGATCGAACTAGACCACCGCTCGATTTACCCCCCCCCCCCGCCCCCCCCCTTGACGAAGGATCCGCGGTTCCACGGATCGGATCCTTGCCGCTGATCCGGAACCGCGGATAGATCCGAGATCCGTGATCCGTAAGTAAGATCCGCGGATCCGTGTATTTGGTGTGCACCCTTACATCGCACCCTCAATCGTGAAGGAAATTGCAAAGAAAGAGGTAGTGTTGGGCTTGGATGTCAAGGATCTTGAAGCAGCAAAGGAAGTTGTGTGTAAGGCCTGCATCATGGGCAAGGCAACAAGGTAGCCGTTGACATGAAATGAGATGCACGCAGCAGCCAAGTTGGAGGTGGTGCACACTGATGTGTGTGGACCATTCAAAATCTCCATCAGGAGCATTCGCTACTTTGTGACCTTCATCAACTATTGCAGCCGCAAGCTCTACATCTACATCATCAAGAGGATTTCGTGGTGGCCGTGGAGCAGCAGGAGGTGAAGGTATTTCGCATTGACAATGGCGACAAGTATGAGGGCTGCTTCGGGGTGGATGAAGAGCAAAGGGATCAAGTGGCAGAAAATGACACTACATTCTCCGCAACAGAACGGCATTATCAAGAGGTCGAACCGCACCATCCTCAACATGGTCTGGTACATGTTCAGCGATGCCAGCCTTGTACAGCCGTACAGGGGAGAGGCAGCACGGACAGCGGCATACATCGTGAACCTGATGCTGACAAAGCCGCTCAAAGACACGGAGTCCAAGGTGTGGAAGATGCCACAAGAAGTTTGTAGCGGGAGGAAGCCAACTGTGTCTGACCTCCGCACATTTGACTATGTCGCATACGCTATTGTGTAGTCATAGGAGGGGCGGGGCAAGCTGGACCCGCAGACTCGCCGGTGCATCTTTGTCGAGTACGAGAGCGGGAGCAAGGCATACCGGCTCTTTGAGCCGTGGAGGCAGCAGATCGTTAAGAGTCACAATGTCATGTTCAACGAGGACAGTTGTTGGATGAACAAGGACGTGGGTCGCTCCAAGCGAGGGGAGTGGATGCCACTTCTCGAGGGGGAGACACCAGAGGACGTAAAAGAGGGTGATGTCCGATCCGCTTTAACCGGCAGGAACCATTTGGGGGATGGGGAAGCGACTGATTTACATTCAGTCGAGTCAGACAATGAGTCCAAAGCACCGGTAGCCATAGAGCTGAATGAGGAGGCGAGGAGTGAGTCCGCATCTCCACGGTCCCCAAGAGAGGGGGAGCAGGCCAGAAGCATGAGTGGCACCATGAGAGGAAAACAAGAGATCCAGTATTAGTAGCCTCAATAACAGCAGCCTCAGAGAAGCGGACACGCAAGGAGGACAAGAAAATGGTACGATGCTATGAAGGATATTTGGACTGGGTTCACTCGAGCGTTCTTTGCGCAAGAGGAGCCCGAGACCATCAAGGAGGTGTTGTAGCAAAAGGATGGGACTGAGCGGTAGGGAGCTATAACATCTAAGCTTGCTTCTCATGAGGAGAATAACACTTGGGAACTGATCGAGTGGCCGAAGGGCGAGAAAATCATCGGCTCTAAGTGGATCTTCAAAAACAAGCTCACCAACGATGGGAAGGTAGAGCGGTACAAGGCGAGGCCGATGGAGAAGGGATACACCCAGCGGAAGGATGAAAGTTACGATGGAACCTTTGATCCGGTGGCTAAGTTCGCCTCCATCCATACAATCCTCTCATTGCCGACAGCACACGACTACGAAGTCCACTAAATGGAGATGGAAACCGCATTTCTCCATAGAGACTTGGACAAGGAGGTCTCCATGGAGGTGTTAGACGGTTTGGACGCGTCGCCGGAGAAGGTATGTCAGCTTCACAAGGCTCTCTTTGGGCTGAAGCAAACACCACTCATGTGGTACCTGAAAATGGACAGCTTCATGGCCGAGCTTGCCTTCAAGCGCTACGAGGCAGTTCACACTGTGTACGTGCAAAAGTAGCCGAGGTTGCACCAGATCATTGTTCTTTACATGGATGACCTCATCCTTGCCTCATCGGACACGGAGGAGTTGGTGAACCTGAAGCAGCAGCAGGACAGTTGGTTCAAAATTATCGACATGAGTGAGCTCGAGTACTATCTCGGTGTCGCCATCAAGAGGGATCGCAAGGCACGCACCCCGGAGAGAGGGCAAAGAAAGTACGTGCAAGAGGTACTCTGTTGCTACAACATGGAGGAGTGCAACTTCATCTGCACACCCATGACCACCACATGTGATGTACGAGTCCGCAGTGAGGAGTATCATGTACGCCATGGTGACAACGCGAACCAACCTGGCCTTTGCGAAGGGCCAAGTGAACTGCTATGTTACTGACCCCGGGTTTTGCATTGGCAAACGGTGAAGCGGATCCTTTGCTACCTCAAGGCAACAAAACAGTGGTGGCTCGTGTTTGGAGGGGGAGCGCTGGACAAATCCCTCAAGTTGGCCGGCTAACCGGATGCCGGCTGGGCTGGAGATGTGGATAACATAAAATCAATGCCAGGGTATGTATTTGTGGTTGCTGGTGCAACAGTTTCATGGGCAAGCAGAAAACAAGATTGTGTGGCACTATCCAGTACAGAGGCGGAGTACATTGCAGTAGCAAAATCCGCAAAGGAGGCGGTGTTGCTGCGGCGGCCGCTAAAAGAGAACGGGATGTCGCAAAGCAAGCCGGTGGTACTGAATGTGGACAGCATGAGTGCCATCAGCCTCACCCAGAACCCAGTACTGCATAAGCGGACTAAACACATCAAGATCTGGCATTTCTATGCACGGGAATTGGTGGCGAAGGGAGATGCGACTATCTTCGATTTTGGTACAAATGGCATGCTCATCGACGCCATGACCAAGGCACAGCCCAAGGAGATGCACAACGTGAGCTGCATGGAGCTCGGTTTGCATTGTGAGGTCTGAAATGCCTCAGGTTCCAAGGACAGGACATCAAGGTTGTGGTGCAAGGGGGATCTTGTTGACATGGTCTGCTCCTTGCCATGAGTGTCGTTGATCATATTCCCTGGTTCAAACGTTGTGAAGTGGTTGAAAAACTGGTATGATTTCAGATTGGATTCCTCGGATTTTTTCTTGCAAGATAGTGCTTTGAATTGCTCGATTTGAGTGAGTATTCATAAAGTTAGCCTGGCTCGAAGTCCAGGTGTTGGGCGGGTGGAATCTGGTACCTGTCATAGGTGACGGGATAATCCACCGCCGGTGATCTGAGTTCAACTCCAGCGTGCTCCAAATGCACCAGAGCCATAAGGAAGCAACCAGAGGATTCTTCTTGACCAGGGAGAACTCCTCCATGACTTCTGGACGAGGAAAGGCACTCCGACCGGTCATCGTCGCAGCACCTCCTGTTGCCTGGAGTGCAAGGCAAGGTGGACGGCTCCACCAAAGGTTACTTTGGCGGCCGTAGCAGGGGCTCTACAACTCCGGTTTGGGTGTGCTTGGATGAGTTGGAAAGCTTACACAAGCTATAAGGACATGATTCACTATGCTAAGTAAAAAGAACGTATTTCAACTCATTTCTCCTCAATGTGACGTGTTCTTTCCATTAATATCTGTGATCCTTGTGCTAAACACTCTTCACCATTGGTAACGTGAACCAGTGAAGACTACGCATCCTTGAGGGTGCCTCTACATCCACTAGTGTGAAAAAGGACGGAAAGCTTAGTCCCCATGCACGTCTCTACAACTTCCTTCGTGTTTCTGCCATGTCTAAGGCCTGGCGAATCTGGGACACAGACCGGTCCCGAGTCATTGAGTCCTGCGACACTCTCTTCTTCGTGGACTTCTTTTCATGTGATCTGTCTCGTGTCGCACCTCATTATCTCTCTCCTTGCTCTTTCTGCTTGGGGGGGTGGCTTTTCCTCAGCCTCCACTCGCAGAGGTGCTTCTTCCTCATCCACTGGCATGGCTCCCCTCAGTGGTTTTCTTCCTTTTTCTCAGTCATCACCTATTCCTTCCATTGATAGTGATTCTCCCAGTCTGTCCTCCTCTCCTAGCTCACCCACGACAGTGTCGTCTCCAGTTCTCAAGTCCTCTTGCACAGACCTATACTTGCCAGTTTTACAACATATTCTCCAACATAGTTCCCGGCACATTCCACTCTTGTCTCATCTCCTACGTCTGCACGGCAGACCACAGAATCTGCTGATCCGGGAATGACATCTGCTGATTTCACTCCCAGATCCTCACATCCCCACTGTCGTTCCTGAGCCATACACACGCTGAGGGAGGCTTTGCTCTCTCCCTCAGAAACCTGTCTCTCAGTCCGCTCCATCCTCTCAATGCAGCAAGCGCTCCACTGCATCGTCCTCTATTGTTGGCCTTTCTGCCAGACCCACCTGTCTTTATGCACTCGGTCTTGTTGATAGTGCTGTCCATCCTAACTTGATAGTTGGCTATGCGCTTCTTGCTCATGAGTTCCAGAGCACCCTGGAGGCCTCTGTTACTGAATACGTCACAACGTGTTTTACAGCAAGTGGATTTTCCACTCTTCCACCCCAGCCCACCACACTTTGACAGGCTTATGAGGCACATGATCTGAATTTTGTAGAAAAGCCATACAAGAGGAGCTGAGTGCCCTCAAGGAACATGGTGTCTTTAAGCTATTGGATCTCCCAGCCGGCGGAAAATCTTTCTCGGCTCAATAGGTCCTTCGGCAAAAGCTGAAGCCTGATGGCAAGGTCAAAAGGTCAAGGCTCGATTTATAGCCAAGGGTTCTCTCAGATCTGTAGGATTGATTTTGATGCGACATTAGCTCCAATCGGGTGATAAATCACTTTTCGCGCTCTTCTGAGCCTGGTGGCCCAGCATGACTAGAAAATGAAGCAAATGGACGTCAACATCCTGTTCCTACATGGGCATCAAGACGAGGATATGTACATGATAGAGCCACCGGACTTCACCGATGGCACAAGCAAGGTCCAGTGACTGCGCAAGGCCCTCTATGGGCTCAAGCAGTCATCGCGTTGCTGGAACATGGAGATCTCCTCCACCCTTGATAGAAGTTACTATCGTCGTAGTACTGTAGACCCTGCACTCTTTCTGAGTACACCCACATAACCCTTTGTGGCCATTCTAGTCTACGTCAACAATCAGCTCATTGCCTCCCCCTGTCCAGCCGTTGTCCAGTCAGTGAAGGCCCTACTGTAGTCAACGTACAAGATGAAGTAATTGGGCCCAGCTCGAGTGTTCCTTGGTATAGAGCTGGAGTGTGATCGTCAGCGGCGCAATCTACACATGCATCATGTTGTCTACGTGCACAACCTACAAGAGCACTTTGCCTCCTTGCTAGCAGACACATCCAGTGTGTCCACGCTGATGACTTTGATCACATAGGCAACTTCGACAGAGTATAACTTGGGACGTCTGCTAGGTCTGGGTCTTCATGTATGGTCGTCCTTATGGCTCTACCGATTGTTGAAGTCTCCTGATCCGTCACACCTGGGGGAGACAGTTGATGCCACCGACTACCTAAGCATGATTGGATCTCTCATGAGCTTTGCGACAACCACACGGGCGGATGTGGTCTTCTCGGTTAACTTCCTAGTTCATTTCTCCCACCATCCTTGCCAGAGACATCTTGAGGCCGCATTGTACGTAGTTTGTTGAGTGTTGGCCACCACGCGTGTCGGACTGTGCTATCGTGCACAGCCCCCTGTGGTCCTCAAGGGGAACACAGACAGTGATGGGGCGCACAACACCGATGCTCGTAGCCACACTGGTTACATATCTCTTATTGATGGGACTGATATCTCTTCAAAGATTGGGAAACAGGGATGTGTTGCCCGGAGCTTGAGTGAGGGAGACTATGTAGCGCTTGGTGCAAGTACGTATGAGCGTGTGTGGCTTTTCCGCTTGCTACAACAACTATGTGTCCCCATCCGTTGCATTTCTCTACGTTGCGGCAGCGAGAACATGAAGGCAATTGCTGAGCACGATGGCATGCATCATTCTCGCACAAAACACATCAACACTGAGCATCACTTCGTACGCGAATACATTGCTATCAGAGAGGTTCAGGTTGTCTGGGTCGATACTCGTCAACAGCGTGCAGATAATCTCACCAAGACTCTCAGCAGTGGCATGTTCAAAGCAGTTGTGCATGCTATTGGCCTTTTGCACGCTCGTGATGTCCTAGATTGATGTGAAGGCACCTCGTGAGCCCTTGTTTCCAGTGTCATGACCATGCACTGTTCCCGCCCTCATGTATGTGTGGAGTGATTGTCTGTGGATCATGGGGGAGTGTTGGTGATGGGTGAAAGACACGCAAGTGACCTCTTGACTCTTTCCACACACACGCACCACATAACTACAGGTGAACAAACTGAAGTGAAGCTCAAGGCACACATATGATGGGCCATGCACCATTAGTGTCTGAACAGACTGCAAAACTGACGCCCACAACATCATGTTCAGTTGTGCTCGAGAGCATAGTTTCTTTCTCAGCATAATTTGCTTGCTTTCTGCTTGGTACACATTGGAGTTAACATTATAGGGAGGTATGCATCCACATACCGTATTACCGCATAAATTCATGGGTGTTTTCACGAAGGTGTTTTTTTTTGTCTATTTTGAACAACTTGGGACACATTTTGTGCCGTTCTGGAGCAGGGGACAGTACACGCCAACAAAAATTTGAAGTGGACTAGTTGTGACATGTCCGCTGACGCGATTTAACATCACGTGAAGCGGTTGGAGCCCGTCGGGAGACCGACTTTGCTCGCTCGACGTTGATGATGCTTGGACGTCATCAACATCCAAGCATGTTTCGCACCCGCGGGGGGTGTTCCAGGGTGGCGGAGCGGATCCGCACGGAGAACCTCAACGTATCCGCGGCGGTTGTTTTTTAACATTTTTTCGAATACAGATGTAACCTAATTTCCAAATGTTACGGAACACGAGAGAAGGGGTAAATTACCGGGTCCGGAAATGGTTTGAAACATTTTTTTCGGCCTTATTCCGCTATACCCACTGTTTCGGCCTCCAAATTTTCTCCTGGCCATTTTTTTGCACATTTTAGACACGATACTCACTTTACACAATAGATGCATGTAGTACTCACTTTTCTCGAAGCGCCTGAGATCATGCATGCCCTACCCAGTATTGCAAACTAATTCACGTCACACCGGTTTCATACGATTTAGTTCGTCGACTGTTGGTATCCGATAAATTAATTTATATATTTCAGCAAATTTAGTCACCATTTCTACAACTCACAAAAGAGTGCCCGACTCAACTGTCTTTCCGGTGAGTTCAACCGAAGCACAACTTTTGACAGAACAAATATTTTTTAAAATGAGCCCATGTTCCCTACTTTCTATCACACTGTCGTCAGGGGGCTTCAACTTTGGAACGTTCGTCAAAAGCATTACGTGTGTCACATGCAAACCCAGATGTCACAATGTTTCCTTGCCGATCATGCAGCGGCAACACCGAACGTGCCATGATGTTGCGTGTTACGCGCGTTGCCGTCGTCCTCGACAACATGCGAACGGACTCTAATCTAGTATATCTCGATGAAGCGATATGTTGCCAACTGGACGTTGCCTCTTCTCGTCCACATGCCAACGGCGCCAACTGGTGGATTTTTTTACGACAGACAACATGATGTCACCGTCGTTCGCTCAATCTTGACATGCCACCCCTCGTTGGTGGTTATGACCTAGGTGAATGATAGGATTATTAGTTTTTGTCAGCACTTCGCACTTCTCCGCACCGCATGCATAGTCTGCGACAGTTCTTGTCATGGTGAGTCGGCCAACCGCCATGTCATGTGGACGTTCTCTCTCGTCGTTGGCAGGGGTCGTGACCGTTGAGTCATTGTTGATGTGTACTCGACATGTTCTTGCAATGTCGTCGCTTCGTCGCAACGGGTCTCTGGGATGTCCCTCCTCCTCGCGCTAACAACGGGTGAGTTTTTCCAAGTGCAGAAGGTGGGTAGGATGCATATTATACGCATGACATACATTTTTGTACCCACTTTTCTCCAACATGGCCTCCACTTTTTACGCCACCGCTGGCGACTACCCGGACGACGACGACGACGATCCTCCTGAGGTCCTCGTCTCCCGCTACCACCCTGAGTCCTCCTTCCTTTGGTCTGAGTGGGAGGAACACGAGTGGAACTGTCACATCAATGCCATCGAGCGCATGACTACGCAATCCCCAGACCGTGTAGAAGACCGCACGATGCGACTAGGAGGCAGTCAACGTGTCCGTCCATTTCGTGGTTACCGTGCGGGTGGGTTGAAGAAACTTTGTATGTAGACATGGCGTCGTCGCCGACGGGGTTGGACCTCTTGCTATGTCGAAGTACATTGACTGCTACCCAACTCACACCAGTATGTCTTGTGCCTATTTTCTATACATGTTGCTTAAAGCTATCCGTCCATGTTGTTTGTGCAGGGTCGTCTGACAAGGAGACGCCGCAGCCCCCGTCGAAGAAGACTGGCAAAGATGTTGAAGCTGCTCCTGGTCGTGCACGCAGACACAAAGGAAGATGCACGGATTTCCCAGGCGGTCGGGCATTTCGCAACATGGAGGCCTGTCGCGAAGCTGTCCAAGACTATGCAGTCGACCGCAACATGTCGGTCTCCTGGGTCTACAATGAGCCAACTCGCCTCGAAGTCCGCTGTGGACTGTGGAAGACTGCAGGCTGCCCAAGGCGCGCTTTCAGCACAAGCACGACAACGTTGCCATCATCGAGTTTGTAGATGGCCACAAGTGCTCCCCCACCACCAAGAAGGGCGACCAGGTGCGCCGGGCTGCATGGGTACTACGGCACATTGAGCAGGTCATCAAGAAAAAACCGTCAACCGACGCAAAGGCACTGCAGTACATTATTGAGGCTCGCACAAGGGAGAAAGTGTACTACCCGTGGTGTACCGTGCGAACAAGGCGGCCTAGGAGAAGCTACTGGGCGAGAAGACGTTGTCGTGGTCCCTCTTCCCAGCGTACATTGCGGAGGTTAGTACTTTTTTCCTCCGGCTCTGCTTCCCCATCCGTCAATGCGTGTGATACAAATCTGTGTGCTGAACGACCGTCCCCATGGCATGTATGTCGTGTAGCTGAAACGAGTGGAACCCCGGACGTTCGCATGCGCAGAGCAAGACAAGAAGAAGCTCTTCCGCCGAGCCTTCGTGGCACCCGGCACTTTTCGGGAAGGGTAGAACCATGTGCGGTGCATCATTACCATGGACACGACGTTCCTCAAAAATGGTTTTAAGCAGGTTATTCTCATTGCTCAATTCTGGGACGCCAACAACCACTCCGTGCCCATGGCCTGGACACTGTGCGGACAGGAGGACAAGGAAAACTGGACTTGGTTCGTGCAGCAATTGTCGCAAGCGTATCCCACGGCCCGTGACCGAGGGACAGCCGTCATCTCCGACCGCGACGCCAGGCTCCTTGCTGCTGTGGCCCGAGAAATTCCAGGTGTTACGCATGCATACTATGCACAGCACATTCGAGAGAACGTGAAGTTCAAGGCGGGCCGTGTCGCCGTGGACCTCTTCTGGACCCTCGCGCATCCTTCAGCGCAATGGAGTTCAAGCGTGCACAGGAGAAGTTGGAGAAGGCATCCACGCACGGTCTATAGTACCTTTTCGGCGGAGGAGCAGAACCAGACATTCCCCTCGCAACGTGGAGCCGTGTCTACATCCCAGTGGCACGTGGCGGTCACACAACCAGCAACGCGGAAGAGTCCTTGAACGCTCCTATCATGGACCTCCGCCATCTCTACCCCTTTCACTGCTTTGCCCAGCTGTAAGTGTGGGTGCAAAAGCTGTTTGCAGACCGGCGGAAGCTGACACATGACTGTGGAACAACGCTGGCTCCCTTCGCGGAAGCAAAAGTGAAGAACTACATGCAGAAGGTGAGGGAGTACGACATCATCCTGGCTGGTCCACTCTCTGGGACGGTCTCGGGTCCCAAGAGTCTCTCCGGGCGTGACGTGGGCTACAACGCCAAGAAGTGCAACTGTAGCCAATGGGCCGAGTACAGATTTCCGTGCCAACACGTCGTGATTCTTCTGTTGGACGTTGGTGTCAACCCCGATATGTACGTCGACATCCACTTGACGAAGATGGTGTGGAAGAGAACCTACCGTCACCCCATGCCCGGGGTGAACCTTCACGAGGTGCAGTATGCAGAGAATGGATGGAGGCCGCCGGGCAAACAGTGTGGTGCTGGGAGGCCCAAATCCAAGCGTAAGGACCGGTACGACCGTCGCAAGAGGGACCGCATCTGCAGCCATTGCGGTCTGTCTGGACATGGCCCGTAGAAATGCACCACCCCCCTGCTCTCTCGCCAGCTCACGTAGCCGCACCTCGTGCCAAACAACTTGCCTCGGACGTGGAGTGCGAGGTGATGATGGAAGTCAACGTGGAGCAGCAGCAGCAACAACAGCAGTAGCAAAAACAACAGCAGGATTAGCAACAGCAGCAGCAGCAGATTCAGCAGCAGTAGCCACCACGGGTGCTGACGGGGGTGGTGGTGATGCAGAGGATGAGGCTACAGTGACTGCAGCAGCAGCCTCGGCAAGTGCAAGTGGTATTGCAGGCGGTTCGGCAGATGCAGCTGTCGTAGCCTTTGTAGCAGGTGAAAGCGGTGAGGTGCGTGGTGCGGTAGCAGCAACAGTAGCAGGCACAACAGGAGATGATGCAGGTGAAAGTGAAGGGCCGGGTGAAGCTACAGACCCTGCATTCTCATCCCAGGTTGACAACCCTGGGAGTCCTGCGGACACCGATTCCTCCTCATCAGACTAGTCAGAGGATGACAGTGCCTCTGACTATGAGACGACTGAGACGGAAGAGTGGGAGTCAACGGATGGCTCCTCCCACTGTGACTCTTCCGGGGACGACGAACCGATACAACGCGAACGGAAGCATAGAGGCCGTTCTGTGTGAACATAGGTGATGCTACATTATGTGACATGCATTCTTGGCCCATGGTGAATAACATTGTTCTTCACCAATCTTAACTTTGTTATCTGTACTTTTGGTGTTCTGTGTAGGTGAGGCAGATCCATGTCCTGTTGAAGACGGTGGTCAAGCGACAAACAAGGATCAAAGTGCACCGGCACAGGGTCAGATCACATGTGGCCCGCGACACGGGATGTGCGGTGAAGGATGCAGAAGTCTTGTGTTCCAAGATGGCTAGTCTCAACCTAGGGAAGAGAGAGGTGGAGGAGGCCAGATATCAAGTGGCCAACCCATGCACGGGCATGTGTGCATCCCCATTTGGGGAAGTCTTCTATGATGCATACCTAGTGTCCACTGAAGGTGCAGAGTGCCCTGCTTGTAAAGTCATCTTTTTTGTGCACGGCTTACCTGTGTATGTTCCGTTGTGGATCAGTACGTGTGACTTAGCGCCTCTCTTCTACTGGGCTTGATGTTGTCGAAGATGTTCTCAATGTCATTTGACTCCTCCACTCTCTCTTGTGTTTTCTCCACCTGGTCACTAATTACAAGCGAAGTAACCTTGGTGATTAATAGAACATTCATTTCTTTGTAATTCAGCCACTATCAGAATGTTCACTATCCACCATAGTCTGAAGTAGGTGCTGCTAAGATGGATACTATAATACTTAGTTTTGTGCCTCAGTTTGTCCGTTGCACTACATTGTCCACTGAACTTTGAAGTGGGTACTCTTAAAGAGTGAATTAGTACTCTTCATGAGTATGTATACTAGTAGCAGTTACACAGTGATGGAGAGTGTACAGGCGGCTAACTACCAGAGAGAGGGCTTCCATGAGACAAACCAGAGGGCACCACTTCTCATACAAAGTAGTCACATACTATATGAAAGCGTACATAAATGTACGACATGACCACTATCTCTACAATGCATACCTAAACCCTAGAAAAATAGTGGACACACGAACAATGTTCTCGTGTATACATACTTAGCATGACCACTCCCTGCCCCAAGGAGACGTAATAAGTGGTCACATTCTTCAACAAACCATTGAAAGATGTACCACATGTCCACTATGTGTCAGCTATCAATGAACAAGCATACATTGTAGACAATTCATGACAGTGCTAAACACTGAATACATTCTCTGTGGCACATGCAAAGAAGACAACATTGGGTACGTTGATGAAGAAGTGATGAAAACATAACCAAAGCAACCACCGAGGGTATCAAGACCAAGGCATCCACTGCCCAGGGGTGTTTGGTGGACGCGGAGTTGGCATGCGAACACCCAAAATCCAACACATGGTCTCTGGTTCGCATGGTTCCTTCACCCAACTAGGTTGGACCTCCGTTGCAACAAGCGTGTCCCAGCGAGCCTTCATCGTAGCCCATGCCTCTTTCACTTGCTGGGGAGTGAGATGTGGCCTACTGATTGTGGTAGGCTCGCCGCCCCATGCGCGAACTTCATCCCATCGGTACATCCTCGAAACAGTTGCCTCTGTGTAGGTACGCTCAGTGTAGAAACGCGTACGCACGTCCTTAACGTCAGTGGGCTTGGTGTCGTCAGGTCCATAGACCGTTTGACCCATGTCTTGTACGGTGTACAACAGTGTGAATGGAGATGGCTAATGACGATTGCCAGCTCCGTATTTGTACGTGCTCTAGGAGCGGTTACATCCGCATGGACGGTTAGGCTCGGATGAGATCCATGGCTCCCATACGTCTGGGCTGTTCAATGGTCTCACACTGGACAATGGCCAGTCGAGGGTTTGTGCCATGGCTGCAGGTGTCGCAGGCCATGTGGACTCTGGCGGATGGCGGCCATGTATGCTCCTCGTACGTGCCTCTCTGCGGTCCCATGCTTCCTTGATTGCGACCCATGCTCGGTGGGCAACAAAGGGGTCCACATAATATCCAGTACTCCACCCTCAACCTTTTCCGCAGTTCATGCACCCCTCGGATGACATGTCGATGGTTCGCGATGGTTAACCGTACAATGTACGTCGTAATAAGGGTAAGGGACAGGACGCACGGCGTTGTGGACAGGACGATCCGACATCCGGACGCGGACTGTAGGTTTGAACTCTGTCCCTTCTTCGACGTACCACATTTCGATTCAACGATGATTTCGACGGTTTACGCAGTGAAGTTTGATTGGTAATATACTTTGCACAAGATGGATGGTGCTCACGATAGGCGCGTGAGCGGCCCCCGATCATTGGACGCTTAGGAGTGTCGCGTATGCACTGGACCAATGGCAGTCCGCAATGACAAAGACGCCGAGTCAGGGTGGAATCTCGGAAATGTGTGGTGTACTCGCATTGTCGACTGCCACGCTGACCTTGGTGCGCGAGGCTACCCTGGGGTCCTTTTTCAATGTTGTTGTCTTTCGCTCGCCCGTGTGGAAAGTGGGTATGCGGAGAATTACATCATCTCCCATACGATTTTTGGCACGGTGGACGTCTGAAGTATTTGTTTTAAACAGTGGCTCTCAAAAGTATTATGTACATTTCTTGGACGTTATACCTATTTTCCTACCAATATGGCCCTCACATTCTTTTTGTGCGAAAACCAGGTACGACTTCCTTTAGCTGCGAGGACAGTGGGTATGCGGCAAGTGTACCCTATTTTTTTTGCGAATTTAAGCGGGAGTACGGTATGCTCGCAATTGATGTGGTTATGTCTGGGATAAATTGACCAGATAATCCTGGTTTGGGCCTTGTCTGTAGCACATGCTTCGGGTCCGTCTGGAGGAAGAGTATTTAAGGCTACCTGGTTTCCTAGCCTACCGGAAGCTCCGCCCTCGTAACGGTGGTCGGCACCGTACGCCGACCTGACCGCCGGGGCGGTCGTTTTCACGCCCAGGCTCGATTGGCCGTCTCACCTTTTTAGAGTTCCGAAATATTTAGCGGATGGCTCTGACCGTCTTATCTCCCCTCTAGTTCGATCGAAGGTCCTGTTCTCTAAACCATGGTGGATGCTGATGAGCTGATGACAACTCGACGAGAGAATAAAGCATTTCTGAAGAGTTTCAGAAACAGTGCGCCCGTTGCAATCGCGCCGTCATCGCTGCCTACAGCTGGAGGCTCTGATGTTACATCGGAGTATGGCTGAGGTCATATTAGCCGGCCAGATCAATCTATCGGTCATTGCTGACTGTCACGTATCTGGAAAACTAGCTTTTGGATCTGGCTCTTGTCATATATACTTGCCATCGTCGTCGTAGCCAGTCATGGCGACTGGTCAGGTCGTCGCCGCGGACTAGTCTGCCCTTAGGTCTGTTCCGGATAAGTATGTTTTGGGTAGGACTGTTGAGGTGTGATGTTGGATTGCCAATCCTACGGGACCACACTCCCGGTTTGTTCTGTTGTGTAACCACTGACGGCACGCTACTAGCCTGTCACATTCGATCCCAGGATGGTGGTCGGGCCCCACGACGAGTACCTCATGTGGGCGGCCCGGTCACCCAGCTACAAACACTATGTTGTCGTGTTACTCCTGCTAGACTTTTGTTCTTGTGTTTGAGCTTCGAAGTATCGAGTTCGGCTCCATCCATGGTGTCATGAGCATGCATTCTGCTTCCTCGAATGCTATGTGTGCTGCACTGCACTTGCATCCCTCTACCACCAACACTGTCGCATGGTCCACCCACTGAGTGCCGCGGCAGGTATTAATTACGTGTGCTCGTCAACTGTCACTATCGGAGCTCACAGGACCATGCGCATCTCCCTAGCCCAGCCCTTGTCTCTTGTCCGATAGTGTGTCGTTGGCTGGACAATGCTGCCATGTCAACTGCGACAAGGCTAGGATGCTTCGTAGTAGTTTCCAAGGGCACGATTGATTTCTGTCCATCGTTCTAGACACATGACAGAGAACTGGCCCACTTAGTTGTGATTTTGTCAACATGTGGGGCCAAGCCTGTGGAAAGAGGAATTCATTCGAGCTGGAACTGCATGCCATATGAATTCGAAGGAAACCTAGAATGCTCTCCTTTCCACGAGCCGGTTGCTGCTTGCACACAAGCTGCTCTTCTCTTTGCATTTGCTCCCTCGACTCATGGGCTCTTGCTGCACAACCATGACACATCTCCTGCATCCTAAACCCACACAGCCGGCAAGGTTGCAAACAAAAACGTCAACCTTGTCTTCAAGCACCAAGTGAGAAATGACAGCTGTCAGTTTGTGAGCAGCTGCTGAGGTGTTCGCATGCCGATATCCCCAGCCTGCCATGACCACCCCTCCTGGCTCGACACAGACATGGACTGAGTCCTCGCAGTGACCCCTCCTACCATTGCGCTGCCCTCTTCCTGCAGCTCCAAGACAAAGGGGCAAGAGGCGGAGGTGACATTCCCCGACTCCTCCTCCACTGTGCATCGAAGGGGTGACCCGAATCGCAACCAAAGCTTCCACCACGTTTGCTGGCTCACCTGGGAACCTGCACGCCCGTGGCGGTGGCGGTGACGCTGCTTTGTGCTCTACCACTTGGATCAAGTCGGGCTTTATAGTAGAAACGACGTGGGCCAGCTCCGTCGGCTGCATGTGAGGATGCTGCTATGCTGTGGCGAAGGTGGGGGTGGTGTGCCGACTTGACCATGCTGTGACGGCTGCTGCCATCTCTCGTGCTCATGCTGCGGCCTCTGCTGGTAGCCCTGCTGCTCCTGCTGCTCCTGCTGCTCCTGCTGCTCCTGCTGCTCCTGCTGCTGCTGCTGCTCCTGCTGCTCCTGCTGCTCCTGCTGCTCCTGCTGCTCCTGCTGCTCTTGCTGCTCCTGCTGATCCTGCTGCTCCTGCTGCTCCTGCTGCTCCTGCTGCTCC
>SZWC01000600.1:60050-88975 GCA_023375785.1 Penium margaritaceum | reverse complement strand
GGTTGGGTGGCCGGCGGCCGGTCAAGTGGCCGGCCGGCCACCCGCCGGCGAGCCATCGGCCGCCGATCGAGCTGGTGGCTCGATCGGCGGCCAAGAGGCCACGAGGGCCTCGAGGGCGAGGCCTCGTGGCCTCGTGCCCTCGCCCCCCCTCGCCCTCCTTGCAAACGAGCAAGAGAGGACGAGGGATAGGGGGAGCGAGGGTGAGGCAAAATCTACTGGCGCGAAATCGCCAGCGTGCCTCGCACGCGACGATTTCGCGCCAGAACGACAAAACAAAACTCGAAGTTTGTTTACGACGAACTTCGACGTAAAACAAACGGAATAACTCGTGCGAACACACGAGTTCGAGGTAAAAACCCCCGGTTTGGGTCCCAAAACCAGGGGTTAGGTAAAAACGGAAATGGGCCTCCGGAGACTCGAAATATTCGAGTCTCCCTGCTCTGGGTCGTTGATGACGATTGCCCCTCAGTCTTGCGAAGGGGGTAAACCCCTGACGCGGACTGAGAACGCCATTCTGCGAACTCCGACGACGACTTCAGAGCAGGAGCTGGAGACACGCCCGTTACAAAAATACTCAGATACCCATAAAACGCAAAGTGTGACTCTGATCCGCCCGGTAGCGGCAAAAAAAACACTCAAAAGCCCAGTCGAAAATCATGCTCGCTCGCGGCATGCGTCGACGGGCGAGCATGAAAAAATCCTGCATGCGGACATTGCTCCCTCGCGATCGAGCGAAAACGCCCTTCTTTCGTTTTGGATAATTTTTTGTAAACGCAAACCTATGATTTTAACACGCAAACCGCATTCAAACCATACCCCGAATTAAATTAAAGGTTTTAGGGTTTTATTTTTGCGCGGGCTCCTGCTGGGCCCCGCGGTAGCGGGGCCCAGCAGGTTCCCTTTCAACGCATGGGGAGTCTCGAACTCCCCTCAAACTCTAAAGAAACCTACCCCCGCTAGTATCACAAACCCTTCAACGAAAGGGTTTGAGATACTAGCGGAGGGTGCCGCATACCATGCGTCCTCAGCGCATGGCATGTGGTCTCGCCATGCATTTTCGTTTGTTTTCTTTGTTACTGGCGTGGCGGTAGCGGCGGCTGATGGGTAGTTAGGTTATTTCTCGTTCGACGACGGGCGAATCAGTTTTATATTTCTACTATTCGGGTATATGGTGACCAAACCCTTTTGAAAAACCTGTCGACAACCATAAGGATTACGTCATATCCCTCGGGTGTGACCGGTAGTCCTGTGACAAATTCCATGGAGATGCCGTTCCACCGTTCCGTTGGGATAGAAAGCGGTTGCAGAAGTCTGAATGAAAGCTTGCGACGGGATTTTTCTCATTGACATGTGTCGCGGGATTTGCAAAAGTTGGTCACGTTGGATTACACCTTGTCCCACCAGTAGTATTTTGCCAGGTGTTCAGCATATTGTCCTCTCCGAAATGTCCACCTGGACCTATGTCGTGGCACTATTCAAGCAGCATGCGGCAGAGTTCATCGTTTGGGGGAACGACCACTGGCTAGTGAATCTTTGTCTCCAATAAGGTGTGTCGTACCAAAATTTCACTTTGTCGTATCCATCGTTCTGGTTATAGCCTCGTGTGAACAACTACTCAAGATACGGGTCTCGTTGCAGCTGTAACGATGCTGTCTCAGCCATCAGATCTAGTCGGTGGCTAATCGCGTGTAACGGGTCGAGTCTCCAACTCCTGCTCTGAATTCGTCGTCGGAGTTCGCAGAATGGCGTTCTCAGTCCGCGTCAGGGGTTTACCCCCTTTGCAGGACTGAGGAGCAATCGTCATCAACAACCCAGAGCAGGGAGACTCAGATATTTTGAGTCTCCGGAGGCCCCATTTCCAATTTTAACCTTACCCCTGGTTTTGGGACCCAAACCGGGGGTTTTAACCTCCAACTCGTGCATTCGCACAAGTTTTCCGGTTTCGAAACTCATAGTTCGTCCTAAACGAACTCGAGTTTTGTTTTTTACGCGTTGGTGCGAAATCGTCGCGTGCGAGGCACGATTGGCAATTTCGCGCCGATATTTCTCGTTCGTTTCTTGCTCTCACCCTCGCTCCCCCTATCCCTCATCCTCGCTTGCTCGCTTGCAAGGAGGGCAAGGGGGGGCGAGGGCACGAGGCCACGAGGTCTTGCCCTCGAGGCCCTCGTGGCCCCTCAGCCGCCAATCGGGCTGAGGCCGTGATCGGCGGCTGGCCGGTGGCCGGCCGGTGGCCGACCACCGGCCGTCCAGCCGGCCGGCAGCGAGCTGGCCGTCGGCCAGCGAAGTGCCTGCCACCAGCCAGCCCTCGATGACGCGAGGGGTGGTGCGCAACCACCCCTCGCTTCAGCGAGGAGGGAGGGCCGAACCGGCCCTCCCGCTACATTCATCCCCACTTATTATGAACCGTCCCGGTTCATGAACAACAAGCAGGATGTTGAGTCAGTGAGTCATCAACATTGTGAAAGAAAATTGAATGATTTCAATCACCAGCAAAACATGAACACGTGCATGGAAATTGGACCTAAGCTGCAGCTTGCCGGTCAGCACGGCTAGCAGCCTCCCCCCTTTAGGCTGGAGCGTCCGCATGACAACCATGTTGGGCGTCCTCAACCTCCTATGGTTGCAGTCCATGAATGCCGCCCTGCAGGAATGTCGTTCACTTTTTCCGCGTTTAGGTGGTGCCCCCAGACACGCGTCGATCTGTGCGAGCTGCCAGCTCGCTCCAATACTCGTTGACCACCCCTGTGGGTAACCGAGATTCGAGCTCCCATGAGTTATGTTCAGGTCCACATCCGGCCCAATGAACGAGGTATTCCCTAACAACCCGCGACCGGAGAGTACGCTCTCGGTGCTGGAGTAGGCGAAGAACCTCGTATTGGCCATCGGTAGCAAGGACTGCCGCTGGTGGCTGAACGGTCTCAGCTGCCGAGTGTGGAGCCAATAGGCTCACATGAAACACGTCATGTCTCTTCATACTCGGCGGAAGTAGCAATCGGTATGCCACTGGCCCGATGCGTGCAAGGATGGGAAACGGTCCAATCCACTTCGGTAGAGGTTTTCGCGCCCCTGGCGACTTCAGCCGAAGATTCTTAGTGCCAAGCAACACTTTGTCACCGATGTCAAACGAGACCTCACAGCGACTTCTGTCGGCATATACCTTTTGTCGTTGCCGAGCAGCTTGAAGGTGACCCTTCGCCTCTTGTAACAAGGAGTCAATGCGCTCGGCAGAGGCTTGAACAGAGGGAACCTGTCCTTGTGTACTCCCACTCTTTACCAATGAAGAGGGCACCACTGGATGCCGACTACTGTTCAACACAATCAGTGTGAACTGTATAGACTCGTTCACCGAGTTATTCACCGTAAACTCTGCTGGAGCTAGGAATTCGTCCCAGTCATTCATGGCAGGGTCCATGTACATACGGAGCATTTGTTCTAGAGTGCGATTCATGCGCCCTGATTGTCCGTCAGATTGAGGGTGAAACGCTGTCGACACCTACGACTCGTTGCCGAAGTACTCGTGCATCTTTTGCCAGAACTTACTAGCAAATTTTCGATCTCGACCGGAGATAATGCACAACGGCAAGCCGTGGTACTTTACGGCACCCTCAAAGAAGAGACGAGCGGTCTCCTCTGCGTTCACGTCAGTGGTTGTAGGAATGAAGTGTGTCATCTTTGTAAAAAGATCCACAACAACTAGTATTGCATCATGGCCACGGGCCGTGTCCGAAAGACTAGTCATGAAGTCCATGTTGGCGCACTCCCATGGAGTCCTAGGAATGGGAAGTTGTTGGAGGACTCCAGTAGGCTTCTTGTTACTAGCCTTATTTCGAAGACATGGGTCGCATGTCATGAATACTTACGGACATTGACACTCCATCCTAGCCACCAATAGTGGCCCGAGAGTGCATGTCCAGTATTTCGAGGTCCCACGTGACCTGCGACCGGCGGGTCGTGGAACTGGGAGATAATCTTTTCTCGAAGGTCTCCCGAGTTTGGCACAACTTGTTCTCCGTGCTAGAAGATTCCTGCAGTCTCCACCAAGCCGTACTTGTTCAGAAACCCTACATGGCGTCGTAGGTGGTTCAGATGGGCGATCGTTCGGCACAGATCACTCCTCACAAAAAAGTGTTGTGCCTTTCTCTCCTGCCTTTTCCCATTTCCAGACTCGTTTTTCTGCGACTCCCCCCTTTTTGGTCTGCTGCTTGCTCCGACAGTTGCGAGCGATGTTCCCGACTTTTCTGTGGTGTAGCAGGTTACCGTATCTCTCTAGTCGATGGCGTCCACTTCCATCGGAGCCAAAGAGTCCCACGACTGGCTTCTTTCGTTCCCACAATAATTGTGGTTGGGAGGTTGCGAGCCTTAGGATTCCTCGGTCCGAGCGTTGTAGTCGGCGTTGTCGATCCTTTCTGCTCCTGCGATCGTCTACGGAAAGTCATTTTGGATTCCAAAATGGCAATCGCTCGTCGGATGTTTCGTTTGAGGCCGTTGTTGGAGTGAAAACAGAGCTCGACAGGGGCGTTGTCGGCACTGGTGATGATCTCGCGAAATCTCTGCGTATACTCTGTCACGCTTGACTGCTGATGGAGACGCTGGAGCTTGTACCGAGCGTCAGACTTCTGGTTCACTCGTCCAAATCGAGTGAGCATCGCGTGCGAGAACTCGTTCTAGTCAGTTGGTGGCGTCAGCGCGTCTTGCCATTGCGTGTCGACCTGCTCCAAGGGTAGAACGCCTGCGGTTGGCGACATGAGACGGGCGCCATTGGCCGATGATGAGGTCCCGCCAGTCTCCTACTCCTGTTGAATGGTGTTTAGATCAGACCACCAACTCAGTCGCGAAGTCAATCTTCTTTTGATCGGCGTTGACTCCGGCAGTGGTGAAGTACACCTATAGACTCGTTAGCCACATCCGAACCGTTGGTCCCTTTGAAGTTGCACGATCAAACAGTTTGGGAGGGGCTGGGCGAATCTTAGGTTCGCTCGAGAGTTGGGTATTTCTCTCAACGAGCATCGCCTCGCGTGCACTTGCGTTGCGAAGAGCCTCCATCGTGACGTTGAGGTGTTGGAGCAGGTGGCTGTTGATTCCCTCGAGCGCGAAGATACAGTTCTTCAGTTCCACGTTGATCCGCACGTGTTGTCCAGTGCCACCCGTTGTTCCTGTTGTCGTCGTCAAGGCTGTCGGTAGGGGCGGCTGGTTTACCGCCGTTCGATCCGTGATCGGGTTGGTCGTCGGAGCCGTAGGGGTTACTCCAGCTGTCGCGTAGCTTGCCACTCCAGCGTTCGCTGTCGCTTCAGGGTTTGCGTGCATAGGCATGTTCTGCTCCATCACCGAAGTCGTCGCGGAAGACCCGCTGCTGGTCGTCGGATACGCTCGCTCGCTTCACGTCGTAGTCGCGAAGTCTGCGAAGTCTTGACGCGCAAGATGTGCTGGCAACTTTTGCGAGGTAGTCCTGCGGATGGGCAAAGTAGTCGATGCCTCTTCAGTACCGTTGCGAGCTGATACCAAGTGTTATGCCAAACGGAGCGTAGATGGTAAACAGGTAGAAGTTGCAAGGAAGAACACGATTGAGAATGTGGGACACTTCAGCAATTTATGATGAGCAGTAAGTGTACTTCGATGACAAGTGTCGAAATGATCGGACATATGTATACAAGTGTTGAGTTACGAATGTGGTATAGTCGGGGTCGTTGGGTCGATTGTCGAGCGATGCGTGTGGAGTCGCGTCGTGAGTGGTCGGATTCGAGAAGCTCCGCCGAGAAGTCGGGGGGCTTCGAGGATCGACGGCGAAGATGCGAGATGCATCTTTATAAATCGAGATATGTCTCGATGCGTCGAGAATTCGACCGAAAGGCCGTGACACTTCTGTCGATGATTCTCAAAAGTGGTCGGAGTTTTCACAAAGTGCGAGACGGTTAATCTTAGATGCTTCCAGCATCTGTGGAAGCTCTATGTGATTTTGATTATCATATGTTCTCTTCCCTCTTGTGCGCTGCACAGGAAGAGTGCATGTCTTATTTTGGTGGAGAAGTTGTTGGTGGGCTTTCTTTCGCCCCCTTTCAGGAGGGAGTTGTGCTACTCTTTGTGATGCGTGGGTAAGGTGTTCTTGGAGGAGGTGGGGTATAGTCGCCAGGATATTTGAGGTGGGGTTATGTGTTGGTTGGGCCCATATGTATTGCCATAGACGGTGGGTCTTCTGATCCCCCACATTGTGCGCTCGTTTGTATGGATGGTGGGTCCGAGGAGGATGTTCGGCATCGTAGGGGCAGTTTTGGGAAAGATGATAGTGAAGAGGATGCGGAGGCGTTTTGTGACTGGTTGGATGTCGCGGCACTGTACAAAACAGTGCTCAATTGTTTCTGGTTCGTTAGAGCGTGGGCAGAGTGGGGACTGGGGGGGGGGGGGGGGGGGGGGGGGGGGAGGGGAGTGGTATCTGTAGTTATGACGACAGGTGAAAAGAAACCAGTCAAGGTCGAGTTCAAGTCGATTTTCTCTTGGTTTCCGGCATTTCCTGGTCAAACCAGCTCTCGTCGGCATGACTGCCGGCCGCGGCTGCGATTGGTAGTGAAAATTTGAGTTCACACGTGAAAGCCTTGGAGCCTGCATGACGTGACCTCGAGCAGAGTCGGCCAAAATGACACGACGGATGGATCGAAAAGCGGGATTCGACCGTCAAACCTCTTCCCCGGAAACAGCTTTCTGCAGGGCACACGAACTCGACGATTTTAGATTTGTGGCCAGCCTCTCAGAGGAAGTACAGCGCGGCTGTACAGCTTCCTCGCGACGAACGGAGAGCTCCACACTTTCCTTCCAATCAGCCCCAGGGTTCCGTGGAGAGGAGTGGTTTGCGAGCTCTCTCGCGACGTATGCGAACTGCATTGTGGTCGCCGTGCCTCGGCTGCTCGACTGATTCGGCCGACCTTCCCTTGTGCCAATGGGTTTGGTCCCCGAAAAAAAACGAAAAATTGCAACGGGGGGAGTTCAGCCGACATGCCGAGGGTGACGGGGACAGCCTCGGAACCTTCTCCCACCCTCTCTCCCTCGTTCCTGAGTTTCGGCTATCGGGCGAGCGCGCGCCCCGCACTGCCTCGCGTCGCCCATATGCCTTATGCCTAGTTCGCAGCGCATAGCGACATCGAGATGCCTCGCTGACGTATTGCTCTTCCTCGTACCTCAGCCATAGGCGTGCCACTACACAGACGAGTTTGGAAGTCGTTCGGCATGCACAGACCGTGAAATGGAGCACTGGCCATGGCGTCATTTCGAACCCGCGAATGCCGAGGCAAACCGAAACCGCATTGAAGAAAGCTAGGACAGCTTTCCTGAATTCTTGCACAATTAACGCGAAAAATACCTTGTATGCACGTGTTCGGCCACATTCGGACAGCAATCGAACAGAGCTGGTTGCCAACTCGGTTCATCGGTAGGATTGAACCGTCCAGTTCATTCGGAGGAAAAGACGATGGATGGACAACGAATTTTAGATGAAGATATATCTGTGGACTCAAACGCCAACGGCGAAGATACTAGTTCGAAATCAAGTTCTAAAACATTTCCCGATTTCAGTTGTTCAGTCCGAGGCACCATCCACACAGTTGTACATTTCAGTATAAAAACAAATTGGGCAATTTCGTCGGGTATCACAGCGACCTATGGTTTGCAGCTGCAATATAACATCCGACTCCATCTCCAACAACGGTCAGCGACATGCATCACTGAGTATGGTGAGGAGGGTCAAGGTCAGCCCACCTCAATAACCCCTCCCTTGAAAGATCACAAGAGAGCAATGACCCCTGTTCCTCCCCTTTTTTAACACAAAACTCGTTGTTAAGATAGATATTCTGTAATTTAAGCTATCAGAGCCCTAGCAAAAAAAAAAAAACCCACGTCATAATAGGATGTTTGCCTATTAGGTCATCCCTCAATTAAGTCCAAACTAAAATGCCCTTTTCCATAACTTTATGCATTACACGCAATCCCTATTTCCAATGCAAACCACGTCAAAACCTTGCCGTAATTCACATTCAAGGCTTATGACTCTGCTTTTGCACAGACACTTGTTAGGCCACGTTGTAGTGGGGCCCACTAGGTAATATTTCAACACAGGTAGTATCGGATAAACCCAACATAACCCCCATCAGAGTCACAAACCCCTAAAAGAAGGAGTTTGTGAATATTTGACAAACTTGTTGATGTCAACATTCTGACGCCACATTCATGCAACATCCACATTTGGACCACGTAAATTATTCTGAGATATATCATTGACTTTGGGCAGCATATGGGAATAAAATAGAAAAAGAGCGAACTATCAGATAAGGGATGATAATAATCATAGCTGTAAATATGATAAATTCATCAAGATCTCTACGTGTAGGGGGTTGAACCCTTAAACCAATTTAAGAAATGAATTTTCATCCAAATCATTTAAATAACTAGATCCTCCCAATGAACTAACTTAACAATCACGTATTTTTTTGGGATTTTTTATGTGTCCGGGTGCCTAAGTATGAAGATGACTAAACCCGTTTTTGGTTCAAGTAGTCCATGCATTAAGAACCGAAGAAAGCTATCTAACACAAAAAAACTCGAGATCCTTCCATGCTCGTTTCTAGTCGTGGACTAAGATGTCAGGCATGCCGTAAGAAGGGTTCACTTTATTATCGACCTCCCTCAACCCACAATTGTTTGATATTTTAAATTCAGCAAACATTGAAATGGTTCATATTTTAGTGATATTCAATGAATGAGTACGACTTCACAGATGACTCAATCCACTGAAATACTTATGAAATAAGAATATGTGATAACTTTGTATTATAAAATTTTTACAAATCCTAAATAGTATCCACAATTTCAATTCTGAAAAAGTGGCACAAATATTTTTATTTACATCCCCGCCAAAGAGGCGCATGTAAAATGAGACTTCCTTACAGAGAAATAACAAAGTGAGAGGTAAAATAAAAGTCAAGATCCACTCTTTCTTCTTCTTGCTTGGTTTGGAATTCTTGAAGAAAAATATAGGTATTCAATGATGATACTTAGTACCATTTATTAATGTAAAAATAGGAATTTTCACATGACAATAAATCCTTATAATGTATGCAATTATGCAGTTAAAATTTAAGAAACTATTTGAGCAAAATTCAAGTGTTTAATCAATGTTTATACAAGAATGCATAAAGACGTGTGGATATGATTGAAAAAACAAAGGTCATGTAGATACACTCCTTAAACTTAAATTTGGATAACACATTACTTTGAGGTTCTTGAGATATTTGAAAGGTGTCACGTTTTCCAAAATGAGGTGCAGTTAAGCAAACAACTTTCCACAAAAATGAGGTTTATGTGCAAGAATTTGCGAGAAGAAAATGCATAAACTCAACATATTTAATATTATTCTACTTCCATGGGTGTTTTTTAAATGAATGTGTTTGAACATATAGCCGAAGCCTAAGGCCATGTTATAAAACTTAAGAAGAATTGCCTTAACTTGAGTTCTTGGACTATATCCTTATAGGTAATACATCATTCCATCATGCATGCCATCCACCACTTAGTGGGCCATTTTCAACCACATGTCCGTATTTATTATTGCTGATTTTTGTGAGGTCATAGCAGTAGATCCACCACGTGCTCTGATGCCGCAAGGGGGTCACCTGCAGCCGTAGGATCTTTCATGCCCAGCAAGCATGCCTTATACACATGGTTGAGAATGTTAAGATTTGCGGAAGGTGGGTGAGTGAAATTGGACTGAAATCTGGAATGCGAAGGCGTGCACAGAAGAATCTGAAATATCTGTAGGAATTTGTAGATCACTTGGAGAAGTACATGAAGATTTCTCTGAACCTGCTGCAGGGATGTAGCCACAAGTGCAGACTTGTGGACCCACAGGGCGCCCGCCCTGGATGCCTTGAGACTAAGTCTGTGAACCAGACCTGAAGCAAACTACCTGTAGAGCCACTAGCTTGCACTGAATAAGGCAAAGGCCTTTGTAGGAGGTGCATCCCAAGGTACTGGCTTGTAGTGTCAGAGGCTGAGGCTTGAAGTGGTAGACTCTGGAGGCATCAGAAGGAATCTGATGATGAATGAAGGCGTTGTCAAGGCATTATGGACTGAACAGACTGAGCCCCTTAAGTAGTCCTGGGAGGGCCTCCTTGGAGGCTCTGGCCTTGGAGGTTGTAGGTAGTTGCATAACCACTTAGGAGGTTACATAACCACCCAGGCCAGCTAAAGAGTTACCTGGAAGATGAAGGGTCACTGGCAGCTTGAAGGTCACTAGCAGCTGAAGAGCCAATGGAGGTTGAAGATGCATTAGTAACTGAAGGGTCACCAAGAGGTTGTAGGAGGTTGTAGTAGGGAGTTGACCAACTACCCTTCAGCTGGAAGCTGAAGGGTTATACCCTCCAAGGGCCTCCAAGTGCACCTCAGATCTTGTGGAGGCAAGGATTTGAGCCTCACTTCCCTCCATTTAAGGAGGTGNGAGCCACTGGAGGTTGAAGATGCATTAGTAACTGAAGGGTCACCAAGAGGTTGTAGGAGGTTGTAGTAGGGAGTTGACATACTACCCTTCAGCTGGAAGCTGAAGGGTTATACCCTCCAAGGGCCTCCAAGTGCACCTCAGATCTTGTGGAGGCAAGGATTTGAGCCTCACTTCCCTCCATTTAAGGAGGTGAATTTTTCGGCCCTCTAAAGCAGATAAAATGCACCACGAGATGTATTTTAACCAAACCCGACCATCGAAACTGGGTAAATCTCAACACCCCCCCTCAGTTGATGATGGTCGGTGTTGAAGAGGATCCTTGTAGGAGTTGAGGGATGTTTCTTGACTTGAAGATACGTGATGAAGTCGTTTGTGGATGATGATGGTATTTCTGCAATGATGTTTGCAGAAGGGGCATAGTCCGTGAAAAGAACGTGAATGAAGCGCAGATGGTGATAAGCCGAAGGAGTAGGGCCGGGCACGTAGGGCGAATTCTCGCCTTTTTTTTTGTTTGCCACGAGCTCCGCTTATGTCGCGAGCGAGCCCTCGCTCGCTCCCCCCCCTTTCCTTTCTCGCTATCCGCGAATACTACGCTCCTCGCAGTATCCGCGTGAAACTGCGAGGGTCGCAATTTCCAAGGAAATTGCGAGGAAGAGCGAGGGAGTCGACCTCGCTCGAGCGAGGCTCGAGCGATCGGTCGACCGGTCGCCAGCGAGCGGGCGGTCGAGCGAGGCCGTCGATCCCTGGTCTCCCGCTGGCCGGCGGTTGCTCGAAACCGCCAGATGAGGCACGGTTGTGAGGGGGAGGTTTGCGCAAACTTCCCCACCGGCCTCGAAAGACGAAGACCGCGTCACTTGTAGGTTTCGGTCTTGTAACGCTGCAGTTGTCGGGGAGGTTTACAGAAACGCCCATTTCGTCGGAGAAGAAGCTGGAAAGTTTGCAAGAAGTTGTGAAAACTGTCTGGGGCGGTTTTTCAGGCCGTTTTTTGCAGGATGGAGGTGGAAGGTATCGGTAACTTGCAAAGCAGAGGATGTGAGAGCTCCCACGTCCAGTCATGGTGAAACTGGAGGGTCAGTTGAAGTCCTTCAAGCCCACTATAAAAGCCAAAGACTGGCATTTGAAAGCCATCACTCAGATGTGTGGCCTTGAGGCTTGTGAGGCAAAAAAGTCAAAGATTTGATATTCTCTTGCAGACGCCCTGTGGAGATGGAGCAATCCTTGTCCTTCGATGTGAGGCGGAGTGATGTCGTGGCCAAGGAAAATATCTTCTACGATGTCGAGATCAACGGAAATTCTCCGTCAGCTGCAGTGACACAAGGAACATCTCCAGAGGCACCACCGACGAATGATTTTCCACTATCAAATTTTGCCGACGTGGAATTTGACGATGACCACTACTGGAGGCCTGTTGTTGTGGACGCTCCAAGCGAGGAAAATATTTTCTCGCTTTCTCGTACACTTCTCATGCTTCCGGAAGGGGCACCGATGCAGCAGGTGGCAAAGGTGGTGCCCGTGAACGTGGGACAAGTGGAGTCATCAACTCCAATTCTGCCGATGGATGGAATAGAGACAAAGTCTTCTTGCGAGATCCCAGCCATGGATACTCTTACTCCGCGTCTGGGCGTGAGACGAGGAAGACATCGTTCCTTGGCTTCGTTGTACAAAGACAGTACTGCGACGAGCGTTGTGACAATGGTCGCAGATCACACGGATGAAGACACCGCTGGTTCGGTGCCTCTAGGGTACACCGCGCGGCAATGGGCACGGTTTCGGCGGCAAAGGCAGCTTAGGATTCGTCGATGGGCGAGGGATCCAACTGTGGAGATTTTGTCGTATCGGTCGCTCATGATACGAACACCTAGGAGAGGTGGTGGTCGTGTAGGGTCTTCTGGTTGAGCTTGTGAATTTTGTGATGATGGATGTTGGCTCCTTCGATGTAATGCTGACCTTCGAACACGATGATTTTTTTTCTTCAACTGGTGCTCTTTGGAAATATTTTCCAACTCCACAGAAAGTGATGAGCAGTGTCGCCAGCCTTCGCGAGCAAAGGAGAAGTGTTGAATTCCTTCACCGAGACATTGAACAGATGGCAGCACCTTGTCGGCAAGGGGGAGTGGTGCCACCCAGAAGCTTTGCTCGCCATAACAATTGGCAAACTTGTGAGTTGTGTCTGAAATTGTCAAATGGTTGCACCATGACTAGCTCCGTCAGCTAGCATTGTGTAAAGTATTGTAGCCGTGTCCGTTGCCGTTGTGGACGAATCTACTGCCGATCCAACTTCGTAATGTGACGAATGTTGCAGCTGTGTCCGCTGCCGTATTGGATGAATCTGTTGTCGCTCTGACTTTGTCAGCTCGTTGTGTGTCGAATTCTTCATCAGTGTCCGTTGTTGTTGTAGACAAATCTGCTACCGCTCCAGCTTCGTCAGTTGGCAATGTGCAGAGTGATGCAGCTGTGTCCACTGCCGTTACGGACAAATTTGCTGCCGCTCTAGCCTCTTCAGCTGGCTGTGTGTAAAGATTAGCAGTCGTGTCTGATACTATTGCAAACGTATCTGCTGCCACTCCAGCTTTGTCAGCTGGCCATGTGTAAAGAGTTTCAGTCGTGTCCACTGCCATTGCGGAAAAATCTGCTGCGGCTCTGGCTTCGTATGTTGTCAATGTGTAGAGGGTTGCAGCCGTGTCTACTGCCGTTACAGAAAAAATTACTGTTGCTCTAGCTTCGTCAACTGCCACTGTGTAGAGGGTTGCAGCCGCGTCTGCCGCTGTTACAGACAAATTTGCTGCCGCTCCAGCTTCGTCAGCTAGCAATGTGTAGAGGGTTGCAGCCGTGTCTGCTGCCGTTACGGAAACATTTGCTATCGCTCCAGCTTCGTCAGCTGGTAATGTGAAGAGTGTTGCAGCCATATTTGCTACCGTTGCGGATAAATCTACTACCGCCCTAGCTTTGTGAGCTGGCAATGTGTAGAGTGTTGCAGCCGTGTCTGCTGCCATTGCAGACATATTTGCTGTTGCTCCAGCTTCATCAGCTGGTATTGTGTAGAGGGTTGCATCCGTGTCTGCCGATGTTGTAGAAAAATTTGCTTCCACTCCAGCTTCGTCAGTTGGCAATGTGTAGAGGGTTGCAGCCGTGTCTGCTGCTTTTACGGACACATTTGCTGTCGCTCCAACTTCGTCAGCTGGTAATGTGAAGAGTGTTGCAGCCATGTCTGCTGCCGTTGTGGATAAATCTGTTGCCGTCCTAGATTTGTGAGCTGGCAATGTGTAGAGTGTTGCAGCCGTGTTCGCTGCCGTTGCGGACACATCTGCTGCCGCCCTCGCTTTGTCAGCTGGCGATGTGTAGAGTGTTGCAGCCGTGTCCATTGTCGTTGCGGACACATCTGTTTCCGCTCCAGCTTTGTCAGCTGGCCATGTGCAGAATGTTGTAGCCGTGTTCACTGCCGTTGTGGACACATTTGTTGCTATCCCAGCTTCGTCAGCCGACAATGTGTTATGTGTTGCAGTCGTGTCTGTTGCCGTTACGGACACATCTAGTGCCGTCCTAGCTTAGTCAGCTGGCAATGTGTAGACTGTTGCAGCCGTGTCTGTTGGCGTTGCGGACACATCTGCCGTTGCTCTAGCTTTACCAGCTGGTACTGTGTAGACGTTTGCAGCCGTGTACGCTGCTGTTGTAGACACATCTATTGCTGTTCCAGCTTTGTCAGCTGGCATTGTGTAGAATTTTGCAGCTGTGTTCGCTGTCGTTGTAGACACATCTGTTGTTGTTCCTGCTTCATCGGCTGGCGCTGTGTAAGATGGAGTGCATAAATCTGCTCCTTGTACCCGCCGTGTGACTTGTTTGTGCAGGCTTTCGATGTCAGCCTCAAAATTGATGCGAAGATCCCAGAGCCGCTGGGCGAATAGAGATTGGAGTGCAGAGATGTTCACTATTTGCTGCACGTCCTGGGAGGGTAGGCTTGTGGTCAAAGCCTGCTGTTGAACGCGTTGGAAGTGAGCACCACGCCCACATTGTATATGTCTTCTGCCTTGATCTCCATGATGTTGCAAGTGTGGTGGAGCCTTTCTTGTCTTCAAAGGCCGTTGCCGTGCTCTGATACCATGTTAAGATTTGCGGAAGGTGGATGAGTGAAATTGGACTGAAATCTGGAATGCGAAGGCGTGCACAGAAGAATCTGAAATATCTGTAGGAATTTGTAGATCACTTGGAGAAGTACATGAAGATTTCTCTGAACCAGCTGCAGGGATGTAGCCACAAGTGCAGACTTGTGGACCCACAGGGCGCCCTCCCTGGATGCCTTGAGACTAAGTCATTTATGGTTAATCGCCTCTAAAAACTTCACTCTTCATACAGTGTACATGTCACATGTATGCCTTTGGAAATTTCATGGTACCTTCGTGGAAGTTACATTACAATATACCTTACTACATATGTTCATACATATAAGAATGTACTTGTATGATTTAACACGCAAACATTCTTGGAAGGCTTGTAATTAAGTTTTAAACACTCAACAAGTACCATGCTTTCTTTTTCCACAACTCAATTTGCAGTTTGCTTACACAGACGTACATTTGTTCTTAGAGCTTTCAAGGAGTGTCTATGATATGTGTATCTCATGGACATGTAGAAAATACATGAAGTGTACAACACGCTTAGTGTACTTTTTACATGTCCGTGAGATACACAGATCATATACACTCCCCTAATACACTCTACCCTTTTTGAGGAGGGGTGGATATCCAGTTCCCATGTTGCCCCTCCCCCCTCCAAAATAGGCGAAGTGTATTAGACGAGTGTTTATCATCTGTGTATCTCGTTGACATGTGGAAAATACACTAAGTGTATAATACAATTGGTGTATTTTTCACATGTCCGTTAGATACACAGATCATATACACTCCCCTAATACAGTTTTCCCTTTTTGGGGAGGGGGGGATCTCCCTCTCCCATGTTGTCTCCCCCCCTCCAAACAGGTAAAGTGTATTGGGGGAGTGTATATGATTTGTGTATTTCATGGACATGTGACAAATACACCAAGTGTATAATACACTTAGTGTATTTTTCATATGTCCGTGAGATACATAGATCATATACACTCCCCTAATACACTCTGCCCCTTTGAGGGAGGGGGGGGGTATCCAGCTCCCATGTTGTCCCCCCCCTTCAAACAGGCAAAGTGTATTGGAGGGGTGTCTATGATCTGTGTATCTCATGGACACGTGGAAAATACACTAAATGTATAATACACTTGGTGTAATTTTCACATGTCCGTAAGATACACAGATCATGTACACTCCCCTAATACAATTTTCCCTTTTTAAGGGGGGAGGATCTCCCGCTCCCATGTTACCCCCTCCCCCCCCTCCAAACAGGTAAAGTGTACTGGGGGAGTGTGTATGATCTGTGTATCTCATGGACATGTGAAAAATACACTAAGTGTACAATACATAGTGTATTTTTCACATGTCCGTGAGATACACAGATCATATACACTCCCCTAATGCACTCTGCCCCTTTGAGGAGGGGGGGTATCCAGCTCCCATGTTGCCCCCCCCCTTCAAACAGGCAAAGTGTATTGGAGGAGTGTCTATGATCTGTGTATCTCATGGACACGTGGAAAATACACTAAGTGTATAGTATACTTGGTGTATTTTTTACATGTCCGTGAGATACACAGATCATATACACTCCCCTAATACACTTTTCCCTTTGTAGGGGGAGAGGATCTCCCGCTCCCATGTTGTCCCCCCCTCCAAACAGGTAAAGTGTATAGGGAGAGTGTATATGATATGTATATCTCACGGACATGTGAAAAATACACTAAGTGTATAATACACTTAGTGTATTTTTTACATGTCCGTGAGATACAAAGATCATATACCCTCCCCTAATACACTATACCCTTTTGAGGAGGGGGGGATATCCAGATCCCATGTTGACCCCCCCTCCAAACAGGCAAAGTGTATTGGAGGATTGTCTATGATCTGTGTATCTCATGGACACGTGGAAAATACACCAAGTGTATAATACACTTGGTACATTTTCACAAAATACACTTTTCCCTTTTTGAGGGGGAGAGGATATCCCACTCCCATGTTCCCTCCCCCCTCCAAATAGGTAAAGTGTGAAAAATACACTAATTGTATTATACACTTAGTGTATTTTTCACATGTCTGTGAGATACACATATCATAAACACTCCCCCAAGACACTTTACTCTTTTGGAGGGGAGGGGATATTCGGCTCCCATGTCCTCCCTCCACAAGTAAAATGTATTGGGAGAGTGTCTATGATGTGGGAATCCCATGGACATGTGGAAAATACAGTAAGTGTACAATACACTTAGTGTATTTTTCACATGTTCGTGAGATACACATATTATATACACTCCCCTAATACACTTTTCCCCTTTTCAAGAGGGGGGGAGGATCTCCCGCTCCCATGTTATCCCCCCTCTCCGAACAAGTAAAGTGCATTGGAGGAGTGTCTATGATTTGTGTATCTCATGGACATGTGGAAAATCCACTAAGTGTATAATACACTTTGTGTATTTTTCACATGTCCGTGAGATACACAGTTCATATACACTCCCCTAATACACTTTGCCCTTTTGGAGGGGGAGGGGGGTATCCTGCTCCCATGTTGCCCCTCCCTCTCCCAAACAGGTAAAGTGTATTGGGGAGGTGTATGATCTGTGTATCTCATAGACATGTGGAAAATACACTAAGTGTATGATACATTTAGTGTCTTTTTCACATGTCCGTGAGATACACATATCATATACACTCCACTAATACACTTTGCCCTTTTGGAGAGGGGGGGATCTCCGGATCCGATGTTGCCCCCCCTCCAAACAGGTAGGTAAAGAATATTGGGTACGTTAGAATTCAAATGTCACAATAAAGAAAACCCTTAATTTATAAACGCTGAAACTGTATTTCCATGACACACATTGTTTGGTGAACACATATCTTTGAACCGTAAGGATACCTCCTAGAAGCTTCCTGTATATATATGTAATACATAGATCATGCAATGTATAAAAGAGGAACGATTAACCATACCTCGACTAAGTCTGTGAACCAGACCTGAAGCAAACTACCTGTAGAGCCACTAGCTTGCACTAAACAAGGCACAGGCCTTTGTAGGAGGTGCGTCCCAAGGTACTGGCTTGTAGTGTCAGAGGTTGAGGCTTGAAGTGGTAGACTCTGGAGGCATCAGAAGGAATCTGATGATGAATGAAGGCGTTATCAAGGCATTATGGACTGAAAAGACTGAGCCCCTTAAGTAGTCCTAGGAGGGCCTCCTTGGAGGCTCTGGCCTTGGAGGTTGTAGGTGGTTGCATAACCACCTAGGAGGTTACATAACCACCTAGGCCAGCTGAAGAGTTACCTGGAAGATGAAGGGTCACTGGCAGCTTGAAGGTCACGAGCAGCTGAAGAGCCACTGGAGGTTGAAGATGTATTAGTAACTGAAGGGTCACCAAGAGGTTGTAGGAGGTTGTAGTAGGGAGTTGACCAACTACCCTTCAGCTGGAAGCTGAAGGGTTATACCCTCCAAGGGCCTCCAAGTGCACCTCAGATCTTGTGGAGGCAAGGATTTGAGCCTCACTTCCCTCCATTTAAGGAGATGAATTTTGTGGCCCTCAAAAGCAGATAAAATGCACCACGAGATGTATTTTAACCAAACCCGAACATCGAAACTAGGTAAATCTCAATAGAGAAGAATTGTGAAGTTGAATCATGTGAAAGGTGCAAGTATTATACAAGGAATAGCAGTTCTACAAATAGCTCAGCACTGCACTCTGACAAAACTCTTAGCCCTAAACTGGGGCACAATGCCTTATTAGGCCATCAAGGTCGTCAATCCAAGGGTCTCGGCACAACCACCATCACAACAATGAAAGGCCTTCAGGATGTCAAAGCGTCCTCCTTCCAGGCTGGCAGGCCTTGCAAGACTTCCAAGGGCCTTGGAGGGATTGACCTCCTCTCAAGCTGGTAGAGCTTGCCAGGCTTACAAGAATCCTGGAGGGATCAGCAACATCGTTGTCCACCTAGGCTGGCACACAAGTGTCGAGCTTAGAAGGGTCTTAGGAGGAACTCCAGGAGTATCTTGGTTGAAGGTTCTCTAGTGCTAACACATGGAGCCTTGCACATGGTCTGGAGACAAAAATATTAGAGATACTTGAGGTGATGAATCTAGAGATGATACACGCGATGCTAGGATATAGAGAAGTGGCTACACCTTTGCCTTTTATACTTGAGGTCCTGCCAAGATGACCATCTAGACGAGAAGATTCCTTCAGGTTGTTCAGGTCTGGTGTCACCTCTGCCTTACTATGGAGAAGCTTCCATCCACTAGGAGCTTCCTTCGGTCTTCGGCTTTTATTAGCACCTATGCTACACCAGGGGGAGGCTTCCTCCTTAAGAAGCTTCATCAAGTGTTTAGGAAACTTCACGTGAAGGTTGCTAGCTCATCATGCCTTCCTTTCAGGATCGTTGATGTTACCATGCTACAATATGAGGCCCGTCAATCAAGATCCACCTGAAGCTTGCACGATTTTGACCCATGAAGATGAAGGGTCTGGACTTCATGCATGGTTGAGGTGATGCTGTGCAAGCCTCTTGTTTCGGCTACATGTTGCATATCCAGTCATCAAAAGTCCCTCTTGACCTGAGTGCCTTTACAGTACTATGCAGGTACTATGCAGTACCAAGTGCATGCGCTCTCATCATGCACATGCTTGTCCACAAAGCACCTTTCACACCCTTTAAGGCTGCTCTCTACAGAAAATCTAGAATTTCTCCATCAAGATTCTCACTTGAGAGACACCTAGTACATTCACAGAAAAATTCGTAAAATCCTCTTAGAGCCTTTGACTAGAGTGTCGTCTCTGCCATGCGAAAGTTGTAAAATAACTTAATGATAGCTCACTCCAACAATTGAAATGTATATTCATTAAACTTTTTGTACAATACCTTGGCTAAATTGAAACCTCCATGAATTATATGATATTCTTTCTTCCAGGACTTAAGCCACTATCACAAGCCCTTACAAGGAGATGTTTCCAAAATGTTTGCTTGCGTTCCATTATATTACATTCTTTATTTCATTCAAGCTAGTGATGATCAATCATATCTACAACATTGTGAATAAAAACCTTGTTCAACATCAAGGAAGAATTGTTCCTTCCTCACCCTCTCAAATTAAGGTAAGGAAAAATGCTATATTCCAAATGAGAAGTACATGTTCCACAAGTATGCCTTTACCCTTCGAAATGAAGAGCTTTGTGCATGAATGTGCTTTGGGGTTACTAGGAGTAATAAAAAATGAAATTTAGCTTTTATATTATAGAAACTAGTTGTCAAATATAAATTATTATGAGGGATGTCTTGATAAACTATGCATTTAAATTCCATGTAACCCAATTTTAATTCACTTTTGATAAATGCTACATGTTGAAGGTTTTGTGGTTGAATAAGTAGTCATCGTTTGTAGATATGATTGGAAATGGAGATTTCCACACTTGCTTCCTAGCCTTTCATTTTTATGGTTATGATTATGTATCATGTTGTGGTGATGATAAAACTAATCATTCTGTCTTCAATTGTTTTTTATTTTCAGTGAGGAATGTAGATTTTACAAAAGAAGGGTTCACCTTAAGGGTTAAAAACTATGCCAAATTGGTTAATGATAAAATTCATTCTCATTTCCCCCAATTTCCCCCTATCAAGCTCATGCGCTTACAAAATAATCTACATCTCGTGCATCAAAGAACTGATGAAATCTCAAGTTTTTATTTTCTCTAGTAATATGTAACCATGCTTGGTAGTTGTTGCATGATTCTATCGATTCAATTTATTTTGGAATGTACCAATGTGCTCCGATGAGCATATTGTAATTGGTGGAATTGTTAAATCGTGTTTAGAACATGTAAAATTTTTGCGTTGAATGCATCTGCATGTGTCATTCGATGAAAAGTGTGAATAATATCTAGCACACATGTCCAGTTACAAACATAAAAATGTCTCATACTCGGGGAATGTTGCATTAGAGGCGACCAATGAAGATCATTTTGTACCTTGAGTGGTTGCCTCAAGACGATTCTTCATTGAATTATGGGGCTCAAAGAAAATGATGGGACATCTTAACCAAGGCTTACCACTAGAAGGAACACAACTCAAGCAATGTTGAAATGATTATGTCACGAATTATGTTTCTAAAAATGATCAAATCTTGCTAAATTGTTTTTTATGTGAGACTGTTTTTTTAGGATTTTGATACCGTATGTCAATGTTGTAGATACTCATCAACATAAGAAATTATAATTCATCACTTATTTTAGGGATGACTATGTTGTAAGTAATGCCTTGTCATGCATTGCTTACAATAACGGATGACATAATGCTTATTATTAATTCCATGACTCAGTAAGGCATTTTCAAAACCAAGCCAATCCTTTGTAAAATAATTTCATTCACTTAACAAAGTCCAATAGATGATCATAGAGGTCTTAAGTATTATCATCCCAAAGTGTCACATCTGTTGGAGTGAGGGATAACTACGTTGAGCGACATAGTCGGATCGACAATTGGAGGTCTGTGCATAAAGTTACGCATTTTTATTCGTAAACATCCGGGTGCCGCTTGACCAAGATTATTGTAATGTACAAGCCAGATTTAATTCTGGCATCCAGGAGACTGGATCTTTGAGTGCTGCATGCACAGCAGGGTTGTGCATGCCTATTGGTATATCTTGGTTAGCAGTTGCATAGTGCAAGCAAGCACTACGAGGTACTTGACCCAGACCAGTCAGGGTGGGGCTACACCTGACTAGACTACTAGGACTGCTTGCATCAGCACATGCAAGCAGAACTCTAGAGCAGGGACCACTCTGCATCAGCTACTACATGCACGAATCAGTAGCTACATGCGGAGCCAAGAGTGGGGACCGCCCTACGACAGCGGCAACATGCGTGACTCAGCAGCTCAGACCATTGCCAATTTGCGAGCATTCAGGAAGCTTCCTTGAGGAGGAAGTTGCATGCTTTGGACCGGGAAGATTCCTTAAGGAGGAAGCTACGACCTTGTAGTAGGAAGCTTCCTTTGTGCATAGAACAGCTAGTCAACTTGCCAGGATCCCTGTATAAAACCAGACTAGACTCAGTCAATCTAGTAACGTCAGTAGTAACTCAGTAAGCAACTCTGAAAGAAACTCCAACAACTTGACCAGCAGTCCATCTATGCCAAAGCGCATCTAGATCAAGACTCTACAAGCGCTCTCATCTTAAGACCCGTGTAAGCCTGGCAGGAGTCTGCCAGCCTAGGCATGAGGACGCCCCTGACTACCTGAAGGCTTGACTACCTCGGTTTGGTGGCCATACTACATGCAATATCAAGCTGGTTCGCTTGAGCTGTCTTGCTTGACGTTGCCCATCTGTGGCCCAGGAGTTGTGTCAAGGCGTGACATGGCCCAGGAGTTAATGTCTAACCTCAGCTCTGCTTTGTAGAGTTGATTCTGTCTAGACAGTCGGACTCAGTTGGAGACTCCCTTTGTCAACCTAGTGTGCTCGAAAGTGCTCTGTCAGCCTGGTTAGGAGGATCTAGAGGTTGTGTGTTTAATTGGAGTTCCCCTATATGAACTTAGTAAGCCTGGAAGCACTCTATCAGCCTCGCTTGGAGGGTCAAAAGACCTCTGACGACCCAATAATTCTGGTAGTGGCTCTCAACGTGGAGAGCAGGCTGCCCCGACAACCTGGAGGCTATTTCACTTAAAAGTATGGTGATCGTGCTGAGACCCTTGTAGGGACAGCCTTGATAGCGTAGCGAGGTGTTGCGCCATCAGATGGGGCAGGTTGTGTCAGATGATTGAACTGAGCTTTGTTTCGTCGTTGTTTCCCTGTACCTAACTTGTACTTGACACTCTTTCTCAGTTACAAGTTTCAATCCAAGTCTTCCACTTTCGCACATTGGAGTACAGGGTTTGCTTGGTGGGCACAAAGATTCTGGACAGCAGCAGGACCCCCTTTGCTGCATCAGAGCACGCGGTGACTGTCACTTTAGACTCCCAAAACCCCAACATGGTATCTCAGCACAAGGAAATTTGAGCATGCTCAACATGCAAGTAGAGCAGCAGACTCGTGCCGCCAACAAGAAGAAACAGTCAGAACTGAAGCTTCAAAGGATGACAACGACTGTCATCTCTCACCAGTGGTAGGGTGAGCGCGTGACGTGGCGAGCCAACACACATGGAGTTATTGAGGACGCGTTGAGCGACCTCAAAATGGAGAGCCCACACATAGAATCTCAACAGCAAAATGACCTCTCAGTGCTAAGCTTGTACATGGACCAAGGATGTGGTCTAAGGAGAGAGCAAGCAACAGTCGAAGAGGTGAAGCGCTCAAGAGAGGAGGCGCTTCGGACAATGGCACGCCTTGACAACGTGCGTGCAAATGGAGTCTCGCGACAACAGTTGATTGACAGGAGTTTTGAAGCTCACCGTTCACACTTTCAACAACAGTTGTCGTAAATCCAACAGCAGGTGCATCTAAAACATTAGCTTCAACAGGCACAACTACCATCATCATCATCAAATGCAACAGTACCGCAAGTAGATGTGGCAATGTTTATGCCACAAGCCTTCATGCAAGTATTGATTCTAGTGATACGATTTGCAACGTCAGGCATGATACAACTTTGCGTGGTTTGAGCCACAGCACGCTACAACGGAGGTGCCATCTGTGGCACTCGTACCACGACTACTTGCTCCAAGACAGCATGAGACAACTGGGGAGCAAACTTTTAAGCATGAAAGCATAAAGCAATGGTAATAGATTAGCAAGCAACAGTTCCTTTGCCAACGGGAGCGGCATTCTTGTGAGCTGCTAACTTTCCAGGCAGCTCAACCCAAAGATCAGGTGATGCAGATCTAACAACAAAATGAGACCTAGAAGTTGAATAAGGCTTCATCAGCATCACATATTCCATTTGCACGAATGCCACAACTCAGTTCTCCTCCCCATATGTCAAAGATTGTCTGTCCTTAACAGAGAAAGTCAGCTTCATCTACTCATGGAGGAAGGGTTCCAACCCTTATGGTGTTCCTTGAAGCATCCAAAACGGCACCATTGCAACAGTCAAGCCATGTAGGAATGCAACTTGGCTTTTAAGCACTACAAGTAGCAGCTGACAACAAGTAGAGGTACTTCTCAAACACACACGTGATGATGTCACGAGGGTCGGAATCACTCCATGCACTGCTTAGCGAGTTGCAAGCTGGGAAGCCATCGAAAACAACCTAGGTTGGAAGAGAGCCAAGGCAAGTGGTCATATTGCACGAGCTCATGGAGAGTGGAGCGGCAACCAAGGAACTTGGCTGCCATCAGCAGCCTGGGAGCGACAAGCAACAGTCGCAACGACACTACCTACTTGAGAGAAGCGTATCAGCACTAGTGGTCACAGGGTTAGACGCCTTGCCAAATTTCCAAAAGCCGACCAACGAAGCGGACAGTGGCGCCGCATCCTAGACGGAGTTTTCATGCTCCATCCTATAGAAGACAACCCAACAGCTGAATGCTGATGATGCAGCAGAGCAGCTAAGGTGGACGTGTCTTCAGCAGTAGAAAGAGGTTCACATGAGCCTCAAAGTGCGTGACAAGTTGAATCTTCATCAGCTTGTACAAAGCCAATGCGACAGTAGCATACACTGCCAATGCACCAGGCGTCGTAGCAGAAGCTAGCCTACGACCTATAAGAGCAGCAGTGATGATGTAGGTGCTCATGTATGGAGCCACGAGCATGTGGGAGCTCACATCATAAGCATACAGATGCAAGTGAATCGACACAATGTCGGTACAAGAGGAAGCAACATGGTGGCAGCTCTGGGGCAGCTTACCACCATCAGCGCAGCAGAGACGAGCGCATTAAGGCAAAGACGCTCATCACCAGTCTAACATGTGCTTCTCACAACTGTTAAACCCGATCCATGACGCGGAGCGGAGCAGCATGGAAGAAGAAGATGAAAAGGAAGGGGAGCGTCTAGGCAAAACAAGGGGATAATATCCCAAAGCACCATTTGGTTGTAGCATCTAAACCGGCACGTGCAATAGAAGCACAAGTGCAGGAGAGTTTCATGATGTAGTGGGGCAACCGAAGTCAAGGTGTACGACATTCTGGTCACGCATATCATCATGGTGCTGCTCAGCGATAGCAAGCAGTTGTGGATCCAAAGGCAAGGGAAAGCCAGAGGCAAAAATGTGCAATGATAACGATCCCCTTAGTGAGAACACATCGATCTCTGCATTTTCAGACTTGACCACGTCAACATCAGGAAGAATGCATTTTGCATGCAAGGAGACCGCTGCCCTCCTTTAAGCAGCCAATTGAATTCAAACTCCTAAGCACATCTGCAGAGGAGCACTTCGGCATCAGCCATAGCTGAAGCAGCCGTGAAAGTGCAAACAGTAGCTTACTTTTTCATCACAATGACAAAGAATATTTTGTAGTGAGGGGGAGGGAGTGCAAAGTTGTCGGTCAAGCCTTGAAGGAGCTCGCAATGCAACGTGCACAAACAATGCAGTTGTGCTCCGGAAATAAAATGCTGCCGGGGTGACAGGTGAATGTATAAAGCCCACCTAGTAGTAGGTGGCGTGCACAAACGACGGTGACCATGGTAGTGGCCATGGCCGATGGAGCGAGCGAGCCAGCGATGAGCTTACTCCATGCAATTGATGGGCTGCATGAGAAAAATAAGAAGAAAACAAATGAGGGCAAAATTCCAAGGCCAATTGTTGAAAGGGACGGGGGCCCTAATCGGGCAGCCGAAACAGGGCGACCCATACAATCAACGGTGAGTCAATTCCAGCAACAACAATGACCACCACAGAAAAAGGTGTTCTAGCTGCTGAAAACGCCATGGGAGGACATTCCAGGTCTAAAGAATTGACCAAGAATGGATATGGGGCACGATGGCTCCCTAACCAAACCAAAAGCAGGCCGAAGCTGATGAGGATGGCTGGAGTAAGCAACTGAAACAGCTAACTATCGTTGAAGCAAGTGGCGGAAGTAGCTGAAGTGAAGTCATCGAAGGAGGTGGCTGGAACAATAGGGGGAGCAGAAGGCTACAACATCAGAAAAATGAGAGTGGCAACGGGCTTTTATACTCGCAAGCCAAGGGTGGCTGCAGCAGGATGGCAGTCCAAGTAGGCGATCTCAAACAACGTTCCTGCCTCGCAAGCGCCTCTTCAGTTGAAGCATCTAGAGCGTTCCACTACACAGTCAAGCCTATGGATGAGAGACACGGTGGCTTTGGCTGTGGGAGGTAACTTCTACATGAAGCAATCTCAGTGGTGAGTGGAAAAATGAACCCAACCTCACCCGACCGCCTCCAACCAGACAACGACCCCAAAAAAACTCATGAAAGCTTAGTTTGAGTGTTTCCCAGGCAAAGCTTGACCGATTTGAGCCCCATTTTTCCTAAACATTCCCAACGTTAAGAGAACACCCTAGAGCAACACGAAATTCTCTTACGATAACAAAACATTTTCTGCATTCATCAACGCACCTATCGAGGAGGAGTGTTAAAGTGAGTGATAAATACGTTGAGAAACAGCTTCTACATGGCGTAGTCGGATCGACAATCGGAGGTCTATGCATAAAGTTACGGATTTGTATCCGGAAATGCCCAGGTGCAGCTTGATCTGGAAGTTTTTGATGTACCGGCCAGATTTAATTCTGGCATCCAGGTCCAAGGGGGGAAAGGAGCTTGGATCCTTTAGTGTTGTATGCACAACAGGGTTGTGCATGCCTACTAGCCTAGCTTGGTCAGTACTTGCGTAGTGTAAGCAAGCACTGCAGGGTACTTGACCCAAACCATTCTGGGTGGGACTACACCTGACTGGACTGTTTGGACCGCTTGCATCAACACATGCATGTAGAACTCTAGAGCAGGGACCACTTTGCATCAGCTAATACATGCACGACTTAGTTGCTGCATGCGGAGCCAAGAGTGGGGACCCCCCAGCGTCAGCGGCAACATGCATGACTTAGCAACTCAGACAATTGCCAAGTTGCCAGCATTCAGGATGATTCCTTGAGGAGTAAGCTGCGTGCCTTAGATCGGGAATATTCCTTGAGGAGGAAGCTACAATCTCATAGCAGGAAGCTTCCTCTGGGCACAGAGCAGCTGGTCAACTTGCTAGGATCCCAGTATAAAACCAGACTAGACTCAGTCAGTCCAGTAACTTCAGCAGTAACTCAGTAAGCAACTCTACAAGCAACTCCAACAACTCGACCAACAGTCCATCTTTGCCAGAAAATTCCAGCAAACCAAGACTCTACAGTTGCTCTCATCTGAAGACCCTAGTAAGCCTGGCAGCAGTCTGCCAACCTGGGCAGGAGGACGCCCCTGACTACCTTAAGGCTTGACTACCTCGCTCTAGTGGTCAGACTACGTGCAAGACTCAAGTTATCTAGCTTGAGATGTCTTGCTTGAAGTTGCCCATCTATGGGCTAGCAGTTGTGTCTAGGGGTGAGAGTCGAGATTTAGTGTCTAACCTCAGCTTTGCTTTATAGAGCTGATTCGGTCTGGGCAATCGGGCTGTGTTTAAGTCTCCCTCTGTCAATGCAGTGTGTTTTGCAGTGCTCTGTCAACCTGGTTAGGAGGATCTAGAAGTTGCGTGTCTTGCTAGAGTTCCCCTCTATTGACCCAGTAAGGAGGAAGGTCAGAAGACCACTGACGACGTAGAAAGTCTGGTAGTTGCTACCAACGTTGAGAGGTGGCTGCCCTGAAAACCTGGCGGCCATTTCACTTGAAAGTATGGTGACCTTACTGAGACCCTTGGAATGAGAGCATTGTCGACATAGCAAGGTGTTGCACCCTTGGATGGGTAAGGTTGTCCTAGAGCATTGAGCTGACCTGTGTTTCGCCGTTATTTCCTTATACCATACTTATACTTTATACTTTTTTTCAATTAAATGTTTCAATCCAAGTCTTCCGCTTCCGCACATTTGAGTACAAGGTTTGCTTGCTATGCACAGAGATCCTGGATACTAGCAAGACCCCATTTGCTGCATCAGAGAACGCGGTGACTTCGTCACTACAGGCTCTCAAAATGCTTACAACATCCTTGCTACTTAACAAAATCACACATGAAATTTCTTAACTATGAAAGCCTCATCATATATTTACTATATTACTTTGTACCGTTGTTTACTTCTTGTAGTGGTTCTAGACCATTTTTTGTAATAGAGAGGTTTACACTAGCATACTTTTATCGTTTTACACAAATGATGAAGAAAACGTGATGGACAATCACCAATTAAAAAATGTGATATTTACAAACAAAGAGTACTTATGTTTGGATGTTGAGCACAAACAACGTCTTGTATTTAATGTTAGCACAATTTTTTCCTTATGATTTGAAATGAAGACAAGTGAGTGAAATGGGAATTACGAGATAAAAAGTAGATAACTATTAATTATATATATTTAGTATTTTATAATGTTTCTTCCATATATTAGAATTCGACTTATCTGTTAAAGTGTTGGTCGAGTGGAAAATAGTGTGATGTTTGTAGGGCATTTGCGACAATTGCCCAGGTGAGGATTTCGGACATCGCAGCATCTGTTCTTGGCCAAGCACGTGGCCAGTTGATGATATTTAGGATTGTTAGCATCCTTGCCAGGTCATCATGATCATGTGCGTGGCGGCCGGACGCAGTTGCTAGAAAGTGCTTTCCGGCCTCGCCAGTTTTCTGTTCCTTCTCAATCTACATCTTCACATTTTCAATGTCTTAGATCTACCTCTCCAACTCTACTTCACTCTTCTCAACATGGCATCGAGCCAACCTCAGTCGATCCAGATTCCGCTTCCGCTCAGTCAATTCCCTCCTCGACCTCGTTGACCCTCCTTGACCGGCGCGCCAATGGCTAGGTTCCGTGGCGTCTCGTGGAGGCGTTCTGGCGTCGCTAGTCTTTCCGTGGTGTCTCGACATTCTTCGGCGGCATTTCCGGCATTTCCGGCGTGTCCGGCGTTTCCGGTGTGCTCGGCGTTCCCCGGCACGCGCGTTTCCGGCGTTTCCCCCTTGGCGCGCGTCGGCGGTGCTCTCTCCGTGGCGCGCGTCGGCGCTTCCCCCGCCCGTCGTGCGAGTTTCGACCCCCCCCTCCCATCCGCTCCCGCCTCAACCCTCCCTTTTGCCCTCCCTCTCGTCCTCCTCCCCTCCCTCGCTCAGGCCTCCTCTCTCTCTCGCTCCCTTCCCCGGCCGTCCCTCCCCTCTCTCTTGCTTTTCCCCCGCCCCCCCGCTCTCTTGTCCTCCCACCCTCCCTCTCTTCCCTCCTCTCGATCCCGCTCCTCCCTCCTTCTCCTTCCGCCCACCCCCCTCCCTCCGCCTTCCCCCCCTTCTTCTCTCGGCCTCCCCTCCCTCCGCCCGCCCTCTCCCCCCATTTCGGC